>CM065419.1:4664721-5264721 GCA_033060865.1 Dorcus hopei
TTTACTGGAACGTTCCACACCAGAATTTTTTGCAGAATATGAAAGAAGGCATTCAAATCTATAGATCTGAACAAGCCCCGAGTTTTGGCCGGACCGCTCTTTATAGAAAACGGTCGCTGAGTCGAATATAAATGGGCGTAACTTTTTATTGGAACGTTGCACACCAGAATTTCTTGCAGAATATGAAAGAAGACATTCAAATCTATAGACCTGAACAAGCGCTGAGTTTTGGCCGGACCGTTCTCTATAGGAAACGGCCTCTGAGTCGACTATAAATGAGCATAACTTTTTACTGGAACGTTCCACACCAGAATTTCCTGCAGAATATGAAAGAGGACATTCAAATCTATAGATCTGAACAACCCCTGAGTTTTGGCCGGACCGTTCTCTATAGGACACCGCCGCTGAGTCGACTCTAAATGAGCGTAACTTTTTACTGGAACGCTCCACACCAGAATTTCTTGCAGAATATGAAAGAGGATATTCAAATCTATAGATCTGAACAAGCCCCGAGTTTTGGCCGGACCGTTCTCTATGGGAAACGGCCGCTGAGTAGACTATAAATGAGCGTAACTTTTTACTGGAACGTTCCACACCAGAACTTCTTGCAGAATATGAAAGAGGACATTCAAATCTATAGATCTGAACAAGCGCCGAGTTTTGGTCGGACCGTTCTCTATAGGAAACGGCCGCTGAGTCGACTCTAAATGAGCGTAACTTTTTACTGGAACGTTCCACACCAGAACTTCTTGCAGAACATTATATTCAAATCTATCGATCCGAACTAGCCCCGAGTTTTGGCCGGAACGTTCTCTATAGGACACCGCCGCTGAGTCGACTCTAAATGAGCGTAACTTTTTACTGGAACGCTCCACACCAGAATTTCTTGCAGCATATGAAAGAGGATATTCAAGTCTATAGATCTGAACAAGCCCCGAGTTTTGGCCGGACCGTTCTCTATGGGAAACGGCCGCTGAGTAGACTATAAATGAGCGTAACTTTTTACTGGAACGCTCCACACCAGAACTTCTTGCAGAACATGAAACAGGATATTCAAATTTATAGATCTGAACAAGCCCTGAGTTTTGGCCGGACCGTTCTCTATAGGAGACGGCCGCTGAGACGACTATAGATGAGCATAACTTTTTTGGAACGTTGCACACCAGAATTTCCTGCAGAATATGAAAGAGGACATTAAAATCTATAGATCTGAACAAGCCCCTAGTTTTGGCCGGACAGTTCTCTATAGGAAACGGCCGCTGAGTCGACTATAAATGAGCTTAACTTTATTGAAACGTTGCACACCAGAATTTCTTGCAGCATATGAAAGAGGATATTCAAATCTATAGATCTGAACAAGCCCCGAGTTTTGGCCGGACCGTTCTCTATGGGAAACGGCCGCTGAGTAGACTATAAATGAGCGTAACTTTTTACTGCAACGTTCCACACCAGAGCTTCTTGCAGAACATGAAACAGGATATTCAAATTTATAGATCTGAACAAGCCCCGAGTTTTGCCCGGACTGTTCTCTATGGGAAACGGCCGCTGAGTAGACTATAAATGAGTGTAACTTTTTACTGTAACGTTCCACACCAGGATTTCTTGCGGAATATGAAAGAGGACATTCAAATCCATAGATCTGAAGAAGCCCCTAGATTTGGCCGGACCGTTCTCTATAGGAAACGGCCGCTGAGTCGACTATAAATGAGCGTAACTTTTTACTGGAACGGTCCACACCAGAATTTCTTGCAGAATATGAAAGAAGACATTTCTTGCAGCATATGAAAGAGGATATTCAAATCTGTAGATCTCAACAAGCCCCGAGTTTTGGCCGGACCGTTCTCTATAGGAAACGGCCGCTGAGTCAATTCTAAATGTGCGTAACTTTTTACTGGAACGTTCTACACCAGAATTTCTTGCAGAATACGAAAGGGGATATTCAAATCTATAGATGTGAACAAACCCTGAGTTTTGGCCGAACCGTTCTCTATAGGAGACGGCCGCTGAGTCGACTATAAATGAGCGTAACTTTTTACTGGAACGGTCCACACCAGAATTTCTTGCAGAGTATGAAAGAAGACATTCAAATCTATAGATCTAAACAAGCCCCTAGTTTTGGCCGGACCGTTCTCTATAGGACACCGCCGCTGAGTCGACTCTAAATGAGCATAACTTTTTACTGGAACGTTCCACACCATAATTTCTTGCAGAATATGAAAGAGGATATTCAAATCTATAGATCTGAACAAGCCCTGAGTTTCGGCCGGACCGTTCTCTGTAGAAGACGGCCGCTGAGTCGACTATAAATGAGCGTAACTTTTTACTGGAACGATCCACACCAGAATTTCTTGCAGAGTATGAAAGAAGACATTCAAATCTATAGATCTAAACAAGCCCCTAGTTTTGGCCGGACCGTTCTCTATAGGACACGGCCGCTGAGTCCACTATAAACGAGCGTAACTTTTTATTGGAACGTTGCACACCAGAATTTCTTGCAGAATATGAAAGAACACATTCAAATCTATAGATCTGAACAAGCTGCGAGTTTTGGCCGGACCGTTCTCTATAGGAGACGGCCGCTGAGTCGACTATAAATGAGTGTAACTTTTTATTGGAACGTTGCACACCAGAATTTCTTGCAGAATATGAAAGAGGACATTCAAATCCATAGATCTGAAGAAGCCCCTAGATTTGGCCGGACCGTTCTCTATAGGAAACGGCCTCTGAGTCGATTACAAATAAGCGTAACTTTTTACTGGAACGTTCCACACCAGAACTTCTTGCAGAATATGAAAGAGGACATTCAAATCTATAGATCTGAACAAGCGCCGAGTTTTGGCCGGACCGTTCTCTATGGGAAACGGCCGCTGAGTAGACTATAAATGAGCGTAACTTTTTACTGGAACGTTCCACACCAGAATTTCTTGCAGAATATGAAAGAAGACATTTCTTGCAGCATATGAAAGAGGATATTCAAATCTGTAGATCTCAACAAGCCCCGAGTTTTGGCCGGACCGTTCTCTATAGGAAACGGCCGCTGAGTCGACTATAAATGAGCGTAACTTTTTACTGGAACGGTCCACACCAGAACTTCTTGCAGAACATGAAACAGGATATTCAAATTTATAGATCTGAACAAGCCCCGTGTTTTGGCCGGACCGTTCTCTATGGGAAACGGCCTCTGAGTAGACTATAAATGAGCGTAACTTTTTACTGGAACGTTCCACACCAGAACTTCTTGCAGAATATGAAAGAGGACATTCAAATCTATAGATCTGAACAAGCGCCGAGTTTTGGCCGGACCGTTCTCTATGGGAAACGGCCGCTGAGTAGACTATAAATGAGCGTAACTTTTTACTGGAACGTTCCACACCAGAACTTCTTGCAGAATATGAAAGAAGACATTTCTTGCAGCATATGAAGGAGGATATTCAAATCTGTAGATCTCAACAAGCCCCGAGTTTTGGCCGGACCGTTCTCTATAGGAAACGGCTGCTGAGTCGACTATAAATGAGCGTAACTTTTTACTGGAACGGTCCACACCAGAACTTCTTGCAGAACATGAAACAGGATATTCAAATTTATAGATCTGAACAAGCCCCGTGTTTTGGCCGGACCGTTCTCTATGGGAAACGGCCGCTGAGTAGACTATAAATGAGCGTAACTTTTTACTGGAACGTTCCACACCAGAACTTCTTGCAGAATATGAAAGAGGACATTCAAATCTATAGATCTGAACAAGCGCCGAGTTTTGGCCGGACCGTTCTCTATGGGAAACGGCCGCTGAGTAGACTATAAATGAGCGTAACTTTTTACTGGAACGTACCACACCAGAACTTCTTGCAGAATATGAAAGAAGACATTTCTTGCAGCATATGAAACAGGATATTCAAATTTATAGATCTGAACAAGCCCTGAGTTTTGGCCGGACCGTTCTCTATAGGAGACGGCCGCTGAGACGACTATAGATGAGCATAACTTTTTTGGAACGTTGCACACCAGAATTTCCTGCAGAATATGAAAGAGGACATTCAAATCTATAGATCTGAACAAGCGCCGAGTTTTGGTAGGACCGTTCTCTATAGGAAACGGCTGCTGAGTCGACTCTAAATGAGCGTAACTTTTTACTGGAACGTTCCACACCAGAATTTCTTACAGAATATGAAAGAGGATATTCAAATCTATAGATCTGAACAAGCCCGGAGTTTTGGCCGAACCGTTCTCTATAGGAGACGGCCGCTGAGTCGAATATAAATGAGCGTAACTTTTTATTGGAACGTTGCACACCAGAATTTCTCGCAGAATATGAAAGAGGACATTCAAATCTATAGACCTGAACAAGCCTCGAGTTTTGGCCGGACCGTTCTCTATGGCAAACGGCCGCTGAGTAGACTATAATTGAGCGTAACTTTTTACTGGAACGCTCCACACCAGAACTTCTTGCAGAACATGAAACAGGATATTCAAATTTATAGATCTGAACAAGCCCTGAGTTTTGGCCGGACCGTTCTCTATAGGAGACGGCCGCTGAGACGACTATAGATGAGCATAACTTTTTTGGAACGTTGCACACCAGAATTTCCTGCAGAATATGAAAGAGGACATTAAAATCTATAGATCTGAACAAGACCCTAGTTTTGGCCGGACCGTTCTCTATAGGAAACGGCCTCTGAGTCGATTATAAATAAGCGTAACTTTTTATTGGAACGTTGCACACCAGAATTTCTTGCAGAATATGAAAGAGGACATTCAAATCTATCGATCCGAACTAGCCCCGAGTTTTGGCCGGACCGTTCTCTATAGGACACCGCCGCTGAGTCGACTCTAAATGAGCGTAACTTTTTACTGGAACGCTCCACACCAGAACTTCTTGCAGAATATGAAAGAGGATATTCAAGTCTATAGATCTGAACAAGCCCCGAGTTTTGGCCGGACCGTTCTCTATGGGAAACGGCCGCTGAGTAGACTATAAATGAGCGTAACTTTTTACTGGAACGTTCCACACCAGAACTTCTTGCAGAATATGAAAGAAGACATTTCTTGCAGCATATGAAAGAGGATATTCAAATCTGTAGATCTCAACAAGCCCCGAGTTTTGGCCGGACCATTCTCTATAGGAAACGGCCGCTGAGTCAATTCTAAATGTGCGTAACTTTTTACTGGAACGTTCTACACCAGGATTTCTTGCAGAATATGAAAGAGGACATTCAAATCTATAGATCTGAACAAGCGCCGAGTTTTGGCCGGACCGTTCTCTATGGGAAACGGCCGCTGAGTAGACTATAAATGAGCGTAACTTTTTACTGGAACGTTCCACACCAGAACTTCTTGCAGAATATGAAAGAGGACATTCAAATCTATAGATCTGAACAAGCGTCGAGTTTTGGTCGGACCGTTCTCTATAGGAAACGGCCGCTGAGTCGACTCTAAATGAGCGTAACTTTTTACTGGAACGTTCCACACCAGAACTTCTTGCAGAACATTATATTCAAATCTATCGATCCGAACTAGCCCCGAGTTTTGGCCGGAACGTTCTCTATAGGACACCGCCGCTGAGTCGACTCTAAATGAGCGTAACTTTTTACTGGAACGCTCCACACCAGAATTTCTTGCAGCATATGAAAGAGGATATTCAAGTCTATAGATCTGAACAAGCCCCGAGTTTTGGCCGGACCGTTCTCTATGGGAAACGGCCGCTGAGTAGACTATAAATGAGCGTAACTTTTTACTGGAACGCTCCACACCAGAACTTCTTGCAGAACATGAAACAGGATATTCAAATTTATAGATCTGAACAAGCCCTGAGTTTTGGCCGGACCGTTCTCTATAGGAGACTGCCGCTGAGACGACTATAGATGAGCATAACTTTTTTGGAACGTTGCACACCAGAATTTCCTGCAGAATATGAAAGAGGACATTAAAATCTATAGATCTGAACAAGCCCCTAGTTTCGGCCGGACAGTTCTCTATAGGAAACGGCCGCTGAGTCGACTATAAGTGAGCTTAACTTTATTGAAACGTTGCACACCAGAATTTCTTGCAGCATATGAAAGAGGATATCCAAATCTATAGATCTGAACAAGCCCCGAGTTTTGGCCGGACCGTTCTCTATGGGAAACGGCCGCTGAGTAGACTATAAATGAGCGTAACTTTTTACTGCAACGTTCCACACCAGAGCTTCTTGCAGAACATGAAACAGGATATTCAAATTTATAGATCTGAACAAGCCCCGAGTTTTGGCCGGACCGTTCTCTATGGGAAACGGCCGCTGAGTAGACTATAAATGAGCGTAACTTTTTACTGGAACGTTCCACACCAGAACTTCTTGCAGAATATGAAAGAGGACATTCAAATCTATAGATCTGAACAAGCCCGAGTTTTGGCCGGAGCGTTCTCTATGGGAAACGGCCGCTGAGTAGAATATAAATGAGCGTAACTTTTTACTGGAGCGTTCCACACCAGAACTTCTTGCAAAACATGAAACAGGATATTCAAATTTATAGATCTGAACAAGCCCTGAGTTTTGGCCGGACCGTTCTCTATATGAGACGGCCGCTGAGTCAACTATAAATGAGCGTAACTTTTTATTGGAACGTTGCAAACCAGAATCTCTTGCAGAATATGAAAGAGGACATTAAAATCTATAGATCTGAACAAGCCCTGAGTTTTGGCCGGACCGTTCTCTATAGGAGACGCCCGCTGAGTCGACTATAAATGAGCGTAACTTTATTGGAACGATGCACACAAGAATTTCTTGCAGAATATGAAAGAGGACATTCAAATCTATAGATCCGGACAAGCCCTGAGTATTGGCCGAACCGTTCTCTATAGGAAACGGCCGCTGAGTCGACTATAAATGAGAGTAACTTTTTACTGGAACGATCCACACCAGAATTTCTTGCAGAACATGAAAGAAGACATTCAAATCTATAGATCTGAACAAGCCCAGAGTTTTGGCCGGACCGTTCTCTATAGGAAACGGCCGCTGAGTCGACTATAAATGAGCTTAACTTTATTGGAACGTTGCACACCAGAGTTTCTTGCAGAATATGAAAGAGGACATTCAAATCTATAGATCCGAACAAGCCCTGAGTTTTGGCCGAACCGTTCTCTATAGGAACGGCCGCTGAGTCGATTATAAATGAGCGTAACTTTTCACTGGAACGATCCACACCAGAATTTCTTGCAGAACATGAAAGAAGACATTCAAATCTATAGATCTGAACAAGCCCCTAGTTTTGGCAGGACCGTTTTCTATAGGAAACGGCCGCTGAGTCGACTATAAATTAGCGTAACTTTTTACTGTAATGCTCCACAACAGAATTTCTTGCAGAATATGAAAGAGGACATTCAAATCTATAGATCCGAACAAGCCCTGAGTATTGGCCGAACCGTTCTCTATAGGAAACGGCCGCTGAGTCGACTATAAATGAGAGTAACTTTTTACTGGAACGATCCACACCAGAATTTCTTGCAGAACATGAAAGAAGACATTCAAATCTATAGATCTGAACAAACCCTGAGTTCTGGCCGGACCGTTCTCTATAGGAGACGGCCGCTGAGTCGACTATAAATGAGCGTAACTTTTTACTGGAACGATCCACAACAGAATTTCTTGCAGAATATGAAAGAAGACATTCAAATCTATAGATCTGAACAAGCTCATAGTTTTGGCCGCACCGTTCTCTATAGGACACGGCCGCTGAGTCGACTATAAACGAGCCTAACTTTTTACTGGAACGATCCACACCAGAATTTCTTGCAGAATATGAAAGAAGACATTCAAATCTATAGATCTGAACAAGCCCCGAGTTTTGGCCGGAACGTTCTCTATAGGAAACGGTCGCTGAGTCGACTATAAATGAGCATAACTTTTTACTGGAACGCTCCATACCAGAATTTTTTTAGAATATGAAAGAAGACATTCAAATCTATAGATCTATACAAGCCCCGAGTTTTGGTCGGACCGTTCTCTATAGAAGACGGCCGCTGAGTCGACTACAAATGAGCGTAACTTTTTATTGGAACGTTGCACACCAGAATTTCTTGCAGAATATGAAAGAGGACATTCAAATCTATAGATCTGAACCCTCTAGTTTTGGCTGGACCGTTCTCTATAGGAAACGGCCTCTGAGTCGACTATAAATGAGCATAACTTTTTACTGGAACGCTCCATAACAGAATTTTTTGCAGAATATGAAAGAAGACATTCAAATCTATAGATCTGGACAAGCCCTGAGTTTTGGCCGGACCGTTCTCTGTAGGAAACGGCCGCTGAGTCGACTATAAACGAGCATATTTTTTTACTGGAACGATCCACACCAGAATTTCTTGCAGAATATGAAAGAGGACATTCAAATCTATAGATCTGAACAAGCCCCTAGTTTTGGCCGGACCGTTCTCTATAGGAAACGGCCGCTGAGTCGACTATAAACGAGCGTATTTTTTTACTGGAACGATCCACACCAGAATTTCTTGCAGAACATGAGAGAAGACATTCAAATCTATAGATCTGAACAAGCCCCTAGTTTTGGCAGGACCGTTTTCTATAGGAAACGGCCGCTGAGTCGACTATAAATTAGCGTAACTTTTTACTGTAACGTTCCACACCAGAGTTTCTTGCAGAATATGAAAGACTATATTCAAATCTATAGATCTGAACAAACCCTGAGTTTTGGCCGGACCGTTCTCTATAGGAGACGGCCGCTGAGTCGACTATAAATGAGCGTAACTTTTTACTGGAACGATCCACACCAGAATTTCTTGCAGAATATGAAAGAAGACATTCAAATCTATAGATCTGAACAAGCCCCGAGTTTTGGCCGGAACGTTCTCTACATGGAAGCGGTCGCTGAGTCGACTATAAATGAGCGTAACTTTTTACTTGAACGTTCCACACCAGAATTTCTTGCAGAATATGAAAGAAGACATTCAAATCTATAGATCTATACAAGCGAGGAGTTTTGGCCGGACTGTTCTCTGTAGGAGACGCCCGCTGAGTCGAATATAAATGAGGGTAACTTTTTATTGGAACGTTGCACACCAGAGTTTCTTGCAGAATATGAAAGATGACATTCGAATCTATAGATCTGAACGAGCCGCAAGTTTTGGCCGGACCGTTCTCTATGGGAAACGGACTCTGAGTCGATTATAAATGAGCATAACTTTTTACTGGAACGTTCCACACCAGAATTTCTTGAAGAATATGAAAGAAGACATTCAAATCTATAGATCTGGACAAGCCTTGAGATTTGGCAGGACCGTTCTCTATAGGAGACGGCCGCTGAGACGACTATAGATGAGCATAATTTTATTGGAACGTTGCACACCAAAATTTCTTGCAGAATATGAAAGAGGACATTCAAATTTATAGATCTGAACAAGCCTCGAGTTTTGGCCGGACCGTTCTCTATAGGAAACGGCCGCTGAGTCGACTATAAATTTTCGTAACTTTTTACTGGAACGTTCCACACCAGAATTTCTTGCAGAATATGAAAGAAGACATTCAAATCTATAGATCCGAACAAGCCCTGAGTTTTGGCCGGACCGTTCTCTATAGGAAACGGCCGCTAAGTCGATTATAAATGAGCGTAACTTTTTACTGGAACAATCCACACCAGAATTTCTTGCAGAAAATGAAAGAAGTCATTCAAATCTATAGATCTGAACAAGCCCCTAGTTTTGGCCGGACCGTTCTCTATAGGAAACGGCCGCTGAGTCGATTATAAATGAGTTTAACTATTTACTGTAACGTTATACACCAGGATTTCTTGTAGAATATGAAAGACTATATTCAAATCTATAGATCTGAACAAACCCTGAGTTTTGGCCGAACCGTTCTCTATAGGAGACGGCCGCTGAGTCGACTATAAATGAGCGTAACTTTTTACTGGAACGATCCACACCAGAATTTCTTGCAGAGTATGAACGAGGACATTCAAATCTATAGATCTAAACAAGCCCCTAGTTTTGGCCGGACCGTTCTCTATAGGACACGGCCGCTGAGTCCACTATAAACGAGCGTAACTTTTTATTGGAACGTTCCACACCAGAATTTCTTGCAGAATATGAAAGAAGACATTCAAATCTATAGATCTCAACAAGCCCCGAATCTTGGCCGGACCGTTCTCTATAGGAAACGGCCTCTGAGTCGATTATAAATAAGCGTAACTTTTTACTGGAACGTTCCACACCAGAATTTCTTGCAGAATATGAAAGAAGACATTCAAATCTATAGATCTGAACAAGCCCCGAGTTTTGGCCGGACCGTTCTTTATAGGAAACGGTCGCTGAGTCGAATATAAATGGGCGTAACTTTTTATTGGAACGTTGCACACCAGAATTTCTTGCAGAATATGAAAGAGGACATTCAAATCTATAGATCTGAACAAGCCCCTAGTTTTGGCCGGACCGTTCTCTATGGGAAACGGCCGCTGAGTCGACTATAAATAAGTGTAACTTTTTACTGTAACGTTCCACACCAGGATTTCTTGCATAATATGAAAGAGGATATTCAAATCTGTAGATCTCAACAAGCCCCGAGTTTTGGCCGGACCGTTCTCTATAGGAGACGGCCGCTGAGTCGACTACAGATGAGCGTAACTTTTTATTGGAACGTTCCACACCAGAATTTTTTGCAGAATATGAAAGAAGGCATTCAAATCTATAGATCTGAACAAGCCCCGAGTTTTGGAGGGACCGTTCTTTATAGAAAACGGTCGCTGAGTCGAATATAAATGGGCGTAACTTTTTATTGGAACGTTGCACACCAGAATTTCTTGCAGAATATGAAAGAAGACATTCAAATCTATAGATCTGAACAAGCCCCGAGTTTTGGCCGGACCGTTCTTTATAGGAAACGGTCGCTGAGTCGAATATAAATGGGCGTAACTTTTTATTGGAACGTTGCACACCAGAATTTCTTGCAGAATATGAAAGAGGACATTCAAATCTATAGATCTGAACAAGCCCCTAGTTTTGGCCGGACCGTTCTCTATGGGAAACGGCCGCTGAGTCGACTATAAATAAGTGTAACTTTTTACTGTAACGTTCCACACCAGGATTTCTTGCATAATATGAAAGAGGATATTCAAATCTGTAGATCTGAACAAGCCCCGAGTTTTGGCAGGACCGTTCTCTATAGGACACGGCCGCTGAGTCGATTATAAATGAGTTTAACTATTTACTGTAACGTTATACACCAGGATTTCTTGTAGAATATGAAAGACTATATTCAAATCTATAGATCTGAACAAACCCTGAGTTTTGGCCGAACCGTTCTCTATAGGAGACGGCCGCTGAATCGACTATAAATGAGCGTAACTTTTTACTGGAACGATCCACACCAGAATTTCTTGCAGAGTATGAAAAAAGACATTCAAATCTATAGATCTAAACAAGCCCCTAGTTTTGGCCGGACCGTTCTCTATAGGACACGGCCGCTGAGTCCACTATAAACGAGCGTAACTTTTTATTGGAACGTTCCACACCAGAATTTCTTGCAGAATATGAAAGAAGACATTCAAATCTATAGATCTGAACAAGCTCCGAGTTTTGGCCGGACCGTTCTCTATAGGAGACGGCCGCTGAGTCGACTATAAATGAGTGTAACTTTTTATTGGAACGTTGCACACCAGAATTTCTTGCAGAATATGAAAGAGGACATTCAAATCCATAGATCTGAAGAAGCCCCTAGTTTTGGCCGGACCGTTCTCTATAGGAAACGGCCTCTGAGTCGATTATAAATAAGCGTAACTTTTTACTGGAACGTTCCACACCAGAATTTCTTGCAGAATATGAAAGAAGACATTCAAATCTATAGATCTGAACAAGCCCCGAGTTTTGGCCGGACCGTTCTTTATAGGAAACGGTCGCTGAGTCGAATATAAATGGGCGTAACTTTTTATTGGAACGTTGCACACCAGAATTTCTTGCAGAATATGAAAGAGGACATTCAAATCTATAGATCTGAACAAGCCCCGAGTTTTGGCCGGACCGTTCTCTATAGGAGACGGCCGCTGAGTCGACTACAGATGAGCGTAACTTTTTATTGGAACGTTGCACACCAGAATTTCTCGCAGAATATGAAAGAGGACATTCAAATCTATAGACCTGAACAAGCCTCGAGTTTTGGCCGGACCGTTCTCTATGGCAAACGGCCGCTGAGTAGACTATAATTGAGCGTAACTTTTTACTGGAACGTTCCACACCAGAATTTTTTGCAGAATATGAAAGAAGGCATTCAAATCTATAGATCTGAACAAGCCCCGAGTTTTGGCCGGACCGTTCTTTATAGAAAACGGTCGCTGAGTCGAATATAAATGGGCGTAACTTTTTATTGGAACGTTGCACACCAGAATTTCTTGCAGAATATGAAAGAAGACATTCAAATCTATAGACCTGAACAAGCGCTGAGTTTTGGCCGGACCGTTCTCTATAGGAAACGGCCGCTGAGTCGACTATAAATGAGCTTAACTTTTTATTGGAACGTTGCACACCAGAATATCTTGCAGAATATGAAAGAGGACATTCAAATCTATAGATCTGAAGAAGCCCCTAGTTTTGGCCGTTCTCTATAGGAAACGGCCTCTGAGTCGATTATAAATAAGCGTAACTTTTTACTGGAACGTTCCACACCAGAATTTCTTGCAGAATATGAAAGAAGACATTCAAATCTATAGATCCGAACAAGCCCTGAGTTTTGGCCGGACCGTTCTCTATAGGAAACGGCCGCTGAGTCGATTATAAATGAGCGTAACTTTTTACTGGAACAATCCACACCAGAATTTCTTGCAGAAAATGAAAGAAGTCATTCAAATCTATAGATCTGAACAAGCCCCTAGTTTTGGCCGGACCGTTCTCTATAGGAAACGGCCGCTGAGTCGATTATAAATGAGTTTAACTATTTACTGTAACGTTATACACCAGGATTTCTTGTAGAATATGAAAGACTATATTCAAATCTATAGATCTGAACAAACCCTGAGTTTTGGCCGAACCGTTCTCTATAGGAGACGGCCGCTGAGTCGACTATAAATGAGCGTAACTTTTTACTGGAACGATCCACACCAGAATTTCTTGCAGAGTATGAAAGAAGACATTCAAATCTATAGATCTAAACAAGCCCCTAGTTTTGGCCGGACCGTTCTCTATAGGACACGGCCGCTGAGTCCACTATAAACGAGCGTAACTTTTTATTGGAACGTTCCACACCAGAATTTCTTGCAGAATATGAAAGAAGACATTCAAATCTATAGATCTGAACAAGCTCCGAGTTTTGGCCGGACCGTTCTCTATAGGAAACGGCCTCTGAGTCGATTATAAATAAGCGTAACTTTTTACTGGAACGTTCCACACCAGAATTTCTTGCAGAATATGAAAGAAGACATTCAAATCTATAGATCTGAACAAGCCCCGAATTTTGGCCGGACCGTTCTTTATAGGAAACGGTCGCTGAGTCGAATATAAATGGGCGTAACTTTTTATTGGAAAGTTGCACACCAGAATTTCTTGCAGAATATGAAAGAGGACATTCAAATCTATAGATCTGAACAAGCCCCTAGTTTTGGCCGGACCGTTCTCTATGGGAAACGGCCGCTGAGTCGACTATAAATAAGTGTAACTTTTTACTGTAACGTTCCACACCAGGATTTCTTGCATAATATGAAAGAGGATATTCAAATCTGTAGATCTCAACAAGCCCCGAGTTTTGGCCGGACCGTTCTCTATAGGAGACGGCCGCTGAGTCGACTACAGATGAGCGTAACTTTTTATTGGAACGTTGCACACCAGAATTTCTTGCAGAATATGAAAGAGTACATTCAAATCTATAGACCTGAACAAGCCTCGAGTTTTGGCCGGACCGTTCTCTATGGCAAACGGCCATAGATGGTACTTAAACGTACCATCTTCAACAAATTATTGCACACAAGTTCAATTTTTGGTTAATATTACAAGTGACAGATGAATAATAGAAGCATTTTCTAAACTATCTTAATTTTACTTTCTCAAAATTAAATTTTTGAAATATTGTATTTTTTACCTTTTAATACAAATAAAGATGAGCATGTGATACATCACTGGATTCAGAAAAAAAATGCGCTTTTCAAAAATGATAAATTTAACCCCTCGTGCCATAAAAAAAATCAAGTTAGCCTTGTATCTCTGAAACAAAAGACGGTAGAAAATTAAAATTAAGCTCAGGTAATAGACTTTAAACTCTTCTAACGATTCCCCAAATTTGAACGAATTCTGATAAACTATTCCGGAAATATTTAGCTGTATCCATACATAATAGCGACCCTGTATACGTGAAATAGAAAGCTCTATAGTCTGTTTTTTTTAAGAAAAAAGTAGTTAGCGCTGCGAGCGGGGACCGATTCACAAATTAATCGTAGGCGGTAAATTTGAATTCATTTATTACATTTAAGGGCAAATTCATTATTTGTAAATAACTGAAAACAACAAACCAGATATGTAAAATAATAATATATTGTACATACAAATATTCAATACATAAACTCAAATAGAATATAGAAATAAATTAGAGAGATCGAATCGTAATATATTCAAATTGGATATAACCTAACTATTAATTGTCAGCATGACATACAGGCTGAATCCAAAAAAACGCCTACGCCAGTAGCGTCGGTGTTTATTGTCGGATTTGACTGGTCAAAAAATCAAATGAAATTGCAGAAAAAACTCTACAAAATACCATACCTTGCGTCTTTAATACATTTAAAACAGCTGCATGACAGCTGTCAACTTTTGTTTTTTAGATGCGATGATATAATTACTGTAATACATTTCGAAAGAACTTTTTTTTTGCGTTCAATGATGTGCCGCAATAAACACTTACTTTTCAAAGCAATAGAAAAAAATAAAAAGAAATAAATTAATTATTAACATGAAATGACATAATAAACAATTGCCGAACAATAAGTGATACCTGTTTTACGGTAAACAGCGTAGTGTCTATAAGTACTTCCTCATAGGCAAACAAATGACGATAACTGTCAACATTTTTGTTTTGTTTTTGCTGACAATAAAATTCACAAATCAAATAATTTATTGTATAAGATTCACTGATCACAATCTTTCTATAGGATCATCAGGCAGCAATTCCTGCACCAATATCATGCGGTAAGGATAGAGCCCCGAACATCTTTACGTAAAAATTTGTGACACACTACCACAGAAAACTCAATGTGTTTTTATATTTGGCGGATAGAGGTGTGAGAAGCATTTTTCATTATGTCTTGCAATTTCAATAACCTTGGCACTACATTTTTGAGATTGACCTGTTGTTTTTCTTCGGAAAAGACCTTCAGTTTCACGAAACAACTGTACACACCAATGCAGATTGTCTTTGAGTGTTTTGTGGTTAATAATAACACCGGGAAATTCAACTCTAAACTCCTCCAGTTTCATACTGTACTGAACTGTTTTTCAAAAAGCCATACGCCGTTGTCCACTGCTAATACGCATTCCTTGTGCATTTTTTACAGGCATGAATGCATGTTCATCTTCATCGGCCATAGTTAACAGGTTAACAGCTGATAAATAAAATATAAATGTATTACAACTATTATTGACTGTAATACGGAAAACTTACCATAAACCTTCAGAAATAAACAGCATCGTGAGAAGAACGTTTGTAAAGAATTAAAAGTAACGGAAATACGACGATTTAACTTTTGTAAACAAGACGCAATAAATATTTTTATAGGTTATGACAAACAATCAGCTGTTTTAAGGTTTAGGCGGTCACAAAAGGTGCTTTCCATTTTCCTGCCTGGGCAGCTCCGAGCTGCTCTGTGACACGACACCCTCTGTTCCATTAAAAAATGCGACGTGGCGTCAAGTCTCGTTCGAGTTCCTACCCCTTTCCCCTCGAGGACCACCTTTTGACTTGGGGCGTGAAGCTCCAACGACAATTTTGTTAATTTTTGAGGTTATACGAAGCTCTATCTGATGCATAAATACTAATACAATAGTTGAAAATTGTGCTAATCGTTTTTTTTGCGAAAAATATTTAAAAATCAAATTTAATTGATCAAACTGGTTATGTTGAAGGTGACAGTTATTCGCGCGTAAACTTTCGTGTTCATTTCCAAACTATTCAGAGCAGCTCCGAGAAGCCCAGGGTTTTTAACCTAACACAGTCTACATACAGTCTTGTCATTGCGCTAGTTCGCGTACAAAATTCTTGGAAACTCGGGGAAGAATGCGCAGTAGTTTCGCTGCTTCTATTCGTAGTTTGGCTTACCGGCTTGGCTCGGGCACGTTCGGGCAACTGCAAACACTGTAAGATTTTAAATTTAAATTGTTTGCGCCACGTAAGAATCAACGCACGGTCTTGTCACTGGCGCTAGTTTCGCGTACAAAATTCTTGGAAACTCGGGGAAGAATGCGCAGTAGTCTCGCTGTTTCTATTCGTAGTGTGGCCCAAGGATGTTAAGGGTGCATTCGGCATAGCGCTCGGAGTACAAAAAGCGTGCGCGATTTACTCTTTTCTGTTTCTTTATTCGTTCGGCGCACACTCGATTATGTTTCAAATTTATTCAGAGCACTACACGGAGCGTACTTTATGTGCTCCTACTTCAATGTGCGAGCAGAGAGAGTAAGGCGGTAAAATAAATCTTTTGATTTAAATAAAGCAAAAAATGTCGAAGATGGTATAATATTTTATTATGTAATATGTGATTTTATAAGTGAAAATGCTTTAAATTGTTTTTGCGTCGTGTCAGGTAAATTGTGATACCTTTGTAAGCAATATTTTTAATTTCTTTTTTCCACCTTCATCGTTACTATCTAACACATGCCATATTTCTAGCGCAATAAATCCAGCAACAACTTTTGCGCTCATTTCATCGTACGTTTGCAATATTAAAAAATAGAAAAACCGTTAAAACTAGACAAATGCTCCACTTGTGCTCCAATTCATTCCAATAACCCTAAACGCTCTCATTGATTTGTCACATGACTAGAGTTACTCTGCTCCAATCTGAGATTCTTATGCCGAATACACCCTAAAATACATAGGATAGTCAGATTCGTATACCACAGTCTACATACAGTCTTGTCACTGGCGCTAGTTTCGCGTACAAAATTCTTGGAAACTCGGGGATAAATGTGCGCAGTAGTCTCGCTGTTTCTATTCGTAGTTTGGTTTACCGGCTTGGTTCGGGCACGTTCGGGCAACTGTAAACACTGCAAGATTTTAAATTTAAATTGTTTGCGCCACGTAAGAATCAACGCACGGAGGAATGCGCAGTGGTTGCATTGAAGACACAAAGATCAAAGGTACCGACGCCAAGTGAACAGACTGTATGTAGACTGTTAGCGTTTTCGATTGAGCTGCACTGATAGCACTCAGTGCACACTGATTTCAGATTTTGTATTCGATTGGTAATTTCAGTTCAAACTTTCTTCGTGTTTTATGTTCGATTGAAATGTTAGTGCGCACCAGTTTTGCACTCAGTGCAAGAATTTTGGAACTGACTTCAAAGGTAGTGCAAGCGTTTCAGTGCAACTTTTCTGTCATTTCAGGACAAACATATTACAGATGATTTATTGACAGATAACAAAAATAATTTATTGTATCAAGAAATTGTTAATAATTAAGTTATTTGCTAAACACAGTTTGTCTAGTGCAAAAAATCTTCGTCCGGGGTGAATTCCTTAAGAAGCGAATATGAATAATTAGTGTATTTAGGATTTTTAATTTATTATAACAAATAAATATTGCATTTTTATATTTCTGGCAACAAATGATAATTTTGAGGTTACGGTTCAGTATATTTCCCGCCCAATAATTATGCTCCCAGATCACGTTTGTATTCGATTGAAACACGCACTAGTTTCGTTTTCTGGCAAAAACTTATTGAGTGCATGACGTAATATCAGTGTGACCCGAACTTTTCTGGTGCAAGTGAAACGAAAACGCTAGGTGCCTATACTTGCAATGGTCGCGTTCAGACGACCACAGCAGCTGAGTTGCTAACTCAGCAATCGTTTGTGATTGGCTCACATTAAAATAATAGCCAATCATAAACGATTGCTGAGTCAGCAACTCAGCTGCTGTGGTCGTCTGAACGCGACCAATGTTGTCGCGTCCCCACCATGTCCCCACTACTGTGTGACGTCACTAACGGGCCAGGTTTTCGTATTCCTTGAGCATCTAACGTGTGTTTAGAGTTACTAAAACTGTAACTCGCATTTTTATGAAAAATGCCAGGACGCCGGTGACCAGTATTTGATTGTAATAACAGTCGGATTTCTACAAAGGTCACAAATCCAAAAATTATTTATCACAACATTCCCAAATCGAATGATTTCGTATCAATAAGATAGTAAGGAATGAATATTGCCCATTTGCAACAACTTTTTAAGCAGAGCTTAAATTTAAGTGGTGTTTAGACTATGACATTATTTGTAGATTTAACAAAATGTTAGTCACATTCTAATTGATACTTAAGTTGAAGTTTAAATGTTAAATTTAAGCTCTGCTTACAAAGTTGGTGCAATCGGGCATATATGTTGTAAACGCACCGACACTTGGAACCCAGATACAAGTCAAATTTGTTCTGTTCACTTTACTGAAAAACTTTATGAACGTGACTTAAAAAATGAATTATTAAGTATGTATACTAAAATGCTTATTAAATAATTGCGGCCACTCAAAATTAAACGGCCAACAATTTCACCGTATAAGAGTTCGATATTATTAAACTCTCTGTAAATTAAGAACTATTATCCATATTAACTATTTAAATACTAAAAACATTTCAGATATTGGTAAAACTTCTCTGAAACGCAAAAGTACTACTAATATACAAAGTCCAGATATGAAAAGAAAGGCGGTGAAAAAAATGCATAAAATTACAACTTAATTTCTTTTATGCGTAATAAAGCAAATTAAAGAAACTCCTTTTACTCCTAATATTTTTTGAAGAATTTCTTTTCCTTCTGTAGGTTTGTATTTTCGCCCTTGTGTTTATGTTTGTTACTTTATTTTCGTGGGGAAGTATATAACACTTGTACTTCGGATAATATTAATATACAGGGTGTCCCAACAGTGTGTTCTCGGACCATATCTCCATAAGTACTGAAGATAGAAAAAAAATTTCAATACAATTTCTTTTTTAATTTAAGAGATCTACAACACGAAATTATTTTCATCTATACAGAGTGAATCAAAACAGTGGTGCCGGACACAACTTTTTTATTTCAAATGGCATATCCTATATATGAAACCAAATTTGGATTGCCCATAAAATTCTAAACATTTTCTGTATACCATTGCGTATACCTAAACCTAACTGTTCTTGAGATATTTAACATTTTGTCTAAAAACTGCCATTTGCAGCCACTATTTTATTTATTGATATTTCATTTAATTTTAACTCTAAGAAAAAGATTTTTGATACAGATGTAGTTGATACATAAGCTTATCGTAAGCCATTATTAAATATATTTTTATCGCTACAGGGTGGTCATGGTAATAAACGAAATCTCAGAAATTTCAAAATGGCAAAACACAATTTTCTTAAATAGCATGCCCTATATTTTTCTATCCTAAATTCTTCGTTTAATAAAGTACTTTCATTTTTCTTAAGTATGTCTTATACCTATCTGCGATATTTTTTGAGATTTTCAGATCTATTTGAATTATATCTTTTAAAACGAACACTTGTCTAAGGTGGCTGTGGAAAACCGGCAAACAATGAACCGGTTGACATTAATAATTATTTTTCAGTGTTGAGACTGTTGGGTACTTGTTAAGACATGAATTATTAGATTTATTGAATTATTTCTTTACTAAATCGTTGCATAGCTAAAGTTGGTTGGATCCGCTGGCAACGGGCTTGACGGTTGGTCGGGCAATTATAGGTGTGTGTTCGAATCCCCTCCTGGTACATATATGACAAACGGAACACTTATGTATCGGATTGTATTCAGGATTCATTTCGTCCCCTTCGAACTAAGTTTTCTGCATTTTCCCGATTTTTAAGACGAATGTCGATGGAAAACATTTAGTAGGTCGGTCGCAGCCGCAGCGGGGAATATTACAATAACCAGCTTAACGCATTCCTGACAAGCTCATGGAGAGCTTGGGGCATGTATGACGTAAGTACAAAAAAATGTATAACTGTTTAAAGGAGTCACGTACTAGAACTAACTAATGCTTGTATATTATTGTCGCTTGAAAATTAATTATTAAAGTCAAAAAGTTCATTTGTTTGCCGTTTTCCACGGCCACCTTAGACAATAACTCGTTTTAAAAGAAATAATTCAAATAAATCTAAAAATCTCAGAAAATATCGCAGATAGGTATAAGACATACTTAACAAAAATGAAAGTACTTTATTAAGCGAAGAATTTAGGATAGAAAAATATAGGGCATGCTATTTAAGAAAATTGAGTTCTGTCATTTTGAAATTTCTGAGATTTTGTTTATTACCATGACCACCCTGTAGCGATAAAAGTACATTTACTAATGGCTTATGATAAGCTTATGTATCAACTACATCTGTACCAAAAATCTTTTTCTTAGAGTGAAAAATAAATAAAATATCAATAAATAAAATAGCGGCTGCAAATGGCAGTTTTTAGACAAAATGTTAAATATCTCAAGAACGGTTAGGTTTAGGTATAGGCAATAGTATACAGAAAATGTGTAGAATTCTATGTGCAATCCAAATTTGGTTTCATATATAGGGCATTCCATTTGAAATAAAAAAGTTGTGTCCGGCACCAATGTTTTGATTCACTCTGTATAGATGAAAATAATGTTGTGTTGTAGATCTCTTAAATTAAAAAAGAAATTGTATTGAATTTTTTTTTGTGTCTTTAATAGTTATGGAGATATGGCCCGAGAACACACTGTTGGGACACCCTGTATATTATAAAATATTAACAGTTGGTTCTTGTCCGATGAAATTTGTATCACAAAATCTTCTAAGCGGACACTAAATCGCGCAGAAGTGAAAATTATATAATTTTCACTTCTGACGAAGCAGTCGAACGACTGCGAAACGTAAAGTGTATAGTTGCGCGATTTAGTGTCCGCTTAGAAGATTTTGTGATATAAAATATTAGTTTATACTTAAAAATCGATAAAATAAATATTAAATATACAATCATGTAGATTGTAGATAAAATACTAAATAACCAATTTATAGAATGCCGTAAGTACGTATTATTTGGCCCGCAACTGACGTCACATCCCCTCCATACCCGGCGAAGATTTTCGCTTATCCAGGAGTGCGTTTAGAAAGTACGCCCGGACGCGCACCATTCGTTCGAAAAGTAGGATGTTTCTGACGTCACATCCCAGAACGTACACTCGCACCGTTCTGAAACTTCGTCCGGACGACGCACTTTTCATCCTTCTTTTAACTGCGGCGTTTGGTGTGTGACTTGCGCATTAGACGTGTTTACGTTATAACGTTCGAAATTGTAAGTTTTAACAGTGGTTTTATCTTAACTTACAAAAGTAATGAAAATAGAAACAGTAATAGTGGCTGTTAGTGTAATATCTGCGGCGATATATTTACATAATTCAGCGTCTATAGTCCATATAAAATAAATGCGCATGTGCGGGGTTACACACACCACAAGCGTTCATAAAAGTGGATAAAAGGATAGGAAGAGAAGGTGTGACGTATATTTCTACGTCACACACCATTCGGAATGTTTACACTGAGAATCTAAACGCACTCCAGCTATCCTTAGTTTTAGTTTGTTTAGAATCCTTGGTGTGGCCTACCGGTTTGGTTCAGGCACGTTCGGGCAACTGCAAACACTGCAAGATTTTAAATTTAAATTGTTTGCGCCACGTAAGAATCAACGCACGGAAGAATACGCAGGTGGTTGCATTGAAGACACAAAGATCAAAGGTACCGACGCCAAGTGAACAGACTGTGTGTACGTGTGTAGTGTGTAGACTGTAGTTCTAGCACAGAATAATAAACGACCAGAAGATTAACTAAGGCGTGGTTTTGTCTGAAATTTTTGACTGCGCATGCGTTAGTTGGTCCGCAAATTTCAAAATTACGGTCAGGGTACGTTCACAATCACATTTTTTGAGACGTCATAAATAGAAATTTTAGTTATATAATAACATGTGTTTTTTTAAAAATGCCATAAAGGTTGGCTATGAAAAGTAAAACTCATGTCGTAGCTTGGCATCTAACGCATGCCAAATCTGAAAATTTAGAGTAAATGAATGGAGCTAAGACATGAATTTTCTTTTCCACAGCCACCCCTTATGGCATTTTTAAAAAAACACATGTTATATCTATTCGCATTCCTGGACTTGTTTAACGACCGCTGCAGAAGTAATGCAAACGTTATTATGGATAAAAACTGTTTATAACGTCAGAAGAAACGAACGCGTAAACTTGGCGTCTTGGCATTTGCACGTGATAAAGCATTACGCCATGCACGAAAACAGTGCCATCTTTTGTCTCTACGATGAACTAGGCTTAGTTTTGAATGTAGTTTTCTTTTCGATTAATTGTTATAATAATTGAGAATACAATGGAAATTCTGTCCATTTACATTATAAATAACAAATAATTTTCTTTATGATTTAATAAATTCAAACTTATTCGAACAGCACAATGTTGAGAAACATACGAAAAACCGATGGTTAATTTTTCTTCCAAGTTGTCATTTTTGAATTCGCGCGGACCAGTCACCACTCTCCCACCATAATTCAAAACTAAACAGCGGACACAAACATCAAAGGTGCCGACAGCCAGTTGTACTTCTGGTCGCTTATTATTCTGTGGTTCTAGTGTAAATCTGGTCGCGATTTTGACCAATCATAAGCAAGGACAAATACGTCCTATCCTAGGGTCCTATCTTCTCCACACTGTTTTCTTAGGAAAAACAGACTACAGTTTAAACCAGTATAGGGATCACGATGAATAGAATTCTATTTTTGTGACGTCATGAGAAAAAGTTAATCGCATTGAAAAATGAAATCACAACAAGTAGTATTATATTATCTATTCTACAAGGTACTACTAAGACGTAAGGGGAATAGTAAACTGAACCCATCGTGATCCCAAACTCTCACGTGAAGGCGAGCGCTAGGCAACGCGACGTCACAAAAATAGAATTCTATTCATCGGGATCCCTATACAGGAGCGCAATTCTTGAACTACACGTTTCCGAAACATATACCACAAACATATACAATCACAGATTTGGTATTCTTGAACGGCCGTTAGAAAATTCTGTACGGTCCCAAACAAACGGTTGACAACAAGTGCTTCGTACCATACGTTCGAGATGTTCGTAGCATCAGTTTCAGGTTGTGTTGTAATTTAGTTCGTAATTCAGCAAGAAATTATAATATTATTATTTGTTAAATTTTGTTATGTAACAAAAACAAGAAATCGCGCAAATTAGACATTTGCAATATACATAATTGCCTAACATTTGTGAAAAAATTAAAATTCGTTATACATTGTTTATGATCTATCATTATAAATATTTTTAAAACAACTTTATTATAAATTTAAATTTTTATTTGTGAAATCACAGAATAATAAGTAAGTACATACAAGATCCTGATTTCACAGTGCAGATTAAACACATGTCTAAACTAAATAAAATAAATAATAAACAATAAAATAAATAAATAAAATATAAAGTTTATTTATTAAGTAATTCTTTTATTTTATTACACTTTTAAGAATTATTATGTACTATCGAAAAGATTTATTTTTATTAGATATTTCTGTTGATTATATTGCACTATACCTACATTAAAATTAAATTTATTAATTTGAAAAAAATTTAATTTAGTCTTCATTATTCGAAAAACAAACATATCTTCATCAAATCACATTCATACAGCGTGCACAGTTATAGCCAAACTATACAAAGCGCATGTGCATCCGTGAGCGTGTGTTGATGGCTGTGTTCTAAAACGCGAAGTCATTTGTTCCGTACGAACGTAGAACAAAGGATTGTTTCTATAGTTCAGGAATACACTTAACGCGCACCATTTGTTTGTGGACCGTATGTGTTCGGAAATGTACGATTTCAAGAATCGCCTCGTTTAAACCATGGTGTAAATACATAAGGTGACACGCTAAAACGGACGCGCATTAGTCAACCAATGAGGAGTCATCCAAAAGGAGGCACAGGAAACACGTGGATCTCGGCATTTGACACTTGTCTGACGTTTGTTATGACACTAATGATCGATTGACTCGTATGCTTTTACTGAATTGTGTTTGTAATTTTGAGTATTTCACTAATATTCAATGTTTATTCTACGTAAGTGAATTTAATTAATCAATTACCGTGATTTGACTTGCCTGTAATGTTCAGTTTAGCTGAAGCTTAACCTATATTATGGCTACACATATGCGCACGTGAATATCTGTCAACCGAAACAAATTATGGCCGCCTAGAATTGCCGCGCAAAAGAAAAACGCTTATATTTTTGAAATTGGCGCTGCCCTTTTCCGATGACACTTCATTGGCTGGTACACCACCACGAAAAATTTCGTGCGTAACGTTTCACCTATATGATTCCACCATGGTTTAAACCAGAGGTTCCCAAACTTTTTTGTCTCGTAGACCACGTGCCAATTTTTTCTGTTTTGGGTAGACCCCACGCCTTTCTAATATTGAATTGTTACAAATTCGTCAATTTTAAATGTGTTTTTGACAGCTGACACAGTAGGCATTTACGAAAATTCACCCGGTGGGTACACCAAATTTACCGATCGGTAATCAGCTGATACACCGGTGCAGAGATCGGTTGACTGAATTTAAAAACGTTTCGGTAGATAAACTTCGGTGAACTAACCAAACAAAACCTATAATAACATTTCAAAATAAGCATATTTAATGATATTTTCCATATCTGAAGTTCATGTTTTATTTTTGAACATTTTCCCAACTTCACATCCATTGCATCTAGTAATTATTTTAATTTTACAAAACGCTGCCTACAACTAATAACTTTTTTTAGGTTATGTTTAATGTACCGACCGCATGGACCATTAAATTGAGTTCGGTACATGTGGTAAATTATCGAACGCGGTACAAAAGTAACCGGTTGAATTATCGAAAGCATTCGGTTTATGCGGTGTACACCCGGTGAATTTTCGTAAATACCTAGTGCTACTCACTTTTGATAGATTTAATTGTAGTGTAGAGTGAAAAAGTTAAAAAGAAAACACGTTAAGTTTTATACATTCAGGGCCGATATATCAATCACAAGTTAACGTTAACTATCAGTTTATTCCCATAGTAACAATTATTCCTTTGGCAATAAAATGAAGGTTAAAGTTAACTTGTGATTGAAAAACTGGCCCTTATTAATTAAAACGACAAAATGCAAATCTAGTAAAATTCTGATATAAAATAACTACACAAAAAAATGCTTTTAATGGGAGGGATGAGCCTGATGCAAAGCTCTGGTACAAGCGTTGCTTTTCAATTCAATTTTTCAATTTAATTTATTCATCACCATTATGGGTACATACGTACATATGGTTAGTCAGTTGGGCATTAACAAATAAGTAAATAAATAAAAGTAGCTCAAGTCGAGCCGAGTACATAGAAAAACAAGCGAGAATAACAAAATTAAAACAACATATTACATATAAGTATCACAGTTATCAACAATCACAGTTTATATTTGCTATGAAATTCAACGCATACCGTTTTCTCTATATATGCTATACAGGGTGTTTCAGTGATGATGCACCAAACTTCGGGGAAACGTTTCTGACATTATTTCAAACAAAATATTTTAATACAATTTTGCAATCGGAGCAACTTGAAATTTGCATTATTTTGAGTCAATGTTTTCATAAATACCGTAGCGATTTAAATTTCTGCGGCCGTGAAACAAGACGAGCGATTTAAATTGTTTTATGAATGGCACGCGGCTGCAAGAAGACAATAAATATCTATCGTAAACGAAAAAAATTATGAGAAGCTTTTAACTCTGCCCTTGACCGCAATTCGTGTTAAAGGTGAACACTTTGAAAGAATGTGCATTTAGCGTGCGTTTTCGTCGCACTAACATTTATGCAAACCGTAATTACATCAAATTTGTTCCTTACTCCTTGTTCCGGTAAAAAAAGCCTGAGTCGCGTAGTCGCTGAGCTACCCTGACAAACATTTGATAACGCGGATGTCGTTCACGATTAGGAAACAGCTTCGCGTACAGATGTGATGCCAATCGAGCGTTTCCCCGACATTCCCCGTATAACAAATGCATATCCGCGTACTCTTGAAACGTAAAATCGCCCATCGCAAACGCACCAACACATACACAAACATACACTAATAAACTTAAAAAAATGAAAAGTATAAAGTACACCGATTAATAACCTACTCTTCTCTACAACGCGAACCAGAACTGACTAAATGTGTTTCATCATAGCATCTGAGACGCGACAGTTTTGCTACCTACCTGCGTAGATAGGCAGAAGTTTTACATTGGAGCGAAACTTTACTCCAATATTGCCAGCCAGCACAGTGGGACGGGGGGTTCTCTAACCAAAACCCGAAGGCCAAACCAAAAACAGGCGCCACTTAATTTTTTTGTAAAAGGAAACGCGTGAAAAATTAAGAAAACACGTTACGTCCAAAACATGAACACTTTTATTAATAGAAACACAGAACAAATAAAATAAAATCAACGCAAGTCGAACGATCTAAGTACACAACAAGGCCATAAACATAATACGTTATTACCTAACTTTTCGGATCCGAAATCGCTACACAACTACTTTAAAATGACGCAAAATGGTAATCGTCTATTCTAGCGGTAAAGAACCCGCAGTGTACGCTTGATGCGCGTTATTCGGAGAATCCTCCGCTACTCGAAACTTAATTTCGCGAGTGTACGCGAACACGTGCACAAATGCGGCTACATTCAATCCACCGAGAGCCGAAGAGAATTACATTAGTCAATCGAAACATATGACCTGCTAAGTAGCGTCGTTACGTCCGTCTAGGGGCGTCTCCGTAGACGTCGGCTTCTCCCCGGGTGGATGCGTCGCATTGCAGTCGCACAGGGCCACGAGATGCTGGTCGAAAACAGTAGTCAAACGAAAGGTCAATGCCGTAACTTAGGGGGTCGGCAAAATCGTACCCAAAAGCCTATAAACGAAGGAAGAGAAAAACGAATGTCAGAGTCAGGTCGAGAGAAAAGAGCATCTTGCAGAACTTACCCAGTCGCAAAACTGGGCTGTCACAAGCTGCGGGGTAACTGCAGCTTTCCTATCCTCCAATGAACTTAGAAGTCCGGCATAAAGCCGTATCAATCACTTTCACCTCCTCGATGAAGCGAACACCACACTAAATTTACCACAATAGGCACATGTAGTTCAGGGGACAGACAGATTCGTACTGAGACAATGACGCTACCCCCGACCGGTGAAAAGAAAAAAAACTACTAAAGAGAGAGATAAATTCGAATATGCCAATGACAGATTTTAAGTCGTCAACATAAGCCAATCAAGATAAAGGGCACAGGTTACTAGCATCGACGACAATTTCCGGTCCTAACTACATTCTTTAAGCGTGAACTCGTTCGACCGCTGATATACGCGTCTCCAAATAGAACCATGTAAATTGGACAATTAAAAATTACGCAGACTCAAACTTGACACAAAGCAAGGATGGGGTTATTTATTATAATATGTAATTATTCGGCTGGTCTGAAATTTTTGCAAAAATATGTTAAAACGAGAATGTTGAGTGGAATGCGTAGGCATGGAATGGCACATTCCTACGCCTAGTGGAGAAACAGAACAAAACTGGTTAAAATTAGCTCGAATCGTTGAAATATGCTTTATACAGGGTGTGCTCGCGCACGATCGAAAGCAAATTGTAACAGTTTATGGGGTAATAAAGCAATTACACGAACGTTAAGGCAGGTTAAGAATTCAGGCCGCTCTCATCTATTGTACGTTTTAAAAATATACGATTCTCCTTTCCCTTCGATTATCTCAAAACTTATTTATTTAAAAAAAATATATTTTAGGACTTTTATTTTTTTCACGATATCTACCAACATACCGAGTTTGGTGCATCTTCACTGAAACACCCGGTATGCTATTTCACGTATGCGCGCAACATATTGATACATTTATGGAAAGCCAAAATTTCGGTCACGACATGCTTAAATGGGATTCATTCCCGTGGACCCCTATTTACATCTCATGCACCCCCAATTTTTGTTTTCGCTGATATGCACCCCTTGCAGGTCGGAGTCGACCCCTAGGGGTCGATATAGACCACTTTGGGAATCATTGGTTTAAACCAACGACCTATTAACTAGAGACATGAAGTTGTATGTTTGACATTGGTTCCAACATCCATGTTTATGGTGTGTTTATGTTTACGTTAGGCATTTACGAAAATTCACCGGGTGTACACCGCATAAACCGAATGCTTTCGATAATTCAACCGGTTACTTTTGTACCGCGTTCGATAATTTACCACGTGTACCGAACTCATGCACCTGGTGCATGATTTGTGCACCGAGGAAAATTAATGGTCCATGCGGTCGGTACTAGAGATGGGAATTGTAGTTCGTTACGGCGAACTAGTTCACTCGATCTCGTTCACTAAAGTGAATCGTTCAAAAGACTAGTTCATTTAGTTCACTTGCCATTCCTCGTATCGTATTACGAAGGACTTCCGCATCCCGCAAAACATGCGTTTACGAACAATATTCGATGCGATTTGCTGGTTTTATTAATGTCGATTTAGGAATCATAAATTTCTCGCTACAATATTTCTTTTTTATCCAACCAAAATGAAGTACCTAACATGCAGTTATTAAAATAATCTTTCAAAATCACGCAGTTATTTATTGAGAAATTATGTAATAACATTATTTAAATTAAATTGATATAAAACAAAGTAATTATAAGACTCTAATACATATTAGTTTTATTTTATACTCATCTTTAGTTTTAATGGCAAAACAATTTTGTCATTTTTCTCAGCGTGCTATTAATCGTTTTTATCTTTCAATTCTCTTAATAAATTAGTAATTGTAGCGTGTCCGAAACAGATAGAAGAGTTTAAAGTATTTTGCAATAGTTTAACTAACGTTTAGTTTAGATATTTATAACTTCATTAACTGACATTATATTATTCTATTTTTCCAACCGTCACCATGTAAATAGCGGCACACAACTCGAACTGTTGTTTTCAAAAGCCGCTACATTGCTCCCTCTCTTTGAAAAGCTTCCTCTTGGAAGCTCAGGTATTGACTCCGTCTTTACAGAACTTGTCTTAACAATATTGTTAGATAGCGGTCCACAATAATTATCCTCTTTGTTTCTTTGTTTACATATAAACGCAGACAGGGGTATTTCATCTTCTTCCTCCCAATGCTGTAGCTTTGTACGTTCTTCTATTTGGCCGCTTTTATGTGTGTCTTCTTCCTTTCTCTTTAATTCTGACAATGGGATATCATCGTCACTATCCCAAACCTGCAACATTTTTCTTTCAGTTTTATTTATCGTTTTCGTATTCTCAGTTTCTCTTTCTCGGTCAATGTCTACTTTCTTTTTATTTACGATTTTACTTTTCAGTTCTGATAGTGGAACTTCGTCTTCACTCGTCCAATATTCTATTTGACTTGCTTTATTTTTATATCTCTTTGACTTATCTTCTTCATCAGGTCCTTTTTCTTTCTTGTTTCTTCCTTTTTCATTATGTTCTCTTTCGGATAATGAAATCTGGTTTTCATTGTCCTTCTCTTCTGTGTATCTTCTTTCTTGTGTTCTTCCGAGTAAATGTCTTTTATTTTCATCTTCGTTGTTATTTATGTTCCTATCTGCTATGTTTTTATTTTTATATATTCTTTCCGTCGGCTCTCTTCTCCCCTGTGCTTTGGTACCATTCCAATGGTACACTTTTATGTAAAAATCCGTTGTTTGAAAAACGTCCAATATTATTTCCCACACTTCATTCCAATTTAATTGGTCTAGTCCGCAGCCGATTGCCGGAATAGCAAGCTTCTGAATTTTTCGATTTTTCATTTCCTCGCGTAAGCATTGTAAACTTCGTTTAAGCATTTCGTAAGTTGGTTTCTCATTACTATGACATTTAGTGACTAAATAGAATATACAGGGTGTTTAAAAAAAACGTTCGGATACTGTAACCGTGAATAGTACTCATCAAGAGCAACAAAAAAGTCTTAGTACTTATAGGTCCGCAAATAATTTTTTTTCAAGGAAAGAGCTGATTTTGCATTGAAGTTAAAAAATTGTATTATTATAAAGAAACAAACAGTAAACGTGTGATTATGTAGACAAAAAATATCTAAAAAAAAATGTTCTACATGTCCACCTCCCGCTTGCACACAGGCTTCACATCTTCGACGAAAAGAAGCTCTTATTCTTTCGAATAGTCCTTGATTTTCTTGAATGGTTTGGCAGTTATGTCCTATTCGCTGCTGCAGCTCATTTACGTTATTAACGGGTCTTGAATACACCAGAGATTTTAAATATCCCCAAATGCAAAAATCAAGTGGGTTTAAATCAGATCTAGGTGGCCACGGCACTGGGCCTCCTCTTCCTATCCAGTTATTGTTGTACGTTGCATTTAAGAAATTTCTTACAACGATAGCGAAATGTGGAGGAGCCCCATCATGTTTTTATTTTTCTTGTAAAACGTGATTGAAGCCACCTAGATCTCCTAATTTAATCCCATTAGACTTCTGCATTTGGGGATATTTAAAATCTCTGATGTAATCAAGACCCGTTAATAACGTAAATGAGCTGCAGCAGGGAATAGAACATAACTGCTAAACCTTTCGACAAAATCAAGGATTATTCGAAAGAATGATAGCTTCTTTTCTACGAAGCGAGAGAGGTGGACATTTACTTTAATTATTTTTTGTGTCTAGATAATCACATGTTTACTGTTTGCTTCTTCATGATAATGTAATTTTTTAACTTCAATGCAAAATCAACTCTATCCTTGAAAAAAATTATTCGCGGACCTATACTTATAAGACTTTTTTGTTTCTGTTGGCGAGTACTATTCATGGTTACAGTATCCGAACGTTTTTTTAAACACCCTGTATGACGTCCACTGTTCTCCAAAATAGCGACCTCTCCAGCTTTAACTTTTTGATTGAGAAGTTCTCTTTGACTCCCAAAACGTTTTCTGAATTTTCGAGCTATGCCGGTACTCATGTAAAAGTCTTCTGCAACACAATGTGCTAAAGCAAATTCTTTCGGTGCAGTGAAAAGATCACCGTTCAGTTCATCTATTTTAAACGTCTGCATTGGTATAGATTCCTTCTCCTTTTTCACCTCTTTTAAGTCCTTTCTCGGCCTACCTGGTTTACGAAATGCTCGTTCTTTACATGCTTGGTCAGGTGAAGGTACATTGATACAGGGTTTTAACCTGTTTTGATGAACTACTAAGAGTTTGTGTATCAATGCACAATGCTGAATTCTGAATGTATCTAGACCCATCTCTTTTATAATTCGATATGGATCAGTCCACGGTTTGTGTAATTTCTGACTTTCTCCTACTCGGGGTGTAAGTTGATGAAGCCAAACAGTGTCTCCTGTATTGAATTTTCGAACTTTGGCACGCCTATCGTAATAGTTCTTCTGTCGTTCGTGAGCAACTTTTAATGATTCTCGAGTTTTTGAATGTGAGTCATCTAATGTCGACCGAAGTTCACGAATGTGTTGTTGGGTAGACTGATATTGCGACCCAGGTGGAAGACCGTATTGGACATCGACAGGCAATCTAATTTCTCTCCCGAACATTAATGTAAACGGTGTATGTTTCGTACTTTCATGGCGGCTACTTCGATACGCCATCATTACTTGTGGTAGTTTCAAGTCCCACGACTTGATTTTCTCCTGCCCAATGACTCAACATATCAAGAAGTGTCCGATTAAATCTCTCAATCATTCCATCAGACTGTGGTCTAAAAGGTGTGGTTGAATGAATGTCAAATAGTATGCAAAGCTCTTGGAATAATTGCGACTTCCCTGATCTGTATGTACTGTTTCGGGGCACCATATCGACATATAAATTTGTTTGCAAAAACGTGGGCTACCGTTTCAGTCGACTGATCAGTAAGAGGATATGCTTCGGTCCATTTTGTAAAATAATCACCGACTACCATCACATATTTATTTCCCCTCTCCGACATTGGTAAACTCAATATATCAATCGCAACTCGTTGAAGAGGTCGTGTGGCAATATCGGTACGTAATGGTGATCTTGCTTGTCGCGATGGAGACTTTCTCCGATTACAATCTTCGCATTGAAGGCAATAATTAGTAACATCTTTCCGCAAATTCATCCAGAAAAACCGATCTTGTATCTTCGAGACAGTTCGTGTTACTCCAAGATGTGCACCGGCAGCCGCTTTTCCGTGGTATGATGCTATGACTTCGGGTACTAATGATGATGGAAGTATAACGCGGTAATGGTTTTGCATTCCTGCTTTATCTTTAAGACATAGAACACCATCTACTAGTTCTGGTCTTAAAGAATATAATTTTCGTGCTGATTGGGGTAATTGTGTTTCAGCCTTTGCCTCGCCTCTTATGATTTGCAGAATGGCGTTACAACATTCATCATTTTCTTGTGCATTCTTGATATATTCCAGATAGTCGACGGAGAGTGGATCATCAACAGTTGTATTTGTATTAATCATCCCCGACGGAGAGTGTATCATCAACAGTTGTATTTGTATTAATCATCCCGGAGGGCGATTCAGAATGAAGAACACAAACTTGTCTCTTGTTATCTTCTTTTCCGCATTGGGAACATGGACGTCGGGACAAACCATCCGCATTCGTATGTCTTTTTCCGGGTCGATGTACCACAGCCATGTCGTATTCTGATAGGGTTTCCAACCATCGAGCAACTTGACTGTAGACAGTTGTGATCAGTTCTCGCTATAAATGGGAATCCTAGTAAATAACCTTTAGAGTGTCGACATACCGTAACAAGAGCTAGTAATTCCCTCCGTGTCGCATAATAACGTCGTTCAGGTTTCGTCAACGATCGACTGAAGTAGGCCACGACACGTTTTTTGCCCTCTTGGATTTGACTTAACACACCGCCGATTCCAGTTCCACTAGCATCAACGTCAATAATAAACTGTTCATCAGCTTTTGGATATGCCAATATTGGTGTACTGATTAAACAACTTTTCAATTTTGTAAATGCGTTCTCGCAATCCTCGTTCCACTGAAATCGTTCGCCTTTATTCTACAATTTATGCAAAGGTGCAGCGATACTCGCAAACGATTTTATAAAACGTCTGTAATACGATGCTAAACCAAGGAAAGATCTTAGTTCATTAACGTTCATCGGCGTAGGCCAATCACGCACAGTCTGAAATTTATTTGGATCGGTAGATATGCCTTCTCCACTCACTATATGACCTAAGAACTCCACTTGACGATGAAACAGTTGACATTTCTTCGGATTGACTTTAAGTTCCGCCTTCTGTAGTCTCTCAAACACTGATGCTAGTGCCATCAAATGTTCTTCAAAGTTTCTACCGAAAACGATCACATCATCTAAATAAACTAGCGCAGATTGCCAATCTAGTCCTTCAAGAACGACGTCCATCAGGCGTTGAAATGTTGCCGGTCCATTGCAAACTCCAAATGGAAGGACGTCAAACTCGTAAAGGCCTGTTCCCAAAGAGAATGCCGTTTTCGGCCAATTTTCCTTAGCAACTTCGCAATGCCAGTAGTCACTTTGTAGATCAAGGGCAGTAAAAAGGGTAGATCCAGACAATGAGTCCAGGACTGCATCTAACGAGGCAAAGGGTAGCTATCTTTGACGGTAACCTCATTGAGCTTTCTAAAGTTAACACAAAAGCGTATAGATCCATCCTTTTTCTTTACCAAGACAACAGGCGCACACCATGGAGAACTAGAAGGACTGACCACCCCCGCTTCTTGCATTTTCAATAATTCTTGTTGTGCGACCTCGCGATGAGCTAATGGTAATCGACGAGGGGTCTGGCGAATGGGACGAGCGTTACCCGTATTGATACTACGATTTAAGATACTGGTACGCCCGGTATCTGTCTTATGGTTAGCAACCGCAGTCGCATATTGTGCCATACATTTTTTTGCTCGTGACAATTCAAATTTACTTAAATTTTTCTTAGCTTCAGTCCAATTAAATTGATTCATCGCTATTTCTCGGTTGTCACTAACAATTGTGCATACAAAAGCAGTTCCAATTCTAGTATTTTTCCTTAAAGTCACTGGTTCGGCTGTTGGATTACGCAACAGTACTGCGCCGTTATCACCAGATACAATAGTTCGTCCGATCATGCACCCAAATTTATCTATACACGAGCGGGATGGTTCAATTACTCGCGAAGAACTATAGTCCTCACCGGAAATATTGACATGTCCTATCACTTCAGCGCGTCCTGGAATTACTACAGTTTCACGTAAACTTACAACAGCTGAAAGTAAAGGACATTCTGTAATACGTTGTCCATTAATAAAAATACAACGCTGTGCAGGATCAACAATGCATTTATGCTTTCTAATGAAATTGCATCCAAGAACAAACGGTTCAGTTAAGTTTTCACAAACGGTAACTTCAATATGGGTCATTATTAGCTTGCAAAAGTCTAAAGTTACGTGACCTCACGAGTCCATTCCCCACTAAATTCCACAAATCCTTACGTATAAAACATCGCGTTGCACCTGTGTCTATTAAGATTTTTACTTCGTGGTCATTTACGTAACCCTTCACTATCACTAAATTACTGTCACCGTTTATGGGCCCCAATTTGGACGTAGGCGTCGATGTGGGGCTGACCGACGTCTGATCTCGTTTCCCTGCTCCTCACTTTTTCTTTCCGTTCTCAATACTGGGCTAGGGCATTCCCTGCTAAAATGTCCTTGTCCACCGCAGTTGTGACACTGTAACGTCAACAAGTCGTTCGATTCAGTATTATCATCGAAATGTTGGCTGTTACACTGTTCAGTCTTCTGAGAATATGATGTCCCAGCTCTTTGTTCGAAGGATCAATGCACAGGTGAACGAGCATTAGTGCGTGGCCCTTGGTATGAATGGATTGGTGAACGATAGGATAGACGAGATGTTGCACGGTCTGGAAAGCAATCAGATGTGTCCAAAAGGGGTAACCGGAAACGAACACGTCCTCGATTTTCCCTCGCATCTTCTTCACGTCGATGTATCACTAAATTTTGCACCACATCAGCAAGTTTGTCGACTCTGTTTTTAACGTCTTCCACACGCCTATTCAAATCTATTTGTACTGAATTTACTTGTCCTTTAATTTCTGTTTTCACTTCATCTTTCATAGACGCTTGTGCACCCTCACCCATTTTCTGTTGCCGGATTTCATCAATGGATCGTTTAACGCGTAAAGCTGTGTGTGCTGCAGCGACTGCGTCCGACAACGTGTCAGAGTTATGACGTGCTGTTTCTTCTGCTACTTCCAAATCCAGTCCGATCAAAAATTGTTTTAGTAACAGTTTCTCGCGAGTCGTTTCATTGTGATCAGCTAATGCACAATTACCAAGCGTTCTTAAACTAGCAGCGAATGCCGCAATCGTTTCTTCAGGCTTCAGTTTACGAGCACGAAATATTTCCTCAGCACCATCTTCCTCGGGCTTAAAAAGTTGTTTAAGGACTTCACATGCATCAGTCCAGTTCGTGCGCTGTGTTGATGATAAACTTTGATAAGCCTGTTTTGCTGTACCTTCAAAAAACAACGGCAGTACCACCGTCTTTCTTGTTTCATCCCATCCTTTCAACTGAGCGAATGCATTAAAAACATCTAACCATTCCGTAAAATTTCCGGTAATGAATCGCGGGCACTGAATGTCAGACATTTTCCACAGCATACAATCTTCACTGGACGAATCCCGCCGCTGCACAGTGGATCAGAATCCGCTAATCGCGTTTTCTGCTAAGCACTACTCCCTCTGGCGGCAACTATGTGTACCAATATAATGACGTCACGACTGGGTTAGCTTCCTTTCGAAATTTAAGTTATGCAGCTGTGAATTGTGTCATTATGAGAATGGTATGCGAGTTTTCTTTGAAGATTTTGTAAAACACAGTTCAAGACGCACAAAAGCAAGTAGAATTGTGCCGTCTTTCATTGTTCTTCCATTAGAGAAAAGAAGAAAATTTTCTAAACAGCTTGAAAAAATTGGAACAATAAAAATAAAATTATTGTTTCTATTAAACCACATTTAATATACATTGATGTTGACGTTGTCCTTGCACCTTAAGGCCTTGGAAATGTGTTTGTTTTATAAAAAAAAAATTAAATTTCGTAGAATGTAATCTGTGCTGTGGTAGAATATCGACACAAAGATAGGGCAATTGTCATTAAATGATTTATTAACATTAACGGCCAAATTCACTCAATATAGATACATTTATCTGTTGGATAACTCGTTTGTTAAAACCATAGCAACATTTACTTTTAACGGTTAGTTAAATTTATCTGCTTTTGGTGAATTCGACCCTAAGGCCCAGTTTTACAAATGTAGAATAAGGACAAAATAATTATTCGCCGAATATCCTTTAACATTCTTCCATATCTACGTCACGTTATTCCAGGAATAGTGTTATACTCAGTTTATCCGACGATCTAAAATCGTACCTAAATCTGTGATTTCAATTCTCTACTAACTTTCAGCGAAGCATCAAACAATAAATAGGGGACTTCAGCGACAAAGTTCATAAATTAGCTTGTAAATTTAAATTGTAGCAATAGTAGGTAATGTACATACTGGGTGTCTCATAACGTACGGAGTAGATTGAAAGGGTGAATAGAAGATCAAGAAATAATGCCTGTTTTAGACGGTCACATTTCTTGTGACAAATTTGTTAAGCTACCACAGTGAATGTTGATTGGTTGAATTGGCACTTCTCACTCACTTCAAAGCGGGCTTAAGGTAGCCTTTTCATATAGATTTTTTTTCCAAAAGTTAGTAATAAGGGAGTTATAATTCCCTGAAAGAGGGATGAAACATTTTCGTTTTATGGCAACATTTTTCGGGATCCTTTAAGTTATCAAACTAATATTTGAAACTCAAATATAAGGCACCTAACAGGACATTTACAACGCATTTGTCAGATCCTTCCTCCCTTTTATAGGGTAGTTTGAGGGGATTACTCTCAGTATTTTATGATAACAAAATGCCATGGACGTATGCTAACTTCTAAACCTCAATTACTCGAAGACGGTTAGGTTTATAACATGTGTTTTTTTAAAAATGCCATAAAGGTTGGCCATGAAAATTAAAACTCATGTCGTAGCTTGGCATCTAACACATGCCAAATCTGAAAATTTGAAGTAAATGAATGGAGCTAAGACATGAATTTTCTTTTCCACAGCCACCCCTTATGGCATTTTTAAAAAAACACATAGTACATAGAAATGCAACAAGAGAGCCCTCTTGTGCCAATTATTCTAAACAATATTCTCTTCGTAAATGTTTGAGGAAAATGCAAAAATAAAAAGTTAGGAATAAAATACTGAAAAGTCACCCCTTAAAACTACCCTTTAAAAAGGAGGGAGGATCTAACAAATACGTTGTAAATGCGCAGTTAGGTGCCTCATACCTGAATTTAAAATGTTAATTTCATAACTTAAAGGATCCAGAAGACATTGCCAAAAGAACAATTTCTTCCACTCATCTTTCAGAGCTTATAATTCCTTTATTATTGACTTTTGGAAAAAAATTTATATGAAAACGTTATCTTATTTTTTGATGTTCTATTCACCCTTTCAATCTCCTCCGTACGTTATGAGACACCCAGTATTTAGCAATTTTAAAACCATCTCCTTTTCTAGCGGAGAAAAAATTAGTCATTATTATGCGTCATAAAAAAACTCTAGGTTAGACACATCACATAGCTTAAGTTTCTTGCATGATATTGACATAATAATAATTAGAATTCATTAAGCAGCATACCATAATTAAATTAAATAAATTACGATGTCAAAGAACGAACCCAGTCGTGACGTATTAGTGTTGCGGGTTGCATAGTTTCCGGCGTCATGGAAATCGCCAAATGCTGGCCAAAATTATATATTGTAAAATTTTCGTCTTATCTACATACTTATTATTTTAATTAAAAAAAGAAACAGTAACTGCAACTAGAAATTAATCATATTCACTTGAAATTTTTTTTCACCATTTGCAATATCGGAATTACTCATTTCGTCTAATTCTTTAATGCCCGGTTGCACCAACTTTTTAAGCAGAGCTTAAATTTAAGTGGTGTTTAGACTATGACATTATTAATAGATTTAACAAAATGTTAGTTACATTCTAAATGATACTTAAGTTGAAGTTTAAATGTCAATCAGAATGTATTTGATATTATACTGACCATACGTAAATGTCACATTCTAAACATAACTTAAATTTAAGCTCTGCTTAAAGAGTTGGTGCAACCGGGCATTAGTGTAGCTAATAATTTTAATACTTCTGGCAGTAGTTATTTTAAAAATGATGGTAGAAATTATTTTAAAAATATGCATCTAATAATGTTTTACTGCAAATACATGAAGGGCGCTAAACAATGACCTTTGTATTTGTAGAACTGCAGAATATAACACACATTCTGAAGTGTCAGAAACAGATAGAAGAGTTTAAAGTATTTTGCAATAATTTAACTAACATTTATTTTAGATATTTATAACATCATTAACTGACATATTATATTATTCTATTTTTCCAACCGTCACCATGTAAATAGCGGCACACAACTCGAACTGTTGTTTTCAAAAGCCGCTACATAATTAATAATTATGTAAATATACGTATTACATATTACTACTTTTTTTAAAAGGTAATCTTTTTGCCCATTTCCGGCCCAGTTTTTCTTTATTATTCACTATTGTTGTGCACGCCTCAGCAATTAAATGTAATTTTCAGCTATGGTAATTTTTTACGTGTATGTTCAATATACAACAGTTCTTTGGGGATAGGTTAATAAGTAGGGACAGATGGCCTCCTCGATCACCAGACTTAACCCCACTTGATTTCTTCATGTTCGATTTTTTAAAAAATAAAGTGAACATCTCCATACGTTAGAAGAATTACAAAATGCTATTACAGAGGCTGTCAACAGCATCACTCCAGAAACACGACACAAAGTTTTCGAAAACATGAAAAGAAGAGTAAATTTGTGTTTGGATTCAAATGGGGGACATTTTGAACAGATGTTATAATTTTATTTTATATCTGCTTTACTTTTTATATTCTCCATATCAATGTATGTAATTAATAAACGTAAAATAATTTCTAATCACTAATAAATTGTTTTAATAATATAAAATTTTATGTGCCGCCCATGGTAAAACAGAATAGTATCCAGTACCAACTTTTACAAATAATCTAATGGGCGGGAAATTCAAACGCCCTTCAATCATTAATGTACACTCTGTATTATATACATATAAACTCATTAAAATTCTAGTTTATTTTTATAATTCGTAAAATCACCTATCAGAATTCTCATACCCCTGCAGTCTTGTGACATAACGCTCGCAAGAGTTAACAATTCATTTAGTTCGTGTCTGCCATGCGACGCTTCAGCGATTAGTTCGTTCGCGAACTAGACGAGATTCGTATGCTGGACTCGTATTTACATCAGTCATTTAGTTCAAGCGAATTAGTTCGTTCGCGAACTAAACGAAATCCGTACGCTGGATTCGTAAGTACGTTAGTCATTTGGTTCAAACGAACTAGTTCGTTCGCGACTGCCGAACGAATCTTCTAGTTCATTCGAATGACGAACTAGTTCGTTCGCGAACTACACATCTCTAGTCGGTACATTAAACATAACCTAAAAAAAGTTATTAGTTGTAGGCAGCGTTTTGTAAAATTATAGTATATTACATATCGAGAGTTGTAAATAGCAAATTACGCACGGTGGAAAAGTTGCGCATGAGCCGCGCAGCGGCGAATGCAAGTAATTCCGCAAGTGCGTAATTGCTTTACAACTCGAGTTTTGTACTATACTTTATCTACGACCACAAAAACTACCTTCAAAGAATCAGCAATGACACTTGCAATTTCGACGACTGTCAATCTAATGAGATGCGGCTACGTAGATCTAACTGCAAATGTGCGTAAAGTAGGTGCGTTGTGCAAACACGGGCTTACTTAGTTTATGTGTTGTACGTAATTCGTCATTTACAGTAGTGGTCGTAGATAAAAATAATTACTAGTTGCAATGGATGTGGAGTTGGGAAAATGTTCAAAAATAAAACATCAGCTTCAGATATGGAAAATATCATAAAATAAGCTTATTTTCAAATGTTATTATAAGGTTTTGTTTGGTTAGTTCACCGAAGTTTACCTACCGAAGCGTTTTTAAATTCAGTCAACCGATCTCTGCACCGGTGTATCAGCTGATTACCGATCAGTAAATTTGGTGTATCCATCGGGTGAATTTTCGTAAATGCCTGTTATGAATGTCAACAGGGATACGTATTAGGTGCTTTCGTTTATGCCCGTGATTATTATTCATTCACGTTCTTTTTGCATTCAGAGTAGGCCCTGTTAGGGTAACATTTTTGTTGGTACCTCCAAGTGAATATGTTCCATTTTAATTTGATGGTTATATTTTTGAAAATTGACGCCAAAAAACATTGATGATTTTGAGCATTTTGACTTGGTATTAAAAAGTCACAAGTAATTATTTGTTTTAATGTTATTATTTTACTTTCTTCATGCCAACGTAGAGTATAAGAAGCAATGGGATTGACGTTAAAGTGTCAGAATTTTACATTTGTCACATTTTGACTTCTTTCAAAGTACATGCACGTAACCTAACGAAAAGAAAACATGGCCTACTAGAATGCAAAAAGAACGTGAATGGATAATACTAATCAGGTAATCGTGATCACAATTCTGCGTGTTCGTTCTCTGTGATTACTTTCTCCCCACCTCCGATTAAGCGATCATGATTACAATTTGGATAATCACAAATTATGTGTGTTTTTGTATGATTTGATCACAAAAACGAAACCTAGAAACATTACCGGTTTGATGTGTTTTGATCAGTATTGGGTGATCATATTGTAATGATTCGTCGACACCAGCCGGCGTCAGACTGTCTCTTGCGTCACAGCCGTCTAGTCGACGCACCTTAGGCGACAGCCGAGAAAGTGCTGGCGGCAGAATAAACTAGATCAGACAGCCTGTCGCCTTCCAGAAAATACGAGAACAACAGCTTCGGTATATAAAATGCACGCGGCCGGGAGTGGGCGACAGTTGGGGAAGAATTCGGCATTAGATAGTTTCGCATTAAAGTTTCGCGTTAGATTTTTCGTTCGGCTGTTAAAATAAATTAGATTTAAGCTTGTAAATTATTTAGTGTTTAATTTAGTGTTAATTAGTTTGCTTTTAAATAAATTAGTTTATTAACTATTTCGTGTTTTGTTTTAAAATAAAAATTAATAGAACCCTTAAAATCGTTACAATATGATTCTGTTCATCTAATCATTGATTCTATGATTGGCTTAACGAAAGCAGCTATTATTTCAACAATAGGTAGGCATACACCAGCATTCAATAGCTAGGCATACACCAGCATTCATTCCTTCGACAATCTTTCCCTTCAAGAAATTGAAACGAAACAAATCCTGTTCTAACCCACTAACACAAACTAAATCTTGTTGTCTTTCTGGCCACTCTTTACTGCAGGACTGTTCTTTTGATTTTCGTTAGGAATACAATCATTTCAGAGCCCACTAATGCAAATTACTTTTCCATGCAGCTTTCCGATATAAACTAAACCCGCCGGAATGCGTGTTCGTTAAGGTCAAAATTTTGTCATTTTATTTAGAATTATCTCTTCAACCGATCATTTTACTTAAAACTAGAGCTGGCAACGGATAACCGATTTTGGATATTTTGGATATTCGCGGTGTACAGCATGTCGCTCATGCAAATAGAGTTGCATTACTTGAATGTGAATCTAAGTGAAAAAATTTTTTTCATGCAACTCTATTTGCATGAGTGACATGCTGTACACCGCGAATATCCAAAATATCCAAAATCGGTTAACCGTTGCCAACTCTACTTAAAACGTAAGGATTTGTGTTTCATTTCAAAATTTTAGAATAGGTATTTAGATTTGTGCATCTGTAGAACTGTTTCATAACAATTTGATTTAACACTATGAAGTCTAAGAAAATGTTTGCAGTTGCATGTCTTGCTAGTGAAGTTCCGTATAAAAAGAAGACTTTTCAACTTTTCTCTTTCTAATTTTTAAATTCAATACTCACAAAGTGATTTACCGAAAGAATTCGTTAATACTTACTAGAATTTTTAATATTTTTGTAACGAAGTTCATTTAATAAACGGGCGTCTCCGGCATGTTTACAGTAAGGCTGGGACTTTTCTCAGATTCGATATTCGAATATTCAATTGAAATTTTATTCGAATATTCGAATAATTCGAATAAATTCGAATAATTCGAATAATTCGAATGAATCGAATAATTCGAATGAATCGAATAATTCGAATAAATCGAATTAATTCGAATAATTCGAATAAATCGAATTAATTTGAATAATTGAAATAAATCGAATAAAAATTCTAATATTTAAGTAAGTATTCGAATAATGAAATGGAAATTGCCCTGTACGGGCAAAATTTACATTGGCCGCGTTCGTAAGAACCAAGCGCTCAAGTAGCATTCGTCTGTGATTGGCTTATTTCAAAGAAATTCAAAAAATCCACCAATCACAGATGAATGCTACTTGAGCGCTGGTTCTTACGAATGCGGCCATTGTATTTTGTCACTTTCATTTTAAACTAAATTTAAAGTATTTCCAAACATCACTTCTGGACAATATTTTGCGAATAAATGATGTGAGAAATACTATAACGTGTAGCTGCCGATCACACAGAGAAAAATAAACTGTTCAGTCAACCAAAAACACGTTCAGTTAACAGTATTTTTCGTTTACCTATTAGCAATCATGCGTGGTTATTGAACCAACAGTTAAAAAATGTTAAATATTTTAGATTGAATCAACTCAATATTTTCTTTGAGGCAAGCATTCAATGAAGACATCTTTCTAGTTGCTTTAATGCCCAAGAAGATTGATACAAGAACTTTAGATTGTTAAAATTGCTAAATATTTTATTTGTCTGAACGCTGTTAGGGAATTAAAATTATATTTTTGATATGTTTAAAGTAATTTTTCAGTACGGCTAATAAAAGCGTAGAGTCAATTCAATCTCTACTATCGTTTAGGGAAACATCAATTAAATGTTCACCTCTTTGCGATACTGCCAAAGTAAGATAACCCTTCAACCTTTGTTGAGGTGACAAGAGGAGCTGAATAAACCTCAACGAACTTTATAATGTCGGACGCGTTCAAAATATGAATGACTTATCCGTTTAAGAAACGATGTCGAACAACAAGGTTATGCTGGGACAGGCAGTAAATATACGTGAAGTTTTAGCAGGCGCCATCTGGAACTCGATAGCTTATTAATATGGGAATTAACCCTCGCTTTTACTTGACTTAACATTTATTACGTTAAATAAAAAATCAAAACAGACACATAAAAGCAACAGCACTTTACGATCATTTTGAAATTTCAACTTTTTGATTTAACATATTAAGCACTTTCGTTTTAAGGAAAACATTTACATCGTTCAGTCAAACGTAATAGTTTAACATTTTTTTAGTGTTACTTCAACAATTTCCAAGATGTTCAGTTAAGAATATTACCGTTGAAACAAGTACATTTTATTTAAGTCAATGCACAAAAAGTTGACATTCAAAAAGTTGTTGACTTAACTATTTCATTTTTCTCAGTGCAGACTTCGTAAAAAAAGGGTCTACATTCTTGTGTCAAAGATTGCAGGGATACCTTCTTCTGAGTGGCGCAAAACGATTTTATTAACTTTGTTTGTCGATAATGAAGGCAACTAGAAAAGTAGTTACAAAACATATTCGAAAAATCGGATTAAGTTAATATTCGAATGTTTGAATTTATCAATTCACTGAATAATTAGAAAATTCGAATGATTTGAATTATTCGAATAATTTGAAAATTCGAATTATTAGAATTATTCGAATAATTTGAATTATTCGAATAATTTGAATTATTCGAATAATTTGAATTATTCGAATAATTTGAATTATTCGAATAATTTGAATTATTCGAATAATTTGAAAATTCGAATAATTTGAATTATTCGAATATTTTGAATATTCGAATTATTAAATTTGAACGTATTCGAATAGAGAGTGCACATGTATTCGAATATTCGAATTATTCGAATATGATTCCCAGCCCTAGTTTACAGGCTTATACTGTACGAGTATAGCTCCAGTTTTGCAAAAAAAAAATTAAAAAAGGCTGTATGTATATTTTTAATGCAAGAAAATTATATTAAAAATTTTAATTAAATAATGTTGATTTATTAGTAATATTTTGAATTGCAACTCTCAAACGTAATTTGATTGACATATCAAAGTGAACTGGAAAATTAAAATATTATTTCGCTATTCAATTTGACATGCCAATAACAATCTTCATTTTATAATGCAAACTAAACCTTAGATAAGTGAGAAAGTAAAGAATCGTCATTTTCTTAGCTTTGCGTAATTTCATCGGTTTCGGCTGGAAAAGCTACCTTTGGTCGGACTTCACTTATCATGTCACTTGACATTGCAAATTAACCTCTGGAAAGAGCGAAGGAATAAATAAGTCTGCACGAAAGGAATTGCGTATTAATCGTGTCGGTTAGGAACGTCAGGACATCCCCCGACCTGTGCCCCCGACATGATTCCCGAAGGAAATAAAGAATGTCGGCTAGTCATCTCATACTACACTAACGCGCATTCTTTCCTTCACGATTGCACTTTCCTGCGGGAATGAACGCTCGTGTATGCTTAGCTAATCATGCCATTCTTTCCTTCGACAATCTTTCCCTTCAAGAAATTGAAACGAAACAAATCCTGTTCTAACCCTTTAATACAAACTGAATCTTGGAAATAGTGGAGGTATAAACAAGTCTACACGAAATTAAGTATTTATCGTATCGGTCAGGAACATTGGAACATCCCTAATATGATTCCTGAAGGAAGTAAGAATGTTGGCTAGTCATCTCGTACTGCACTAACGCGCATTCTTTCCTTCAGGATTGCACTTTCCGTCGGGAATGAACGCTCGTGTGTGCTTAGCTAATCACTGATTTATTATCGTTTTAAGGGAGAAAAATAGTATTTCAGTGTAAAGTTTAGTAAAAATTGTAAAGATAATGGTGCGTTGGTGTTTGTTTTGTAAAAATGCTTGTAAAAGTGACCCTAACCTCTCATTGCACATATAAGTGTTTTCCATAGGCGTCACATAGTAAAGTATAATAGTTTTTACTATTTGTGTGTAGCAATGTAAAACTATAAACGTTTGTTTTAAAAGTAATTATACCTATCTAAGATATAAGTTTGCACATCTCATGGCCCACTCTTGCCTGTTTTCAATAAATCGCATGGTGTTTTAAAGACATTTAGTTCCTTTTTCACGAGTCGTCCATGTTGCCTAGGGAAAACAAATACGAGCTATGTTGGAGCCTACCCCTTGTACCCCTCTGCCCACCAATTGCAAGTCTCTAGCACAGAATATCTAACAATCAGAATGCAAACTCTTGTGGTTGGGGTAGGTCATGCAAATCGTAAAATCGCCATTTTGGCAGGCTAGAATTTGATTAATTGCGTAGTGCACGGTTGTTAGGTTATGTTCGCGGGAAGCATTTGTAAATAAATTTCTGCATAAAAATGACTGGAAAGAAGAAAGCTGGTCATGTGTATGCAGTAAGAAATTGTACAACAAGTAGTATCTTGGTAAACAGAGCTAAATTCTCGTTTTCACTTCATAGCTAAAAGTGAAAATATAATTTCAAAATTGGCGCCGCCAATGTCTAGCTCACAGTAGTTCGGCTTCGAACTCTTTCACTCCGAGTACTCCAAATTCGGGTAACTTGTTGGAGTTGAAAACTTGAAAGAGTTTATCTTTCTCCGTTCAGCTGTAGCATCCTGGACACGGTATGATAACTTAAATGACAACAGCGGCTACAAAGTTATAGTCATAAAGTTTGTTCGTTTGTCTACACCAGTGCACACCATGTGCCCTAGTGCAAAAAAATGCGTTCGTTTGTCACAGTGCAAGTGCACTGATCGCGTTCGTTTGTCCAGTGCAATCTGTTCCAAGTTACTCTAGACTGCACTTTCTTGCTCGGTGTTTAATGTGCGAGCAAGAAAGTGCAGTATATCCTAACCTGAAAAATCTCACTTCTAATGGCCGATTCACAGGATCAACGTCTGTCATCGTACAGTTATAATTATAAGATCCGTTCCATTCATCAGGATTTCGAGTTCTGAACCGTTCAAAATCTTACTGAGAATGAGCATTGCACAAAATTGGATATAAATTTCATACTGCGCATGATCTGAACGGTTCAGAGCTTGAGATTCTGTCAAATGGAATAGACCTATGTATACGTTTTTGTAGGATCCATTATTTTGTGCTCTTACCTGGATGAAAGCAAGGTTAACTGCACTGATCATGCACTGATCATCTGTCACGCATGTTTAAATTGCGTTCGTTTGTCTCTAAAGTTTTTTCTGCACGAAACTGCACTGCACATCACGTGACGTTGTGCCAAACTACACCTAACTGTTTTCAGTGTAACTTCGTGCAGTACAAACGAACAAACCTATAGATTACAGAGGTTTGGTAGATTGGCAACTCGACTATCAATTTTTGTCATAAGCAGTAGCGCCATTGCGACGTGACCCAAATATAATCAACGAAGCGGGTAATTTAAAAATCCTTAAATTTGGCGGGTTCAGTACCAGTACGTACTTTATGCAATAACATGATAATGTTATGGTGTAACCTAAATATCTATTTGTCATGTCAGCAGTATGATATTCCAAACCCAAACGGAGATTTAAACTTTACACTATGGCATTATTTACAACAAATAAATATTAAGGCAGAATAAACAAACATGCAGGGTATTATTGTCAGAATGATAATTTTCTTTCATTGAAAGTCAACCATTAAGGTGAAAAATTGATAATTAAAGAAACATGTGCGAATTAAAATATTTACTAACCATCATATTTACAAAAACATGTTATAAATAACATTGAACAGCTTACATATTTATGTAACTTTTTTAAAATAAGAATTTCCCAGATTAAGTTTTTCATTTCTTTTCTTTTATTCCATTATCATATCACTTAAGAACTATTTATAAAGATAATTATTATAAGAATGATAAAGATTATTTACAACAGGCATAAAGCAAGATTAACTAATATTGATTAAAAAATCGGACCTACATAATTAGGCGAAATTTTCTACAGGACAAATATAAAATACATTGTTACCGAAAGCAGTCAAATTTTATGAAACAATTTGACTGCTTTCGGACAATTTTTCTTCTTTAGCCCTAATGAAGCAAATCCAAAAGATATAGACTACTACAAACAGTATTTACTTTTAAAGAGATTGTTGCGTTATGTGGCCCACTACATTTATTAAAACAAATAAGAAACCATCTACTCGAAACAGATGCCCAATTTGTTGGGAACAATAATATTTTACAAACAGTTCGTTGGGATGACATAATCAAATTATGTAGCGTAGGATATCACATTACTAGAAGGTGCTTGAAATTAAATGACAACAGCGGCTACAAAGTTATAGTACAGCTACCGACCACTAAAGCACTTCAGTCGCGTGATTTAAATTACGCAACATCCAACATCTAGGGTGCGTTTCGTTTGCGCGCTCACACGCTTTAAGCGCTCACGCTTACAAGCACTGTTTTCTGTTGTTTCCTTTGGAGTTTAGTCGCTTAAGCCGTTGTACGCAAAGGTGTTTCTTTTGACTTTTGTTTGCACAACGAATTCCTAACCTCAAAAGCATAACTTCAATAGTGAAATTGATTCAATCATAGCTGCTGTAGCTATTTCTAAAGTGTAATGTTTGTTTATAACCTGATTATGATTAGCTGATCTCCTCATACGCATCTCATACGTCCCATTTGGAACATAAGCGCTTACGCTTTTGCTGCTCTACCTCGATGGAATAAGCGATTGTGAGCGAAGACTATGACGTCATAATGACGTTACTATTTCGTCAGCCGGCGCTTTGTGAGCGTTTGCAAAGCCAAAGGGAACGATTTAAGCAATGCTTATGAGCGCTTAAAGCGTGTGAGCGCGCAAACGAAACGCACCCCTAACCTTCGCTTCCTGAGCGGATGCACCTGAGGTATTCCCATGTTCCACCATATTGACAAATTCGCATTCTGGGCTTCGTATGGGATATCTTTTTGCAAAAATTCGTGCGTATATTTAAAGAAGCAGAAACTTTTTTATGCGCCAAGTATGTATGTAAATTAAAATTAAATATGCATGTAAGCTCGATGAAATTCCTCTGATTGTGTGTTATAATTTATAATCTAGGCTAGGTATTGCATTTAAGGATTAAAGTAAAATTATTGTTATAGGTGAGACCATGAGTATACAGAAGTGTTGTGTACCAGGATGTGTTGATAGAGTGTCACGAAGATTTCGTTTTCCACATCCAAAATCTGGCAGAAACCGTTTGCAAGTATGGTTGCAAATTATTAATAGTCCAGAATTAGTACATTTATACATTTACCTATGCAAACAAAAGGGTTTGTGGCAGACATTTCACTGAAGACCTGCTTGTACGAAACAAAAGAAATTTAAAATATAATGCTAGTTCCAACTTTATATGTACAAGGTAAAGTTTTAGTTTCTACTTAAGTAAATGAAAAATAATTAGCAGTAGCATAAGTAATAACAGAATAATACATTTTGTCAATAGGTCAGACATCATTATCATGAAAAAATTTATCTTACTGAAAATTAACTCGATGCACTGCGGTTAATTTTTATTTTCACTCTTACTTTCATTGAAACGCAGTCATTCTTACTCACATTTTTACCTTGAGTATCGAGTGAATACTTTGTAAACCGCTAAAATGTCATAAGCTAATAATTGTTATAAATTAGAAAATGTCTAATTACTGCTTGAAAACGAACAGAAAAAATTCTAAAAATGTACGCCTAAATTTTCAATACTGTGCTTTTTCTGTTCGTTTTCAAGCAATAATTACATTTTTTAATTTATAACTATTGCATTTATAACATAAGAATGGGTTATTGTTACTATTCTATTTATAGATTTATTTACTTTGTCTTTGCAGGAAAGATGAACTGCTGCTTAGGAGGAGTACACAGTTCTTTGTCAAATGAGTGATATTTTATGCGGAATTTGTGTTATACATAATACGTTTTGAAGATTGTCTCAACATCATTTCTTGTTGCCAAAAAGTATGCAAATCAAACATCGTATAGTTTATTCTTGTTCGTACATCAGAAATATTTAAGAAGTTTTGATTAAAAGGAAGATTGGTTGTTTTCACAATGGCATATCTTTTCTTATTTGTAGATTACTAGTTAGCTTTGAATGCTCTGCCTGTATACATATAACTTGACCTATTAAATATATATTACACAAGAGTTTACGTTTTATTCATATGACAGCAAATTTAAGAGAACATCTTTCGTTTCTCCTTCTGTTGCCATGATTATTAATTCATACATTCAGAACAAGAAATTTCTTGGTGAAATTATTTTTTGTGTATCAAGGAGACTATTCGTAAGCAAAATCATACAGCACCCTCAAGCAGGTCATTATTATTTTTCTTAATAATTATTACATTTCACTAGTTCTCCGCTGATTAATACTAAATAAAATTAAACAACAACTAAATAAATTAAACAATAACTTAGCGTTATGAGCCGTCATTCCTTCGATATCCTCACTCAATATTACTTTTGCCACCTTACATGCTTCTTTTTTATTAAAACTGAAAATTTAAGGTTGGAAAAGTATAGAGTAGTGTTGAAGTAGGATGACGACGCCTTAAGGCTGGTCGTCCTTTGGATGCGTTTTCGTTCGAATTATTTTCGTCAGAAATCGGACGAATAATTTCGTCAGATTTCGCATATGTGGTATCGTCCACTAGACAAGTTTTTGCATTGCACGAAGTCAGTCATATGCAGAGATTTATATCAAATCAGCATATTATAAATTATCATTGATAATAGAAATGGATGAATACTTTTTGGAAAATACTTATCTTGTTAGACGGAGATTAAAATTAAAAAGAAAAAAGTGTTGGGTTAATGACATATTAGCAAAACGAAAAGAATTTGGAGAATTGCATCCCTTTTACATGTATAATGATTTAAAGAATGACGAGATATATTGTATTAATTAATTTTTCAACATCCATCACAAATTAAATTATCCACGGTCCCTTTCGTCAGAACAACTGCGAAAAATCCCATTTATTTCGGATAGTTCGCACATCGCATGGTTTCGTCCGAATTCGGACGAATCATTTCCGACGCAGTGGACGCCTTTCCGTAAGATTCAATAATATGGGAGCATTCGCACTTCTTCGTCCGACTTCTGACGAAGTCAATTCGCATGAAAACGCATCTAAAGGACGACCGGCCTTAATGTTATAGAAGATACGAGTGTAGTCAACTTTCAAATTTAAATAATTCCCGCCTATTACTGAGCTTTAGCTAACGACCACCTGTGGCGCTAGAAACAGTGTGGTGGATTCTTGTTATTGAGTTACAACCAATCTTCTATCTTCCTTTATCTATGATCCTAGAGTAGAAAGAGCTCACTCCTCAAGCCCTATCTCCCTATTCCTAAGCTTGGTTAAGAGAGCGTGCATGCGCATTGACCATTGAGCATTCCCGCCGTTCTCATTCGTTGCCCGTTGGGTTGATCGATTCCCGCTAGTTTGTAACATGTGATTTTTATAGATTACGTGAATTTTGCAGTGAAAGTTTATCGCGAAGTGCACATTAATTTGAAAAACTTCACTCCTGTGAAAATATGAGAAGCAATTATATGTGAAGATAATTCGGTATTGTTGCAGAATAAACAGAGTAAGTTAAAATCACATGACTTTGATTTGACATTTCGCGTTTGGAATAAACTTTAAAGAGCGCCCGTGGAGTACTCATTCGTAGTTCCACTTCAACGTCACTCCAGTTTTGGAGTTTAAAGCCGAACGCACCTAACCTGACAAAATGGCTGAAGGTCACCGAAATGTGTACCGAAAAGATCAAAGGTGCCGCCGAGAGTTTGCATTCTGATTGTTAGATATTCTGTGTCTCTAGTTAATAGGTCGTTGGCTTAAAACTGTTTAAAGCCTTAACAATGATGTATCAAGTAGCAGATTCCCTATAGAGAAAGAGGAATTGAAATTAACTTAAGTAAATACACTCGTTTCAAAAGCATTGTTCATTCTAAGTCACGTGATCTAGGCTTTGAGTGACATCCTTGTCGCATACATGAGCTAAAATTACTCACTGATATTCGTTATTTCACTCACATGCTGATATCAATCGAGATGCAGGAAACATAAGGCAAATGGCATTGTAAAAAGTGAGCAAATAAAAATCAGATTAGAGTAGGCGGTGCAAAGAAAATGTATGTCTGTGATTAACTGAATTAATTAATGTAAGACATTCATGGACTGTCAAATTTATTGACTTTTTATTTAATCACAGACATACATTTTCTTTGCACCGCCTGCTCTAATCTGATTTTTATTTGCTCACAGGTTATATCTACGTCTTACCACATCATTGAGCCTTAAAGTTGGCAATGAAGAAAATGGCTTTTCTCTGTAAATGTTGACAGCAAACGTACGAAATGGTAAATTTTTATTTTAATCCAATCTTAATCATCCCTACATTTATAATAAATAAAAACAAATGTTTCGTGTAGAACATTAAATTGTACATATTAATCATATTTATTTTCAATTATCATTTGTAGTCGGCACACAAGACGTTTATAATCAAGCGTAAACTCACTAAAAAACTTAAACAAAACAGGCCCATTCCACAGTGGGTGCGCATGAGAACGGGAAATACAATCAGGTAAGTTTGTAATTTTACCTTTAGTTGAATTTGAGTTTTGTAAGGCCCGATTTTACAATCGTATAAAATGAGTATAATACTATTCGTGAAATAACGTGATGTAGATATGGAAGAATGTTAAAGGATATTCGGCGAATAGAACGTATTCCACGATTGTAAAACTGGGCCTGAAAGTGTTTGTATTCATTTGTATTCTAACCTAAAATATAAACATTTTGCAGATACAATGCTAAGAGACGTCATTGGCGCAGAACTAAACTAAAGTTATAAGTTGGTTATATAATTTCAAGTTATTGTACATTTCCTCCACAATAGACATGTAAATTTAATACACTTTTATCGTGAAACTTAATTGGTGAATTTGTTTCAAACCTACCGCAAGTATTTCAAATATTCATTTGTAGTCCGATTATTTAAACTAGCATCTAGCCTGAACATTTTTTAATCAAATTTTACAGTAAAATACATTTATTGAAAATTATTCGAAAAAAATTAACTACCTATTCGCTTTTGAATGTCAAATGATTTCTGAAGGCAGCAGAAACATGTGAGCTTCAGCTAGTCTCGCACCTTACAAAGTCCAAGTGCACGAACATACATTAAATTTAATTATCCGTTAAAAATTAAATATAGCTGTAGCTTTAGCATAATGTAATGTTTATTTTTGATGAACGTTTGTGTATCTTGACAAAAGAGTAATTAAATTTAATGAACAGTTATTAAACTGGCAACTTCCGTTAAAGCAAAATTGATAATATTGGCAAATAAATTTGGGTAAAACTGCACTTTAGGTTCCTAAATTTTAAGGCACTCGATCTCTGTCTGTGGACACAGGTACTGCCATCATATGTTTTTGACACTGACAGTGGCTATTTGACCATGAACAAATGGGTTGTCATTGTGACAGTTGTTCCGTTCAGTTTTCGCTCTTGGCGTAATAAATTTAAAAACAGCATAGATAATGCCTGAAATATGTTGTGTTGCCCATTACAAATCAAATGCTACAAATTTAAACTGTTTAACGTTCCTAGAGGTGCATACAACTTTTCTTTTTAAAATATCATAAGCCCGTAAAAGATACATTTACACATTCCATACAATTTAATGTATTTCTTGACTTAAAACAAATTTTGTTGCATATTTTAACTAAATTTGTCAAAATAGGTACTCAGAAATTGTTTTTAAATTTGATCCAAAGTATGTACATATAGGTAGGTATTTAATATTTAATTACGCAATTTTTTTGTAAATGAGAACTTCATGCAAGAAAATTTGTACGTCAACCAGTTAATTTGTCGCCAGTAAAGCTAATAAACTCAGTGAAAGCCTAGCACATTAATAAGTTAACTTTTAGTTTGGAATATCTCAGGTATTTATGTTCTTTTGGTTATTACTTACAGTTTTCTATTTATTATGTTATATTTTCCTATAAACGCTTAGATTTATTGTAAACTTACATTTTGTATCAATAAAATGGAAATTTTAAGTAATTTGCGCCTTGATTTACATAAATTATTTCAGTTTGTCACTTTTGACAACTAATTTCTTCAAGGTCAAATAGCCACTGTCAGTGTCAAAAACATATGATGGCAGTACCTGTGTCCCTAGACAGAGATCGAGTGCCTTACTAAATTTCAATGTCATTTTGCGCATGTGCAGAAGTGCCCGATACGCGTGCAATGTTGCCATATCTATTGTGTTTCATTTTAAGCTATACCTACATAATTTTAAATAAAACAAACAACATAAAGCAATTGATAAAATTTCTTATTTATTATTTAGTTATACTGGATACTGTTGTGTAATGTAAAATAAATAATTAGGAAAAGGATTTTCCTTGAACTTCTCCCTCCACAAGAACTCATTCAAGTAGGAGGGAAACAGCTCCCGGGACGTTCCAAATTGTGCTTTAAGTTTTCTTTTTGCACGCATCCACAAATTTTCAATATTTTGGGTGTGAATTCGTGGGTCGTTAGGATCTACGAAGTGTTCCTCATGAATTACAACTTGGTGTTCGTAGATCCCATCACCTAGTTCTTCAATACCCCGGTATGCCCTCCAGCTTATATTAAGGGTAAGTGCAAACATAACCATACAAATCAAATTTCTTGCAAGTATATTTTTTAGTGAATGGATTATTATGAGCAACATGCAAAGAAATCAAATTCTGCAAGAAGCAAAATTATAAAATAACTGCGACACCTTTGTATTAAGGGTAGAGGGTTTCTGCACTGATTTGGCACTTCTATCATAAAACAAGCACCAGAATCTCTCTCTACACCACAAATACCCAGTGACCCTCATGAAATTGGCCACGATGATATTTTCTATGAAAGTACTTTGTTTAGATCTATTTCGACCTTAGAAATTAAATTATCATCGAGGCCACCGATCGTTATCGGATTTTCGTCGAAGTATCTCGAACAGACATCTCTAAAAAAACAGGAATATGCATGGATTTTAATTCAGAGATATACTGTAACACACCGACAAAAAGGACAAGAGTGTGGGTAGAACATTCAGCCAAGTCAGCCTCATCTGCTATATCTTTTTGCAAAAAGTTTTTGTCCAACAATATATAATTACAATTAATTTTTGTAACGGCAAGTGACTTTTTGAAAAAAAAGACTCTGATCGGACACTAGTCTGTCTCGTGCACCTTCTACACTTCCAGCAGTGTCCGTCAATGCTATTCTTTGTTATAAAGGACATAGGAATTTCACACTGCTGACAAAATATGTTATTTTTTATTAATCTTCTCCGTGCCAGCCATTGTAGCCTATGTAAGTCGTCATCGAAGATTAATTTTTGCAAATTCCACCTTTCTTGCTTTAACTGTTCATTATTTAAAATTGTATTTTCATTTACAATGTTAATTGTAGCTGCCATTCCCCGAGCCATTTTTATATTGTATATAAAATTACTCTAAACTTTACTACAATGGAATAAATAATACACACACTAATAAACCTATGTTGTTTGTTTTATTTAAAATTATGTGCGTTATGTACAGTTTAAAATGAAACACATTAGATATGGCAACATCGCACGCGTATCTGGAATTTCTGCACATGCGCAAAACGACATTGAAATTTAGGAACCTAAAGTGCAGTTTTACCTAAATTTGTATTAATTTAGTGAGTGAAGTAGGTTTCAGAAAAGAACGCTTTCATTAACAATAAATGTTTGCTGAGTTTATCAAAAAGTTCATATTGTGCGTCACAATATTAAAAGATTTTTTAATTACACTTTAGGAAGCAGGTAAATAAATAATTCAGGAGACAAAACAAGCAAGTGAAAGAAAACAAATATGCAAATCCAAGAAATACGGTAAGAGTAACATTAGCTGAGCTGTTAAGCAAGTACAAAAAGAGATAGGATAGCATGATTTACTTTAAAAAAAAATTTCTTCTTGATGTTACTTATACAGGGTTAGTTAAAAGTCTGGAAACGGTCATTTATTGCCGCTATTATTCATTTTAGGAAATTATGTTTATTATGAAAGTTTTTTAGGAAATTTTTATCTACAATTGAGAATACTTGAATTTTCTTTTTCTTCAATTGTTTTTGAGTTATGCCTATCTGCGTAATTTTTTTAAATGGAAACTTGTTAATTTTACTCTACCATTCGGTAGAGTATTTTTTTCTCTTTACAATAGTATTCTTGTTTTTTTTTTTTAGAATTGAGGGTTTTCTGAAAAAAAAACATTTGTCTTTTTTGTGAAATTGAAAACTGGTTCAAATATTTATTTTAGTTAGGTAGATCTAGACAAAATTGAAGTTATCGGTCATAATCTTATCATTAAAAACAAAAGCAACAAAAAAAAACTAATAAATAACTAAGTAAATTAAATTAAATGTTCAAATTGTCAGGATGCGTATTATTAAATAAATTACAAACGTCTTGTAAACTTCTACGTCTATCTCCATAACCCAGCATCATAATTATTTCAATTTTTTGACGTTCATTTAAACTCGCCATTGCTAATATTAACGGCAGTCAATTGCACAATTGAATTTGACGTAAACAATAACCACTGATAAAGTTACTCGCTCAAGTTTATCGTTTACTTAGATGTACTTGACCTGGCGCTAATAAGCATGCACGACGGGAAATGAATACTTGAAATATTGTTTTTTTTCAGAAACTCGTCAATTCTAAAAAAGAACAAGAATGCTATTGTGAAGAGAAAAAAATACTCTACCGAACGGTAGAGTGAAATTAACAAGTTTCCATTTAAAAAAATTACGCAGATAGGCATAACTCAAAAACAATTGAAGAAAAAAAAAATTCAAGTATTCTCAATTGTAGATAAAAATTTCCTAAAAAACTTTCATAAAGAACATAATTTCCTAAAATGAATAATAACGGCAATAAATGACCGTTTCCAGACTTTTAACTAACCCTGTATGTAAATACAGGCTGAGTCCAAAAAAACGCTTACGCGAATAGCGTTGGTGTTTATTTTCGGACTTGAGTGGTCAAATATCAAATGAAATGGCAGAAAAACACTACAGATACACCTTTTCTTGCATTCTTAATACATTTAAGTCAGCTGCATGACAGCTGTCAACTTTTTTTAATGTAATGGTGTAATTGAGCCGTTGAAAACTACAGTGGTCTAAGTCACAAAAATTTTGTTTTGAGATATAAAGCATTACAGGTAAGACGCCACTGAAAAATCCTGAATGAAAAAATTGAACTATCGCCGTCTGTAGCTAAAGTATCTAACTTACATGTTTCAAATTTTGATAGGAAGTACAGTTCTATAATATGGTGTGAATTCAACTTTTAACCGAAAAAATGCAATTTTGTGACTTAAACCACTCTGCTTTTCAACGGCTCAATTATAGGAATAAATTTCGAAAAAACTTTTTCTCTGCGTTCAATGATGTTCTGAAACAAACACTTATTTTTCAAAATAATAGAAAAAATAGAAAGAAATAAATAAATTATGAACATGAAATGACGTAATAAGCAGGTGCTGAATCATACATCATACCTGTTTTACGGTAAATACTAAATAGTGTCACATAAGTAGTGTAATGTCAATAGATAAAATTAATATAAAAATTAAAAACAGTGAAAAATAATCTTTCTAATACCACTTGAGGTTTCGCTAAATTAGAACATAAGGGCTCGTTTTTTTACTCTACAACATTTAAAACGCTGCATCTTAAAATTTCAACGCTGAACCTTGATGACGTCAGACTTTCAGCTTTAAAATGACAATTTCAATCGCTACATTCAATAGTAAAAAAAACACCTTAACTACTCTGGAGGTGAAACTTCAAGATTACTTTTTAATATGAAACGAAAATTGAAAGAGTTTTTGATATTAACACAGAACACTGCACAATTTGCCCTAGAGAATCTTATGAGCGAAAATGATGAGCCGCCTGGCAAGAAGCGAAAAAATGCAGATTTTGCCTTATTGCTATTTATTAACCATTATTGGAAAAAACAAGGATCAAAAGTTATAAATTACATGCTAGTTATAGAATCTTACAGTCCTGACACTTTTAGGTCACGAACGTTGCACATCAAGCCGTCAAGCGTATTTGTGCAGCTCATATTCAAACGCTGCAGAAAATTATTCATCGCTATAAGTTTTTAGGCTGCATTGTAAGTAAAAAAACGCACCGTGGCGATAAACTGTTACAACTTAAAGTGTAAAAAAACGCTTTTGGTTTAATCGCTGCAACGGATGAACTAATCCCGAATAAAAAAACGAGCCCTAATTCTCCACATTCATTCACAAAATTATTGCCAAGTGTCTATAATAGGTATGTTCGTTTTAGAAATCCTGGATTTGCCACAATAACGTCATCGTCAAGTAATTAGTGCACATACAGTATGAGCATAAATGTTTGAGGACAAGTTGAATTTCCCGCCTTTCAATATTTTTCTTAAGTTGGTCAAATGCATAGGTTACAAAAAAATAGGCAAGTAATTTGTTTATTTTAAATACAAGAAGCGGCAATAATTACTGACAGGTACATTAGGCAAACGCGCCCCATTTTGTCTTATGAATTTTTCGAGCCGGCTGCAAAATTTACACAGGCGACACTGAACAAAAATTAATTTCTCAGGACGGCCACACACAAAGAGTAAAAATTACTAGATAGAGACGCGGGAAATTCAACTTGTCCTCAATCATTTATGCTCATACTGTATAGGTCAAGTTGTGGTTGTACCAGAAATTGATCTAAAACGAATAGATTTTGTGTTGACAAGTTGACATTAATAACTACGTAACCTCACTAATTTAACATATTAAACTCATTTTTATATTACGACTTTGTATTATTTATTTTTATGAGCATAATGGTCTACGCCGATTTTATTTAAGGAAATCTCAAGAAAATATTATGAATTCGGGTATAGAAATTTGTATTTACTTATGAACATATACAGCGGTAATGTTTTGGCAGCGAACATATACATAAATCGCACTATATATGTGATATTCGTAGTAACAAACAACTGAAATAAAACTAAAAGTTAAGGTTAACCTGCGGCTGACGCAACTAGACCCTACTCTCGAGTAGGTGCGCATTACGTCAACACCAGCGTTGCCATAGTGGCAATTAAAACGAATATGTCAATGTCAAATCCGGCAGGCCGAAAATCTAAAACGAATGCACATTTCGTTGACGTAGGTGACTTGGGGCAGTCCAAGTCATCTAAAACGAATATACCTAATAGGGACCAGGCACATGCGAAGCCTGCGCCACCAATGACCATATTCTGCATTAGTGGTATGAAAATACGAGTTGTTTCAAATTATTAGTGTACATTTGAACTTGAATATTGTAATGTATTTCAATGCCAGGAAGGTCAAGTATTATGTACTACAATTGTAAATTGTCATAAGAGTGATATTATTCCCATGCAATGAGTCTCAAGAAATATTTTCATATCACTAATTCACAAATCACTACGACAGGCGGCGCTGAACGCAGAGATGTGCATGGTGCCTATTGCTTGGCAACAAGTTTTCGAAAGAGAATCTGTCGAATTATTTTGAATTTATACTCAATCTCTTGTGATATTACCAGTGGAAGGACTTGCAAGGTTTCTCCGGTTTCATCCAGTTTGAGACAGCGACGGTCGAGATGAGAATTGTGCCTAGACGTTGACCGCTTGTACGTAAATGTTAATTAATCAGTCTAATATTGTCAGAGTACAAACCGAGATATAATCCCAGAAAATAATAATTGCTCTTTCTTGAATTTCGGGACAATAATTTAGTTAATTTGAATTGAATTACGTTGCGCTGCTGCTGGAAGCACAAACAAAAGTTTATTGACAAATGCAAATTATAAACGATGAGCAACTAAAAATCAGATTAGAGTAGGCGGTACAAAGAAAATGTATGTCTGTGATTAAATAAAAAGTACGGTTATCGTAGTAACAGTGAATTACAAGACTCTATTTTGAATTTTAACGTACCCTTAAATTTTAACAGCCTGTTAATAAGTTACAGAATAGCCCCTAATGACGGACGTTCTACTAGGAAAGCAGTAAATTCGATTTTAAAGAGGTGTAATTTATGTATTGCAAATAATGGTAGTCTTTTCGAATATCTTTAGAAATATTTTTAGTTTATTTTTGTTCTCGATAGTTTAGATTTGTTAAAAAGTCTTCGGATTAGCAATATGAAGGTGAAGTCCTACTCTCCGACCCTGGTATACTTGCAGTTGTTCAACCGGTGAATTTTGAAAGGTTCTTTTCAGAACCACAAGAATGATCTTCCAAGGTTTCGCTGCTTCGGGTTTGTAAACTATAAAATAATTTATACGTACGAATTATTAGTTTTGTATTTCAATATGTTTCACATAGCTGTTTGATATTTAACAGTATTTTGAGTTGGTGGTGAAAATGAACCCTATCTCAACAAAAAACGGTCGTAAAGTGAGTGTTTACAAAAAAGAGTTGACATTAAATCAATGTTAAAAATTTCCAAAATTGAAAAAAACATGAAATTATAGTGATACTGATGTTTTGAGGTTGAAGGTTCTCCTAGGAGGCTATTGAAATATTGAACCGCATTGTTGGTATTAGAGTCTTGATTCTGAAACGTATGTAAAAAAGAAACGGCGAACAAAACGTCAAAGTAATAAAAGTGAGCAAATAAAAATCAGATTAGAGTGGGCGGTGCAATGTTTGTGATTAACTGAATTAATTAATATCACAAAATCTTTTAAGCGGACACTAAATCGCGCACTATATACTTTACGTTTCACCGTCCTTCGACAGCTTCGTCAGAAGTGAAAAATATGTTGCCAAATAAACAAGGTTGTCAACGGAAACTGAAAAAGTAACTTGATTTTTTTTTTAAATTTTTAAATCCAAATATAATTTGAACACTATAAATGTTAAAAAATTGACAGATCTATATTCTATTTAAGAAATCGAGAAAACTACAAAATGTATCGTTTAAATTTGCAAAATCAGTACGTTTATTAATAGAATTCGACGACATTTTTATTTTACACATTTCGAATTCTAGCTTCGTGTAATCGACGCGAAGTATATAGTGCGCGATTTAGTGTCCGCTTAAAAGATTTTGTGATACAAATTTCATCGGACAAGAACCAACTGTAAATATGAATTAATTAATGTAATACATTCATGGACTGTCAAATGTATTGACTTTTATTTAATCACAGACATACATTTTTTTGCACCGCCTACTCTAATCTGATTTTTATTTGCTCACCATTTATAACTTGCATTTGTCAATAAACTTTTGTTTCCATGGCCAACCATATTAACAATTTTGAAAGAGAAAAACTACCATATCTCCGTCGTCTTTTTAAATAACCATATCGAATGTTACATCGTTGAAAAGGTAAAAAAGGCCTTTCTTTTTCATTCATGGCCTAATATGGTTTCCATTAAAAAAAACTGATGTTTATGTCATAACTGAAAAATAAGAGCTTATATGGAAAATTTAGTTCGACTGTTTAAATAAGAACATAATTCTGTACAACTTTTCTTTCTTTTCTCTCTTGCAACTTTTCTCTAAAATCAAGAATAACCGAGCTATATGCATTTAACGAACTTATAAAAAATCAGTTTTTTCAAAATATCTAGCCAGCCATGAACTTTAAGAAAAAAACAAAAGCTGCATTAAACTGGGCTCCTAAAACTACAAATCTTTCCCCATTTAACCGTCTCTCTAGCTCTGCTAGTTTCCGAGATCCCCATGCTAAACATCGAAAATAACTCATCCTGTATATAACATCTCACCGCTTCGTTGCAACAGCAAAACCGTAAAAACTTCGTCTATCCTCTCATTGGATATTACACATGAAAATCAGACTGCAGATTCCAGATTTTTAAGAAAACTCAAAAGGGAAATGTATTGCAATTTTACATTTTAACTTGAAGGCTTCCGTGGCTGTCGTCCATGTTTGAATTGGCTTCCGGTTGGAACCGCGCCACGAGTTCTTCTACTGCCAACGTTTCGTTCTCCATTGCAGAAGAACTTCATCAGGGCTGCTGCTGCTGCTTCTCGTTAGTCGTTGAAACTACATTTTACATGTAGAATTCAAAAATGTAACAAAAAAACATGGAGGTACTGGAGAGAGCAGAGGCGTAGATAGGGCCTGCCCCGTCCCCCCTCGAAATTTTTGTAAAACATAATGTTCCGCGTAATTAATACACAAGAAGTTCTTCGTATGGCGTTACTTTTTTTCGCTGTTTTACATTTCATAAATAAAATATTAAGTAGAGTCCGTACTCGTTAGATTTTTTGTTCGTTCCCCTCCCCTCCGAAACAAGTTTCTATCTACGCCACTGGGAGAGAGTCATACTAACATTAGCTTTGTTCCTACACAGTTCTAAATCAGTTCGGAACTGTACTGCTCATGCGCTCTTGCTAAATACACAGCATTTTTAGTAAGGGGTCATTCCATACGAAGTGATCCAATGAAGGTCGCTTGACCATTTTAAATATTTTTAATTTTTTTATATATTATTGCCATATGTACTGGGAGTACAAAAATGAAGTTATTAAATGTTTATCTCAGCCCGTCTGTTTGTGGCGGCCATTTTTGTTTTGCAACGCGCACCAATTAGGGAATTTGCAGACGTTAACGTAAGCTTATTTTTCTTAGGACTGGATTATGCTAGAACACTCCAATAAAGACCATTTTATTCAGTATTTTCTCTTTAATTTTGTGTCTCGGCATAAAAAGCCTTATTTGTGTCCTTATAAGTGAAAATGTTCCTTAAAGTTTGGCAACAGAATTTAACAAATGCCACTTTTTGGAGCCTAAGTTTATGATTAAGGGGTGGTATATCACAGTTGATTTTTTAATTATTAATTTTTCTCATATAAACATGTATCCGATTTCTACGCATTTACTAGACACAGGGCTTAACTTTGTTACATGTAAAATTTATTAACGTAGGTTGCTATGATTTGATTGTGATCCTTTTGGGTTGTTTAAAGCAAATGTTCAAAAACACCTCCTCTAGTTGCAAGACAAGCTTGATTGACATCGACGATCTAATTGTGGGTATAATTAAATTGAAAATTCCCATTTTGGATTTCAGCGAAAGCTAAATTAATTTTTTCCAAAAGCTGTTCTTCTGTATGAATTCCGACAGCATAAACTATTTCCTTCAATGTTCCCCAGAAATGGATATGCTTGAAGTTCTTAGGTGGCGAAGACTTGATTACATTAAGCGTCGATTACACGAAGCTAGTTTACTCGCTACTAGCTTGCTAGTGAAAAAGCCCGATAGTGAGCGAGTAGCTAGTAAACAATTACACGTAGCTAGTGGCGAGTTAGCGAGTTTACCGTCTTTTAATCATATGTTCATGACAGCAAACATGGCTATTAAATGGAGCGCTACAGAAATTATAACATTTTTTGAAATATATAAGCGCTATGTTACATTTTGGAATTGTAAACATAAGGATTATTTAAGCAAAAATTTAAAACAAAGCGATTTTGATAAATTTCGTTTATTTTCTGCTTCTACGTTTCTTATTTCTTCTTGTAGCAATGCACTAATAAATGCGAGATATGCACGAATTACCTCAGTCGGCATTTTTCATGACCAACCTACACCGAACTAGCTTCTTGTGGCTAGCTTTTGTCTTTACACGTGGCGAGTTCACTAGCCAGCGTGTAAATTCGCCAGCTAGTAGCCAGCAAAGTTGACGGGCGTTCAACTTTTCACGCTCCGTTTTCAGCGAGTAAATTTTTCAGATAGTTTACTAGCTACTACAATTACACGTAGCTTTTTTACTATCCGCTAGTAAACTATCTAACTAGCAGCCAGTAAACTAGCTTCGTGTAATCGATGCTTTACATAAGTGTCTATTTGACAGTAGTTAGTAGTTTATTGTTTAATGTTAATTTGCAATGTTTGTACCTTAATAAAAGTTTACATGTAACAACTTTGAGGTTCTGTATCTACTAAATGAGTAGAAATCGGACACATACGTACTGATTTTGCAAATTTAAACGATACATTTTGTAGTTTTCTCGATTCCTTAAATGAGAATATAGATCTGTCAATTTTTTAACATTTATAATGTTCAAATTATTTTTAGATTTAAAAAAAAAATCAAGTTACTTTTTCAGTTTCCGTTGACAACCTTGTTTATTTTGACAACTGTTTATATTTTTCACTTCTGACGAAGCTGTCGAACGATTGCGAAACGTTAAGTGTTTGTGCGCCATTTAGTGTCCGTTTAAAAGAGTTTGTGATAAAATATCAAAGTTGAAATTTTTACTGTAGTTTCCTCTTATACAGGTAGACACTCTGTAAAAAAATTAGATATTTATCCCATGTCCCATCAGAGATATCATGCTTCAAACTTTGAAAAAATCGCAAATTTTCAATTTTTAAAACGTCATAAAAATTAAAGAACTCATTTATCAGTGTTATGACTCTAGCTATAGTGAAAACAATAGAACATGTAATTGTAATTAAAAAATCAACTGTGATACACCACTCCTTCATCATAAACGTAGGCTCCAAAAAGTGGCATTTGTTAAATTCCGTTACCAAACTTTAATTTTCACTTATAAGGAAATAAATAAGGCTTTTTACGCCGAGACACAAAATTAAAGAGGAGGAAACTCTGAATAAAATGGTCTTTGTTGCAGTGTTCTAGCATAATCTAGTACTAAGAAAAATAAGTTTACGTTAACGTCTGCAAACTCCTTAATTGGTGCGCGTTGCAAAACAAAAATGGCCGCCACAAACAGACGGGCTGAGATAAAAATTTAATAACATCTTTTTTGTATTCCCAGTACATATGGCAATAATATATAAAAAAATTAAAAATATTTAAAATGGTCAAGCAACCAAAAATATTTTTATTGGATCACTTCATATGGATTGACCCTAAGAGCGCATGAGCAGTACAGTTCCGAATTGATTTAGAACTGTGTAGGAACAAAGCTATTAGTTTCTCGACTAATCTGACAGTGATCACTAATAATATGGCTGCGGTATGTCACAGCCTGCGTTCAGCCCAGCAGAAAGCTACGTAGTGCTTCGTGTGTGCCACGTAGCGTGACGTCTTAAGCCTAGAACACAATGGATTTGCATAAAACATAAGACATAAGCAGGCCCGTAGCTGGATAAAATTTTCCTGCGTGCAAGACAGAAATACAGCGCCCCTCTGATGACAATTCATCTTAACATTCATCTCAGCGCTGGCGCCCCAAACTAGCCCCATCCTACAATATACGCCCCCATGCGACGCTTACTTTGCTTACCGCATCGCGCCGCCCCTGCACTGCTGCACTCAATAAATTAAGAGCAATTTCGAAATTATCCGACGATATTTGTAACAAGTGTCTAAATGAAAACCTGGTCAAGTGAGTTGTGATCGAGAATTTATCCATTGAAGCACAGAATAATAAACGACCAGAAGATTAACTAAGGCGTGGTTTTGTCTGAAATTTTTTACTGCGCATGCGTGAGTTGGTTCGCAGATTTCAAAATTACGGTCAGGGTACGTTCACAACCACTCTTTTTGAGATAATTTATCAGTTTTATAATTATCTATTCGCATACCTGGACTTTTTTAACGACCGCTGCAGAAGTAATGCAAACGTTATTATTGATATAAACTGTTTATAACATCAGAAGAAACGAACGCGTAAACTTGGCGTCTTGGCATTTGCACGTGAATAAAGCATTACGCCATGCTACCGTCACTAGATAATTACAGTAGCGCAAACAGCCGCCATTTTAGTGCAAAATATTGGCGGGAAATTTAAATGTTAATGCCCCGTTTCTATAACATTTATCATTGTACCGTGCTTTTACTTTAACATGAAACATTGCTATGGAAACTAATTTCAATTTTTAAAAATGTCGTTACATGATCGTCGTCGTTAGGGTTTCGAATGTCATATCAAATAAAATTTGTCCATTTTAATTTGGAACATCTGTCAGGCGAAGAAAGTTGAAAATGTGAAAGTGAAAATGTATCAGGAAGAATTACCCTTGGACAAGTCACCAATGCAATTAACAATTTTTATAATCGTTTAGGATATTGCATGGAGTTAAATGAAGACATTTTTGAAAACTTGTTGTGGTGTTTGTTTTGAATTAAAGAATTTCTTTTTTCCGTATGTTTTAAGTTTACTTACTTACCGTTTTTACAAGTCAAAACGACATACCCGGACATTTTAAATAATTTTTAAAGTTTTGTGTGACAGACGTTAAATTTGATTAAACTTGACGCAAAGAAAATCACTAAGAAAGTCGGCCATATTAGTGCAAAAACGTGTTTCTTGTAGCGTTTTCGATTGAGCTGCACTGATAGCACTGAGTGCGCACTGATTCCAGATTTTGTATTCGATTGGTAATTTCAGTTCAAACTTTATTCGTGTTTGATGTTCGATTGAAATGTTAGTGCGCACCAGTTTTGCACTCAGTGCAAGAATTTTGGAACTGACTTCAAAGGTAGTGCAAGCGTTTCAGTGCAACTTTTCTGTCATTTCAGGAGAAACATATTACAGATGATTTATTGCCAGATAACAAAAATAATTTATTGTATCAAGAAATTGTTAATAATTAAGTTATTTGCTAAACACAGTTTGTCTAGTGCAAAAAATCTTCGTCCGGGGTGAATTCCTTGAGAAGCGAATATGAATAATTAGTGTATTTAGGATTTTTAATTTATTATAACAAATAAATATTGCATTTTTATATTTCTGGCAACAAATGATAATTTTGAGGTTACGGTTCAGTATATTTCCCGCCCAATAATTATGCTCACAGATCACGTTTGTATTCGATTGAAACACGCACTAATTTCGTTTTCTGGCAAAACTTATTGAGTGCATGACGTAATATCAGTGTGACCCGAACTTTTCTGGTGCAAGTGAAACGAAAACGCTATTGGTCTTACACATTAAGCATATGGGTTGCGCTATTGTAATTATCTAGTGACGGTACGCCATGCACGAAAACACTGCCATCTTGTATATCTACGATGAACTAGGCTTAGTTTTGAATGTAGTTTTCTTTTCGATTAATTGTTATAATAATTGAGAATATAATGGAAATTCTGTTCATTTACATTATAAATAACAAATAATTTTCTTTATGATTTAATACATTCAAACTTATTCGAACAGCACATACGAAAAACTAATGGTTAATTTTTTTTCCAAGTTGTCATTTTTGAATTCGCGCGGACCAGTCACCACTCTCCCACCATAATTCAAAGCTAAACAGCGGACACAAACATCAAAGGTGCCGACAGCGAGTTGTACAGGGTGGATCAATTTCGATGTCTCTTATGGGCATCTCTGTAACTATAAGAGATAGAAAAACACTAGTGGCCAAGTCTCGATCTCTTTTTTAGAGATAAAGTCAAACAAAAATTGGCTATCTTCTTTTGTTTTCGAGTTGTAAACCAAAATTGAGATTTTCGACTTTTCGTCAATCGCGCATATCTCGTTTATTTTTATAGATATTAAAATACTGTTTTGACATTATTAAGACACTTTTTTAAATATAATTCAGTGGAGTAGTTGGTTTTTTGATATTTAATATAATTTTCGAGTTATAACATAAAGTTATGTTTTTTTAAATGGAAATCATAGTAGGCAATGCCATCATTAAATAGAGAATTTTTTTTTGTTTTCAAAAATATATACTTTGTTGGATTTATTTCTTACAGTTAATAGAAAAAAAAGCCTTTTTTTATTATTCTTGGGAGCATTCTGTTCTTAGTAGGCTGGTTTCAACAAAGGCCGACAATTTTTTTCTTTGTTTTTATTAAATATCAACTCTTGTTCAAATATTTTGACAGTTGCAGCCGCGTAAAGAAAAAGAAAGTATCCTCTAAGAGTCACAAAGTTTATAACAATACCGATACCATATGGTTTGGGTGAAATTCGAAATTAAGTAACTTCATTTAATATTTAAGTTTAAAACGCATTTTTTTCGATCAAATATGTATTTCATGGGATAATGAACTAAATTATATGTATAAATTAAAAACATCTTAAAAATAAGAAATTTATTGCAGAAAAAGTTAAAGAATATTGAAATGTAAGTAGATAATAAACGCAACTCTTGATATATCACAATAAATAACTTAAAATCCAGAAAATAATATCAAAATAAAATCACAATTTAAACACTGCCACCCTAAAATACGCAGACAACTCATTTTGTAACCCAACCCAGCTCTATCGGCGCTAGTTTTCTATCTCTTATGTTCATCGCAATACCTCTCACTCTTGTGCTACCCAATCATCAAATCTTTGTTAATATTTAATAAAAACAAAAGAAAATTGTCGGCTTTTGTTGAAACTAGCCTACTAAGAACAGAATACTCCCAAGAATAATAAAAAAGGCGTTATATTCTATCATCTGTAAGAAATAAATCCAACAAAGTATATATTTTTGAAAACAGAAAAAAAATCTCTAATTAATGATGACATTGCCTACTATGATTTCCATTTAAAAAAATATAACTTTATGTTATAACTCGAAAATTTTATTAAATATCAAAAACCAACTACACGACTGAATTATATTTAAAAAGTGTCCTAATAATGTCAAAACAGTTTTTTAATATCTGCAAAAATAAACGAGATATGACTGATTGACGAAAAGTCGAAAATCTCAATTTTGGCTTATAACTCGAAAACAAAAGAAGATAGCCAATTTTTGTATACACTATTGACTTTATCTCTAAAAAAGAGATCGAGACTTGGCCACTCGTTTTTTTCTATCTCTTATAGTTACGGAGATGTCCATAAGAGACATCGAAATTGATCCACCCTGTACTTCTGGTCGCTTATTATTCTGTGATTGAAGGTTTTTATTTAGACACGAGTTACATACATAAATGTATTAATGTGTAGCGTTAAGGGGCGTTTACATTATACAGGCTGTTACAAATTCGAGGCTCACCATTGGGATCTCGGAAACGGTAAGAGATACGAAGTCGGTTAAATTGGGGCAAAGTTGCGTATTTTGGTGCTTAATAATAATCCGTTCTGAAAAATCTTCTACGATTTGTAGTTTTTGAAATATTCCCAAAAAACAAGAAAACGTAATTTTCTTTTTTATTTTTTTCCGAAGTTATTATTGCAGGGATCTTAACAAAATTAATACATTCTACGGGCACTTTTTTAAGCTCTTTACGATGATATCATTAGATTTTACTTAAAACGTTTCGTCTCGTTCTGACCATCATCAACTTCATTTTTTCTTATGGGCGCTACATTGGGTTTTAATACCATTGAATAGATCTATCTTTTCTGAGCTTTTCCATATATCACACATCCCTATTTAATAATTTCAAACAGCTGGAAATGCAAGAAATTGTTGAAAATAACACTGCAACAAAAAACATGGTATGCAATGAAAACAAAAACCAAAAAAAGCTTGATATACCTTCGGAGTTTTATTTCGTTTATCACAAAAACAGATTTTTGAAAAATTTTTAGATATAAAAATGAAGGATGTGAATCCAAGAAAGACGTAGACTTTTAAAACGTATTGTGCTGACAGCAACAATTTAGTAATAGCAAGAGAAATTTACTTCCAACATTGACGATGACGCAGTATTTAACTACTTTCGTGATTAAATTATACATTTTTATGATTAAAGCAAGAAAGTATTACAAGAAATTATGTCTTTAAAAATCTCTCATTTTTGTAAATTTAAAAATGTATTGTGCTAACAACAATTTAGTAATAGCAAGATAAATTTACTTCCCATAATACCCAAAAAGATGCCATCCACACAGAACAATATTATTAAGTTAGATGGAAACATTGCACTTTATGGATATTTTCATAAAACTCGAAGGACTTATCGAGATCGCCTTAATGATGATGAGAATGAAGAATTATTAGAAAAGGTAATTCATAGTTATTTATAAAATGTTTAAAATTATAAGACTACAGGAAAGAATATTTCCTCGAGCAGTAACATCTTTTAAGATACGAGTTTTCTAAAGACATGTGCATAATTTAATTTGATATTTTCTAGCTTTTTAATATGATGAAAATTGTATCGCAAACTATTTTAAACGGACACTAAATGGCGCACAAACACTTAACGTTTCGCAGTCGTTCGACGAAGCTGTCGACGAAGCTGTCGAACGACTGCGAAACGTTAAGTGTTTGTGCGCCATTTAGTGTCCGTTTAAAAGAGTTTGTGATATTGTTTTGTAGTTGTCTTTCTGGATACTGTTGGAAGGAAATTTCGCTCGCTATTACTGAATTGTTGTTAAGACCACAAACATTTTTTAAATTTTCTTGGATACATAACATTCATTTTTAGATCTAAAAATTTTACTAAAATCAGCTTTTGTGATATATGAAATAAAACTCCGAAGGTATATCAAACTTTTCTGGTTTTTATTGTCACTGCATACCATGTTTTTCTTTGCAGTATTATTTTCAAGAATTTTTTGCATTTCCAGCTGTTTCAAATTATTAAATAGGGATGTGTGATATATGGAAAAGCATCAGAAAAAATAGATCTATTCAATGGTATTAAAACCCAATGTAGCGCCCATAAGAAAAAATGAAGTTGATGATGGTCAGAACGAGACGAAACGTTTTAAGTAAAATCTAATGATATCATCGTAAAGAGCTTAAAAAAGTGCCTGTAGAATGTATTAATTTTGTTAAGATCCCTGCAATAATAACTTCAGAAAAAAATAAAAAAGAAAATTACGTTTTCTTGTTTTTTGGGAATATTTCAAAAACTACAAATCGTAGAAGATTTTTCAGAACGGATTATTATTAAGCACCAAAATACGCAACTTTGCCCCAATTTAACCGACTTCGTATCTCTTACCGTTTCCGAGATCCCAATGGTGAGCCTCGAATTTGTAACAGCCTGTATACATGTTTTGAAGACATTGAAAAACAAATCTATACAAAAATGTGAATTTGTCGCATACAAATCACGATGAATGTTTAGCACAAGTTTTCGACAAATACTAGAAAAGGACCTCGTTTACACTCTGTGACTACATATTTAGTATTTAATAATAAAAATTTTTCACAAAACATCAACTCGCTTGACAATTGAAAACAGCTGACTATTCTGCACATGCGCAAGTACCAAGGTTACTAAAGAGACAAGGTTGCCTAGTAACTTTCAACCAGCGTTGCCAACAACTGCGGAACGAAAAAATCCAGACGGTCATTTGAAAAAAGCTAAAAATAGCTAAACAGTAAATAAAAAGTAAAATGATGCTCCGCAGGCGAAAATTTTCGAAATTTGGTAATCCTGTGTTTTAGGTACCTAATAATGCGCATGCGCCAGCAAAAATTTTTGTTACTTATTTTAAATAAACGCAAATAAACTAACCTTCATAAATTACATTGGATTACTGTGCTCTGCAATTTGAATCTGACAACAATGCCTCGAATATTCAGCCTGAAATGCACCTGCCGACGCATGCGCATAGGTACCTAAAGCACAGGATTACCCGAAATTGGTCGCGTTCAGACGACCACAGCAGCTGAGTTGGTAACTCAGCAATCGTTTGTGATTGGCTCACATTAAAATAATAGCCAATCACAAACGATTGCTGAGTTAGCAACTCAGCTGCTGCGGTCGTCTGAACGCGACCATTGATTTATTTTTAACAAAATATTTACCCATTTTTCCAATTTTCAATATTTTTAAATTTTTTAATTCGTATTACTGAAAATTGTTGAATTTTATTTTTTTGTCGTCAGACCGTATTTCTTCATCTTCTGTCCAATGAAGGTATCTTTCAATTTCAAATTATTATGACAATAGCTGCTGACGAAGATTATGAATCGAAACCGGTTGCCAAATTAAAATTAAAATTAGGAAGTACTCTTCATATGAATTCAAAATTAGACGTATATTGAAGAGAGAGGAAATTCAAAAGGGTTTATGTGCCATTTCCAGAAAATTTCAGGCAATGCCTGTTTAGGGGTCTATGTGTCAATTTTTTTTTAATGTGTAACAATGTGTTTAGTTCATTTATTCTTGTTTTCTTTACTTAATAAAACCTTTTCAAGAAAGATTTTAATTTTATTTTATTTTCTAGATCTAGACATGTTTTATGTAGGATCTCAGTGTCATTTTTTTGGCACTTAGGCCCTTGTGAATTTCCACTCTTCAATTATGGACAATCAACAAGATTAATTTTTTTTTGCAAATTTGCCAAACTAGTATTGGCAGTTACCTAGTGTAGGTACCAATAATTTTCCTGTATAGCTGTGGAATTTGGGAAAAAGCTAGAAAAAGTCAATTAATTTCTGAAAACAGCTAAATTTGCCGCCAGCCGCCAGATGAAATTTTACCCACTAGATCGACTCTCGAAAAGACCAGATCTGGCGGTAAAATAGCCGTGTTGGCAACACTGCTTTCAACGTCACGACAACGTCACTCAGTAGGCCCATTTAATGCATTTACACAAATAGATGGCCTACTGGATGACGCGTCACTCCACGAGTTACCAGGCAACCTTCTCTCTTTAGTAACCTTGCGCAAGTACAACTCAATCAAAAGTAATGAAACGCTCAAAACCGAAACGCTGTAGTCAGAGAGAGAAGATACTGAGTGCGATGAAGTCTTATGGCGAACGAATGTTTCCGAAGTCCTTCGGAACGCCACAACACGTTGCGCTCTCTCTAACTCGGCACCGTTGCACTCTGACTATAGGGACCGTGCACATGCGATGACAGCGCCACCAATGGCCATATTTTGCATAAGTGGTATGAAAACACGAGTGACAGTATGATGACAGTTCAAATGGTTCAAATGTACATCTGTCATTTCAAATGCCCAGTGTGCATTTGAACTTGAATTTTGTAATTAATTTCATACCAGAAGATCAAATAGTTATTATGTACTACAACTGTAAATTGTCATAAGAGTTATAGTAACAGGAAGAATGTTAAACTTTACAATTATCCAGACAGTAGCAAGAAAATATATATGGATTGAAACATTTAAGTTTGTATGCTGTTTTGAAAGTGATTCATAGATTTCAATATCGATTAATCATTAAGTACAACGTACTCTATTCGAAAAATGTGCAGGAGACTCAGATGAAATGAAAGTTTGAAGAATTTCATGAGAAGTCGGAAAGCAAGTCAACAAATGTAGGCCAGTTTCAAATGCGGTTGATGATTAACGGATGGTTAGTCTTGGTATTGTGAATACATTTACAGTCAGGATACTGATGGTATGCGTTTCATGTGAAGAAGTCAATATAAACAATAGCCCCAACCGATCATCAGACCGACTTCATGTCAAATGCATGTGGAACATGTTTTATACTATTTAACTGGAATACTTTGTGTTAATTGTATTAAAAGACTGATTATATTAGTGATGTTTCTTAAATTGAGGTTTGTACTCAGATTTTTGTTTAATTTATAGCACTTTTACATTAATTCTATGAGTCACTCTCGTTACCCATTTTATTTATACAAATGGGTGTAAAAGAGCAAAAAAGAGTGAAGAATACGTTCCAGTTAGGCAAATTTCCATAAATTTGTGTACGGAGGTCATGCATTTAAAATCACTGTGTTTGAAAGGAAAAATTTAGAAATAACGGAAAACGCCCATGTCCAACAATAATCAACTGGAGTGCGTTCACAATCTTTACCTCCGAGAGCGTCTTGGGCGTGTATTGCGTCTTTCTCACTCACGATTTTTAATATATTTTTTCTACTTTGCGTTCACAATGAACTCATTGTGACACCAAAAACAGTTTCACAATGAAGCTCATTGTGAAACTGTTTTTGGGGAAATTTTAGTCAATTTTTAATTGAAAATATTTATTAGATTCTACAAAATAACTCATTATTTATTTGTTACTTAACAGAATACTCACAATGAAGCTGGATAAGAAAAATCAATAACTTGTTAAAGTGACTTTTGCTTAAAACGAAAGGTTTTCAGTGTTGCCACGCATTACAACTAAAATTCCCCATATACCAAGGAGATCAAATTTTTGACAATATTTTTCATTTTTTTGTTCAATAAGTGACGCAAAGTAGAAAAAATACTATATTTTACACGTTTCACAAGAGGCATTGTAACACTCGTTCCGTTGGGGCACTCCGAGCTTGCTACGCTTTGCTCGTCGTACCCCAACCCCACTCGTGTTACAATAAGCCTTCTTGTGAAACTCGTAAAATAATATACTATTGCGTTTCAGTCAACCTTTTTAAAACGACTTGTGTTTACACTATTTCCATGACAACGCGCGCACTCTAAGCGCCCTAGTTATAAGTGGGATGTGAAAAGTGCGTCCGTTGTCATGGAAATGATGTAAACACAAGACGTTTTAAAACGAATGAGCGAGACGCGAAATATGTTCAAAATCGTGAGTGAGAAAGACGCGATACACGCTCAAGACGCTCTCGGAAGTAAAGGTTGTGAACGCACTCCTGCCGATCTTCTGATGTGTTTTCTAAAATGCTATGCTCATAAACAATAGAATTCAATTTGTAATATATTTTCACATCTATTAGTGACACCACGCAGGATTTGCATAAATTTTGCATATTTAGAAATTGTACTGATCATCAAACAATAAAACTTGTTGCAAGATTTGAGTAAATTTAGAAAAAGCCCTAAATATTTTTAATACAATTACAAGAAATAACAACAAATCCACACAACCACAACCAAAAATTTTATTGACCATCAATGCCATGCAAAATTTCTTCCGCAAATACAAAAATTTTCGCTTGGCTATTGAAGTTATGCATAGGATGACTACGCCTGATGGCCGGCCACTACCAGCTGGTCGTCCACTTACATAAATAAGATTTTAAAATATATTTCAACATCCATTGTAATTGCAAAATTAAAAATTACAGAGTGACGTTAATAACGTCGCTTCAACGTGTCACAGGTGTATTAACCTAAAAACAATGTTTTCATACCACTAATGCATAAATCACCGCCAGGCGTCGCTGAACGCAGGCAATTTGCACGGTCCCTATAGCGTTTCGGTTTTAAAAGTTTCATTACTTTTGATTGAGGCTCTACCTTTGTATGGTCTGTGATCGCTCTGTTTTCCATTAATTTGGAATACAAATCCATATTATAAAACATGTTGGAAACGTCAAATACAAGAAAAGTCTAGCACTTGTATGAGATAAGTTTTAGATTTGTTCCAAACTTTTCAACCGACATGTAGGGTTTTTGTAACTTACTGTATAACCACAGGACAAGGTCGTAAGAAGTCTACAGATGCAAGAGATGAGCGATACCTTATGCAAGTGCCTTAAGAAACGGGCGTTCTACCAGTTTAGAGCTAAGCAGAGCCCTAGTAGCAACTCGAAATGTAGCAATTTCTGGACGAACGGTCAGCAGAAGGCTTAATAGGATTGGACAGTAGAAGACCAGCTATTGCACCACTGCTCACTAGGGAACATAGAGTTACTATAGGCTGCGTTTTGCAAGGGAACACGTAAATTGGACAATTGACGACTGGAAGTGAGTTTTGTTTTCAGACGAAACAACAGTAAGCCTTAATTAATTCACCAGATGGACGTGAACGAGTCTGGGGGAGAGAGGTTTGCTGCTTGCAATATCTCTCCGAGGATCCCATCTTTTGGTGGATCAATAATGTTCTGGGGAGGAATTTGTTTCGACGGTCACACGGATTTGGTTCCTTGCGAGGGAGATCCATGAATGCACATTTCTACGTAGAAAACATGTAGAAGAACATGTGATGCCATTTGCCCCATTGGTCGGGGACAATTTCATTTTTATGCAGGATAACGCTCGGCCCCACGTTGCTAGAGAAGTACTGGACTACCTTCGATTCGTGAATATTCCAACTATGGGCTGGTCACCAAGAAGCCGAGATATGAACCCCATAGAGCATCTGTGGGACGCACTAAAACGATCAGTTAGGCGCCACATACCTGCTCTTATCGGTGTGGCCGCATTGCGGCGACGGTCATGTTAATCTAGAGATGTGGGTTCAGAAATTTTCCAATTTGGAAATTTTCTAAAACGGAAAATTTCCAGAAACTTTCCAACCAATTTTTCTGGAAAATTTCCGACGAAAATTTAACGAATTTATTACTTGTTGCGCTTGCGCAGTTTAACATATAAAATGTAATGCCTAACCTAACTTCAAAAGATTATGCGCCCAAAATACGGAAAAATACCTATTCGTACAATTTATTAATTATAAACGAACGCCAGAGCGTAAGTTTGGTTTGTGAATACACATTATTTTGTAATTTCTGTCATTTTTTATATTACCGTTGTACATGAGTATTTGGTACTATTTTAACTAGCGTTTGCTCCTGAGTGTATAAAAAATATTTTCTTTAAAGAAATACGTTACTATAATTGATTCGGAAATTTTCTGGTAAATTACCGGAAAAGGTTATCGGAAAATTTCCATCATTTTTATTTTTCCGGAAAAATTACATCTCTATGTTAATCTCTTTTAAGTATAACCGTATTGCGGCGGGTCAAAAATTGTACCTAGTAAGAGGGCAGCCGGATTGCGGCCGTCAGTTCTTAGAATAACAATCAAAATTATTCTTGTGCTGCCGCTATCTAGAAATTTGGGTAATTATTCTGATTTTATTTGTCTGTAACCAATAAAATTCTAGAAGAGTAAATTTGAAAACTTTGATTGGTTCAACCCTTCTTTTTGATTTACAAAATAATTTTCCTTAAGGACAAGACAGGTTGCAGATATCAGTTTGATTGATTTGTCGTTTAAAACATCCTGCTTTTATACGGTAATCATAATGAAAACAATATTTAGTGAGCGAGCGCGGTAAATAGTTGATTTTATATTTATTTTATGAATATAAAATATTTTAGATATTTACACTGCACTTAATTCGATCACTGTAACAACTAATAGAGAAGATTTTTACTTACAAATTCTAGATTCTAACTTAATTATTTTTTCAACAACTACAAACTTGAAGAACCTTTGCACTGCATCTGCAACATATGTAGACGGAACATTTAAATACTACACAAAATTTTTTAATCAATTGTTTACTATACATTTTTAAGTGGTCATTAGTCATTATCAACGTTAGGTGGATGAGATTCCGCTTGCAACAGTCCGCCTGGTTCGCCGCTTATACTGTGCATGTTTATGTACGATCATTGCGCTGGCTCATTTCTCCATAAGCGTCGGACGAAATTTTAATTTCATCGCGTAAGAAATTGTTAAATTTAAACAAAATTTCATATTTTCGAATTAAAAATTAAATTAAACACTAAACGTTCTTTGCTATTGCAAATTATGCATGCGATTATTTGCTATTCCCGTATCGAGTACACTTCGATGTGACGCTCTTGCCAGCGCGAGCGGAATCCAATCTACCTAACCGTGGTCATTATATACCGTTGGTGTTTTGTTTGCTCAAAAACAAGTCTACGAATTTATACAAAGAAATATATTGCGATTTTCATCCTAAAACTGTTTACGCGAATTTTGAAAGAAGTATTCATTATGCAATACAAGTTTAGCCAAGTGCTAAAATTATAGGATGCAGATTCCATTTGACACAGTCCTTGTGGAGAAAAATTCAACATTTAGGCTTGTCTAGTGAATATAAGAACAAACAGGTGAGATTAAGACAAAAATATATAGCGACATTTAGTGCAATCCAATAATTTTGTTACAGGAGACTGGTTGCGATGGATTTTTGGGTTACCATTCTTAAATCCAGAAGACGTAGGAGACTGCTTTTAGAATTTATGAGTAAAGTGTAAAAAAATTGACGAATTTTTTGACTACACAGGCTGTTACAAATTCGAGGCTCACCATTGGGATCTCGGAAACGGTAAGAGATACGAAGTCGGTTGAATTGGGGCAAAGTTGCGTATTTTGGTGCTGAATAATAATCCGTTCTGAAAAATCTTCTACGTTTTGTAGTTTTTGAAATATTTCAAAAAAATCAGAAAACGTAATTTTCGTTTTTATTTTTCCTGAAGTTATTATTGCAGGGATCATAACAAAATTAATACATTCTACAGGCACTTTTTTAAGCTCTTTATTATGGTATCATTAGATTTTACTTAAAACGTTTCGTCTCGTTCTGACCATCATCAACTTCATTTTTTCTTATGGGCGCTACATTGGATTTTAATACCATTGAATAGATCTATTTTTTCTGATGCTTTTACATGTATCACACATCCCTATTTAATAATCTGAAACAGCTGGAAATGCAAGAAATTGTTGAAAATAACACTGCAAAGAAAACATGGTATGCAGTGAAAACAAAAACCAAGAAAGTTTGATATACCTTCGGAGTTTTATTTCGTGTATCACAAGAGCTGATGTTAATAAAATTTTTCGATCTAAAAATGAATATTTACAGTTGGTTCTTGTCCGATGAAATTTGTATCACAAAATCTTCTAAGCGGACACTAAATCGCGCAACTATACACTTTACGTTTCGCAGTCGTTCGACTGCTTCGTCAGAAGTGAAAATTTTCACTTCTGACGAAGCAGTCGAACGACTGCGAAACGTAAAGTGTATAGTTGCGCGATTTAGTGTCCGCTTAGAAGATTTTGTGATACAAATTTCACTAAAAATGAATGTTTTTGAATCCAAGAATGACGTAAATTTAAAAATTTATTGTGGTCTTAACAACAACAATTCAGTAATAACGAGCGAAATTTCCTTCTAACAATATCCAGAAAGACAACTATAAAACAATAGTTGATTAGATTTGTAATTAAATTATACATTATTATTATTAAAGCAAGAAAATATCAAATTAAATTATGTATGTCTTTAGAAAACTCGTATCTTAAAAGATATTACTGCTCGAGGAAACATTCTTTCTTGTAGTCTCATAATTTTATACATTTTATAAGTAACTATTTTTATGTAATCTACCTGGCCATGAAAACAATGACAAATGACAACGATTTTGAAACGTCAAGTACAAACTACCTCTACTAATAATTCTTCATTCTCATCATCATTAAGGCGATCTCGATACGTCCTTCGAGCTTTACGAAAATATCCATAAAGTGCAATATTTCTATCTAACTTAATAACATTGTTCTGTGTGGATGGCATCTTTCTGGGTATTATTGGAAGTAAATTTCTCTTGCTATTACTAAATTGTTGTTAGCACAATACATTTTTTAATTTATAAGAATGAGAGATTTTTTAAAATATATAATTTCTTGTGATACTTTCTTGCTTTAATCATAAAAATGTATAATTTAATTACGAAACTAATTAAATACTGCGTCATCGTCATTGTTGGAAGTAAATTTCTCTTGCTATTACTAAATTGTTGTTGTTAGCACAATACGTTTTAAAAATGTACGTCTTTCTTGGATTCACATCATTCATTTTTATATCTAAAAATTTTTCAAAAATCTGCTTTTGGTGATAGACGAAATAAAACTCCGAAAGTATATCAAACTTTTTTGGTTTTTGTTTTCACTGCATACCATGTTTTTCTTTGCAGTGTTATTTTTCAACAATTTCTTGCATTTTCAGCTGTTTCAAATTAATAAATAGGGATGTGTGATATATGGAAAAGCATCAGAAAAAATAGATCTATTCATTGCTATTAAAACCCAATGTAGCGCCCATAAGAAAAAATGAAGTTGATGATGGTCAGGATGAGACGAAACGTTTTAAGTAAAATCTAATGATATCATCGTAAAGAGCTTAAAAAAGTGCCTGTAGAATGTACTAATTTTGTTATGGTCCCTGCAACAATAACTTCAGGAAAAAATAAAAAAGAAAATTACGTTTTCTTGTTTTTTTGAAATATTTCAAAAACTACAAAACGTAGAAGATTTTTCAGAACGGATTATTGTTCAGCACCAAAATACGCAACTTTGCCCCAATTTAACCGACTTCGTATCTCTTACCGTTTCCGAGATCCCAATGGTGAGTCTCGAATTTGTAACAGCCTGTATGTAGAGATGTAATTTTTCCGGAAAAATAAGAAAGATGGAAGTTTTCCGATGATCTTTTCCGGTAATTTACCAGAAAATTTCCGAATCAATTAGAGTAACGTATTTCTTAAAAAAATATTTTTATAAACTCAGGAGGAAACGCTAGTTAAAATAGTACCAAATACTCAAGTTTAACGGTAATATAAAAAATGACGAAAATTACAAAATAATGTGTATTCACAAACCAAACTTACGCTCTGGCGTTCGCTTATAATTCATAACTTGTACGTATAGGTATTTTTCCGCATTTTGGGCGCATAATCTTTTGAAGTTAGGTTAGGCATTACATTTTAATAAATGATTTTATGTTAAACTGCGCAAGAGCAACAAGTAATAACTTCCTTAAATTTTCGTCGGAAATTTTCCAGAAAAATTGGTTAGAAAGTTTCTGGAAAATTTCCATTTTAGAAAATTTCCAAATTGGAAAATTTCTGAACCCACATCCCTAACTATATGTATGGTGGAATAGTTATTTACGAACCGAGTGCGGGAACACATTTTTAAATAAATAATGGGATAATGATTTCCGCAAGAGTTTCGTATTATATTTTTTGAAACGAATATAAAAATTTAATTGGAAATAACCTGTGAGCAAATAAAAATCAGATTAGAGCAGGCGGAGCAAAGAAAATGTATGTCTGTGATTAAATAAAAAGTCAATAATTTTGACAGTCCTTGAATGTATTACATTAATTAATTCAGTTAATCACAGACATACATTTTCTTTGCACCGCCTACTCTAATCTGATTTTTATTTGCTCACTTTTTACTTTCATATAATTTCATGTCATGGCAAACCAAAAATGTAAAATTAAGCAAGCCATGCTTCAGTATTCAATAGATGATGCTGTCAAATTCATTGGAATTTTTTGACGTTTCTCTTTTTTCTGGGCCTGTTAATGAATGAAAGTTGTTGTAAAATGGTATTTTATAAACTAGATTTTATTATTATCAACACTGATTTATTTAAGAACGCTGCAAAGGGCCAGTGTTTTTGACGTTGTTTCCTGGTCTACTCGACACTGTTTCCCGGTTGACTATTTCGTACCTAAAACAGTAACTAGAGGGTGACGAGTTCAAAAAATTATACCGAGTGAGCATTTTCAATCCGGGACATAGGAAGTTAGCATGACTACTCTTAATAATGACATATATGATTAAAATCATATTAAAAATTATTGAATTTAAGTATTATAATTTTATTACAAACTAAAAATTAAAAACAAATTGAACGTTTTCTTATAAATTATAGTTTAAATTCAAATAACCCTCCATTTTGCGCCAAACAGTACCTTAACCTATTATAAAATCTATTAATCACATTCGTTAGTGTTTCAGGTTAATGTCATTAAAAATGTCATTATTAAGGGTAGTCATGCTTATCTCCTATGTCCCGGATTGAAAATGCTCACTTGGTATAACGTATGTCCAAATAAATTTTTGATAAAGGTAGGCCATGGAAGATAAATTATTACATTATTTACATTAAAATATTGTCCAGTTCTTGAGTAGTTAAATAAAATTGAAGATTAATTGGTCACATCTTATTGTCCACAGCTTGATATGTCACTAACTTCAAAAACTGCTTGGTGTTGTAGATTTTTATACTTCTATGACCTACCTTTATCAAAAATTTATTTGGACATATGGTACAAGAGGATAGACAATTTCCACCAGAAATGTGGGCATGTTACACGGCTTCCACCGAAATGACGACAAATGGTTGCGAATCATTTCACTCTAAATTTAATTCATTATTTTATGGTACTCAACCCAATTTGTTTATATTTTTAGATGTATTAAAAAATATGCAAATAGATACATCTTATAAATTATAAAGAAAAACTTTTATATTTAGAAAATAATATTAAATTATGTAAACAAGGAAAAAATACCAAATTTAACTTTGTTCAAAGAGTAGCTTATCATTTTAGAAAATAAAATTATATGTCAAAAGAAATGTGTTTTAATACAATCTGTTTTACTACATAACAAAGTACGTATTTTATTTACATGTCTGGTCACAGGAAATAAAAATAAAAATAATTTGATCTGTCGGTATCTATTAACAAAGCAAGATGATCAGGGCCGCAATCCAGCCACTCCGAAAACGGTCACCATTAATGTCTTTATTAGGGTTGAAACCATAAAGACATTAGCCATCGCCGCAGTCCGGTACTGCCCGCTCCTATGAATCTTAGGGAACAAGTCGTTCTTGTCGAATGGGAGAATATTCCCCAAGAAACTATTCACAACTTGATCAATAGCATGCCCAGACATGGCCCAGACAAATGGAAGCAGTAATAAGAACTAGAGGAGGACCTACACGCTACTGAATTCAAATTCTTACGATTTATCAATTTTTTTTAAAAGCTTCTAATTATCGTTTTCATTGCATTTGACATTATTATTTTTTTCTGTTATTTATTCATGTTTTTTTTCCAATAATACTATTTTAAGTTGTCAAACATTAGTGGAAATCATTTAATTACAATATCACGTAGGTACTATGATTTAAAACTTCGAAAAAATAAAAGTAATAATGAGAAGTTTTGCTGATGCATTAATTTTGTCCAGGAGTTTATTTTAAATCGCTTCTTAAAAAAGCTACGTCGCTACCGCTAGCTATAGCGTTGTTGTAGGTTTTCCCCATAAAATCAGGATTTGATTAAGTATTTAATTTGCAAAATTTACAAATTGTTATTGTAGGAACTTAATTAAATACAATCGAAGTATCATGCTGATTCTGAATATTTAATCAAAAAAAGGCAATTGCAGTGCTAGTTGCCAAAATATTTGTACAACCTGCTACCTACCTGCGTAGATAGGCAGAAGTTTTACATTGGAGCGAAACTTTACTCCAATGTTGCCAGCCAGCACAGTGGGACGGGGGGGGGGGTTCTCTAACCAAAACGCGAAGGCCAAACCAAAACAGGCGCCACTTAATTTTTTTGTGAAAGGGAACGCGTGAAAAATTAAGAAAACACGTTACGTCCAAAACATGAACACTTTTATTGCTAGAAACACAAATAAAAATAAAATAAAACAAATTCAACGCAAGTCGATCGATCTAAGCACACAACAAGACCATAGACATAATACGTTATTACCTAACTTTTCGGATCCGAAATCGCTACATATCTATCTTAAAATACTTCAAATCATCACTAATGCAACAAAATATAAGCAATAAGTTGCAAGTTTTATTGCGACAAAATTAAAGTAATGGATCGAAATAAAATCACTTGAAATATCGCTCAAAACTACGAGAAGAAATCAAAACGCTCCGACCTTTATTCCTTTGATGTTCGGCGTGTTTGTCGGTGTTCTGCGGCGATGCCGCCGCGCACTATGTAATGTGCCGGCTTCCGCGTAGAGGGAGGAGGAGCCTTCACCGCCGTAATTCGCGATGCACCCAACGAGAATACCTCTTGATGTAGGTTCCAGATTAAAGCCTACGATTGATGATAGCTTTTGATAAAAGCTCACGATAAAAGCTTACGCTAAAGCTCACGCTAAAAGCTCACGAGAAAAGCCTTCATAAGAAATGAAATAAAACGAACACATAAGTCAAACCGAGAGTTGCTGCGTATGGAACTTACCTCGGTCTATTGCGAAGCTGTGACACCCACGGGATACGCGGTTTTCCCGTCTTACACCTGGGTCTAATCAGAGTCGGCAATTAGCCGTAGATATGCACTAACATCCCTTCGATGTAATGGCACGCACACATAAAAATATTTACGAAAGAGGTGACCCAAGAGACGGCAAGTTTCGTTCTGACAATGGCAACATTTCTGTTTGACAAACAAGGAAGGATTCTAAATAAGCGAGACACCGTCTATTCCTTCCTCCGGGGAACTTTCTTAGTAATAGCGGGAACCAATCGGCTGAAAGGACAAAGGTCACGCATAATACGCGTCCAGAAGTAGAACTTCGCTATAATTCGTTCAATTCCTCACATACACGCGATTTTGAACTCAATTAAGGAGGAGGATTACCTATATAAAATGAATTTGTTTAGATAAAGAAGGTCCTGTTAATAGAAATATGCTAAAACGAAAGTTTAAAGAAAAATTACGCCGGCGAAATACGGGTATTCCTACACTGACTGCAATGTGTACAACGACGCGGTCGGAATAATCCGACACGTCGAATTTCGCATATACAGGGCGTGTTCGGAACAGAAATGAAGGCTGGGCGGTGGCGATGCATATACAGGGGTATTCAGAACAGGAATGAAAGAAATGAACTGTAAACAATCCCACCCTTACTAAGATGGAAATTTTGCCCACAGGTAAAATTTCTGATGTCCACACTATAATCAGCCGAAATGAAATGGCACGTCGTTGAACGACAGATCTCGAATTTGGGTGTTCGGCTTAACCAACATAAACGAAACACGGACGAAATGATACTACGCGAAACGATTTGGTCGGAGACCACGAAAGAAGTTCAGATCAGGAGAACCAAATGATTCACCCCGGAGATGTTGCGTCCTGACGTAGAGACGGCTTAGCAGGAGAGAATCTACATTCTCCAGATCACAACTTCATAGTGACGAATGTCACATTTGGCAACACAAGACACGTCCAGTAAAGTTGAATAAATAACAAAAAAATAAGTCGAATCTGAGTATCAATCAGTTCAAACGGAACAGCATTTTCTCCCAATTTCCGAGAGTAGAGACTAAAGAGAGAGAGAAGTCGAGAGAGACAGAAAACAGGAAAGATAAAGGTTTTCTCACGGAACACCATACTACAGACGTGACTTCCATGAGCGTATCCACAGCGGTACATCAGAGAGAGAGGGCAAGCCATACCTTCACGAGATCCAGTACGCTTGGCATTTCCACACGCTTTGACGGATGCATAAGGATATCTCAAAGCTGTCAAGGCCGAGCTGATCAATCTGAAAAGGAGACAGAGTTAGAGTAGAAGAAAAGTTGAAGCAAGAAGAAAAGAAAAATTCCTGGGCAAATAGGCGTGATCCAAGTCACAATCAAGAGGCCTGTCAGACTTCGCTCATACGCAGAGAGAGAGGGCAAGAAGAGTCTTCACGAGATCCAACTCTCTTGTAATTCCCACAAACTCAGTAAATCGCAAGGCGACATCTCACAGTCAACGGGACTGATCGTTAGGACACCTATCGCACGCGAACGTCCGAAGACGTTCGATTCCACAGATGGTGTGAGGAATGTACAGAATCTTTTAGCAGCCTTTTACTCCACGCAGAAGATACGTCGGAAGAATTCTAAGAGGCCACAATCCGCAGGCCGAAATATGAATAAGACAATCTCTACTCATCAGGGGGATCAGGTTTAAGATGTTCACTGTTCCAAGTACCAGGAAGTATGTTACCATCAAGATCCTTAAGTTCGTAAGTGTCCGCAGACGTACGTCGACTAATGAGGAAAGGCCCAACAAATTTATTGGCCAACTTGGCCGCGAAATGTTTGAAGCATCGGACAACACGAAATTTTTACGCCACACCCGCTGCTCGGGCTGGTAAACAACCTTTCGCCTACGAAGATCATATCGGCCCTTAGCCTTTTCGTAAGCCTTTTGCAACCTTTCCTGTACGTTTTTGTAGAGGACCGCGAACTTTCCGGTACGAGATTGTAGATCCTTAGGATCTTGAGGAGCAACCTCCAAGGATTCATCTTTAACAGGGTCATTGTCAGGGGTTAAACTACCTTTCAAGCACATTTCATGACCAAAATTGAGGAAGTATGGAGTCACACCAGTAACTTCGTGACGTGCTGTTCGTAAAAGCACAAGCGACTTTGGGCAGGAATAAATCCCATTTGCGGTGGTCTTCCGCCACATAAGCAGTCAACATGGACTTAATTACGCGATTAACGCGTTCGACAGGGTTGCTTTTTGGATGATAATACGAAGTGTGTACGCAGGGCGCACGTGGTATGACGTCAGAAGTTTTTGATATTCTTTGGACTTAAACTGGACTCCATTGTCCGAAATGACCGTACGAGGTACTCCGAAAACTAAAAAGATATTTTCCTCAATGTGCTGAACGATCTTAGGGGCGGTAGCCTTTCGAAGAGGGAAACACAAGGTGAACTTACTGAAGCAATCAGTTGCCACTAGGATGTATTGATACCCACGAGAAGATTTAGGTAGTGGTCCAACAAGATCGATGCTAATGACCTCCCAAGGTCGCGAAATTCGAGAGTGACCTCCCATTAGCCCTGCCGGAGCTTTCTGTTCTGGTTTGGTGCGAAGACACGTTTGACACCTATGAACATATTTCGCAACATCGGCGTGCATTTTGGGCCAATAATAATTTTGGGCGATCCTATTGTAAGTCTTGTAGACACCTAAGTGACCACTAGTCGGGGAATCATGATGTTCGTGAAGAATCTGTAGTCGAGATTCCTTAGGGACAACAGGCTTCCAGTGAGGCTCATCCTCAGCTAGTCGATAATAGGTGTTTCGAACGAGTTTATAAATGATGTTTCCTTCAACACGAAAACTCGGAAACTTTTCCGGGGCCAAACGAATTTTCTTTAAGAAATTCAAATACCAACTATCCTTAACATTATCGAAGTCGATGGAGTCGATAATAGGGACAGTTCGAGAAAGCATATCAGGTACGACATGTTCTTTTCCTTTGCGGTGTATGACACTGAAATCGTATTGTTGCAGGCGTACAGCCCAACGACATAATCGACCAGAAGGGTTCTGCAACTTGTTCAACCAAAGCAGTGAATGGTGATCTGTGATAACTTTGAAGTGAGAACCTTCCACGTAGGGCCTAAGTTTTTCAATCGCCCATAACATCGCAAGGAGTTCTTTCTCAGTCGTCGAATAATTGCGCTCAGTTCGAGATAATGAGCGACTTAGATAGCAGATGACTTTCTCGCCATCATCGAGCTGTTGAGTCAGGACAGCTCCAACGCCATAATCAGATGCGTCGGTTTGAATCGTGAATTTTTTAGTGAAGTCAGGACACGAAAGGACTGGAGCGGAAACCAAATGCTCACGGATCTTTTCCCACGCTTCATCGCAAGTTTCGTCCCACCGATGCTTAGAATTTTTCTTGAGCAACTTGGTCAAAGGGGCGATAATTATGGAAAATCCAGGGATGAATCTACGATACCACGAAGCGGTTCCAATTAGTCTACGTACTTCCTTAACCGTTGTGGGCTTAGGCATTCGTAAAATTGACTGAACCTTTTCGGGATCCACATGAAGACCGTGGCGATCCACCACGTAACCTAAGTACTTCAATTCGCTAAGGCAGAAACTGCATTTGTCCTGATTCAGGGTCAAACCAGCCTCAGTCAGGCGTTTATGGACTTCAGATAATACTTCGAGATGTTTGTCGAAGGTTTGCGTAACAATAATGATGTCGTCCAGATAGACGAACACGTCAGGATCAAGGTCAGCACCAATTACTCGATCAATAAAACGTTGCCAAGTCGCGGGAGAATTGTGCAGGCCAAAGGGCATTCGTCGGAATTGATATAATCCACGATTAGGTACAGTGAACGCTGTATATTGGCGGGATTCTTCGGCGACTGGGATCTGCCAATAAGCTGACTTAATGTCCAAAGATGACAGGTATTTAGCATCTTTCAATTTGTCAAGGGTGTTCGAGACATACGGTAGTGGGTATGCGTCTTTAGTCGTGACCTGGTTTAATTTACGGTAATCCACACAAAAGCGAAAACTTCCATCTTTTTTTGGCACAAGAAGAATGGGAGATGACCAAGCACTTTTGGATTTCTCCACGATGCCACGCTTTAGCATGTCATCAAGTTCTTTGTCAACAACAGTTTGCCTAGCTGGCGAGATGGGATAATAACGTTGTTTTATCGGGGCACTATCTGTGTGAATAACGTGTTCGACGAGTTTAGTACAACCCAGTTCACCATGTGGAGAATTTGTAAACAGCTGATTAGTTAGAGTCTCCAGCTGATTTTGTTGCGGATCAGTTAAATGTTGCCGAGAGGTAAGATGTTCTACCACGTCAATTGACTCTCTACCGAAGGTCCATTCACCGGAACGCAGATCAGGGACGATGTCCATTAACTTCCAGAAATCTGTTCCTAAGATGAGTGAATGAGGTAACTCAGGGACAACTAAAACATTTATAACTTTCACACGATCACGCAGTTGGATAGGGGTGGCCACATTACCAGGACTAGAACAAGGTTGTCCATTCGCCACGGTACACGACGTTACATGCTTATTAAAAGGTAAGTTTAAAGTTTGAAGAACTTCCATCCCGAGCTGCCAACGATTGTGCGAGATGCACCAGAGTCTAAGAGGCCAAGAAACGGGATGCCCAAAATCGACACGGTTAAATAAGGACGCTCATCATTTTAGCATGAGCCAAGACATAGTCAAGAACAGGTTGGACTGCCAAAGGATCGATCGGCTTTGATATACTGAAACAACGTACTAACCGATCATCTAGCGCGTTGTTCTGGAGTTTTTGAACACGCCGGGCACGTCTTGGTAGTGACGTTGGGACGACCACACCGATAACAATGCCTCTTTAAGGGCTCGGAACAATCTCGAGACAAATGACCGATTTTCTGGCAATTCCAACACTTAAAAGTCTTATTAGGTTTGGGAGGCTCCACCTTACATTCGGATACAACCGGTGCACAGGTTTGGACGTACGCTAAGTCCGGTTCTAAGACCATATTTTTACGTGGGGTGGAACGTATGCTTCAACAGCTGACTTACGAGCTTCCAACTGTCGACCTAACCTTAACAAGTGTGCTACCGAAGTAACCTCGACCAATCCTAATTGTCGTTGATAGAAAGGGGCAATATTGTTCAGAAGAATCTTGACCTGAACGCTTTCAGCAACCGGAACGCTCAACCTATTAAATAAATTGATCATGACCGACGTATAAATTCCCATTGATTCGTCAGGGCCTTGAGTGCGTTTCTTAATTTCTTCGAACAATTTGTCATCGTAATTATAGGGTTGAAATTCCTCGCGAAGACGTTTGACGAGGTCAGTCAATTATCGCAAAACTTTCTATTAGCCCTAAACCAAATTAATGCCTTCTCTCGAAACAAATCGGATGCGGAAGCGAATAACGTGATTTCGGACACGTTCCTCGAAACGCAGAGTTCGTCAACACGTTCGAGAAAAGCATTTAAGGACAGGACTTTATTATTCCCATTGTAAGACAAACCCCATTTAGAAACAGGCACGGACTTAATTTCGTTACTGGCCGCAGAGTGGGTAGCAGCCTTAACTGTGAGAGGCGTGGCTTCAATTCGCGATTTATTTGCTTTTGGCGGCGATAGAGTAGCCAAAGGTGTTGAAGTCGCACTCGGCGGCGAAATAGAGTCCGGAACTACGCAAGATACCGATAAAGGATTGTTCTGAAAATGCTCGGCAATCGCGGTTAAATCAAGTAAAGGGGATGCTGTTACCCCAGTAACTTCCGGTTCTTTCGGCGCAAAATTGAGCGCGGTTTGTTCGAAGTCGAACGCAAGTTCGTCTAGCGTTCTCAAGATGGCGGCACGTTGTCGCGTCTCGTCACTATTGGTCGGTTGGGAGCGCTGAGCGCGTCCAATGGCATGAGCCAACTTAGCGGAAATTTTATCGTGAATGCACACAGCTGTTGAGCCGGGAAGCGACTCTATTAAACAGCGAATCTCGCTAATCTTTTCCTGCAGAGCTGTCACGTCATCGTCAAAAGTCACGTCGTATTTCGGTACAGGCAGGCGTAAATCTTTTTCCAATCGCATTTGCCGTCTTAAATTAGCACGCTTTTGCGCAACTGTTCCGTCAATTTGGATACCTCTTACCAATAATTCATAATTTAATTCCTCAGAATTAAGACGGTCCGGTAATAGTTTATATTCCATTATAATGCGCAACTTATTCTAACAAAATAAATGTTCTGGACGTAATACTCTTAAACGACAAACAAAACAACAAAACGCAAAGCAAAATCGAGCCACACGCGTTTGGGCGCCAAAACTTGCTACCTACCTGCGTAGATAGGCAGAAGTTTTACATTGGAGCGAAACTTTACTCCAATGTTGCCAGCCAGCACAGTGGGACGGGGGGGGTTCTCTAACCAAAACGCGAAGGCCAAACCAAAACAGGCGCCACTTAATTTTTTTGTGAAAGGGAACGCGTGAAAAATTAAGAAAACACGTTACGTCCAAAACATGAACACTTTTATTGCTAGAAACACAAATAAAAATAAAATAAAACAAATTCAACGCAAGTCGATCGATCTAAGCACACAACAAGACCATAGACATAATACGTTATTACCTAACTTTTCGGATCCGAAATCGCTACATATCTATCTTAAAATACTTCAATCATCACTAATGCAACAAAATATAAGCAATAAGTTGCAAGTTTTATTGCGACAAAATTAAAGTAATGGATCCGAAATAAAATCCGCGAAATATCGCTCAAAACTACGAGAAGAAATCAAAACGCTCCGACCTTTATTCCTTTGATGTTCGGCGTGTTTGTCGGTGTCTTTGCGGCGATGCCGCCGCGGCACTTTGTAATGTGCCGGCTTCCGCGTAGAGGGGCGAGGGAGGGAGCCTTCACCGCCGTAATTCGCGATGCACCCAACGAGAAATACCTCTTGATGTAGGTTCCAGATTAAAGCCTACGATTGATGATAGCTTTTGATAAAAGCTCACGATAAAAGCTTACGCTAAAAGCTCACGCTAAAAGCTCACGAGAAAAGCCTATAAGAAATGAAATAAAACGAACACATAAGTCAAACCGAGAGTTGCTGCGTATGGAACTTACCTCGGTCTATTGCGAAGCTGTGACACCCACGGGATACGCGGTTTTCCCGTCTTACACCTGGGTCTAATCAGAGTCGGCAATTAGCCGTAGATATGCACTAACATCCCTTCGATGTAATGGCACGCACACATAAAAATATTTACGAAAAGAGAGTGTGACCCAAGAGACGGCAAGTTTCGTTCTGACAATGGCGCAACATTTCTCGTTTGACAAACAAGGAAGGATTCTAAATAAGCGAGACACCGTCTATTCCTTCCTCCGGGGAACTTTCTTAGTAATAGCGGGAACCAATCGGCTGAAAGGACAAAGGTCACGCATAATACGCGTCCAGAAGTAGAACTTCGCTATAATTCGTTCAATTCCTCACATACACGCGATTTTGAACTCAATTAAGGAGGGATTACCTATATAAAATGAATTTGTTTAGATAAAAGAAGGTCCTGTTAATAGAAATATGCTAAAACGAAAGTTTAAGAAAATTACGCCGGCGAAATACGGGTATTCCTACACTGACTGCAATGTGTACAACGACGCGGTCAAGGAATAATCCGACACGTCAATTTCGCATATACAGGGCGTGTTCGGAACAGAAATGAAGGCTGGGCGGTGGCGATGCATATACAGGGGGTATTCAGAACAGGAATGAAAGAAATGAACTGTAACAAACCGTATTTTTTTTAATAGCAATGTAGTAATTTTTGCAATTCTTTAAAAAAATCTTTTTCAAATAAGTAGGCCATGTTCATGGATAAAATCAAGTTGCCTAAACAACCGACAAAAATGATATCTATCTAAAGTGCATGTAAATAAATAAATGTAATTTCTTTTGAATTTATATTAATTAAGATGAATAATTATCCACTTCTCATAACAAATGTCTTGAATTTTTATACATAATAATATAATAAAATTACTTATAGCATACAAGAATTGCACAATTTATGTCATAAATAAACAATAAACGAACTAGAGTCTATGGTTTTAAACGTGTATTAAAGGTACTCGTGTACACGGAAATCTGTGTAACGACATTCGCGAATTAAATACACGTGTTATTAATTCACGTGTAATTAACTCTTATTCTACGTGTACACGGATATAATTACACGTGTATTTTAATACACGGGTCCGTTCGGTACGTTCAAATCCAGGTTACCTAGCAACGGATGTGTTTTTGTCAGGATTGGTCGCGTAAATTACGTGATACATACTTTACATAAATTACGTGTAAACTATTTATTACACAACTTTTTTATAACGCGTAATATATTATTTTTGTGAAATTATTTTAAGAAACAACATTGCTAACGCAATACAAAAGGTAAAAAGTATGAGTTTGCAATTGCATAAATACAAAAATTCACAACTGTTCACTTAAATTTGTCCTGTTTGAATAATAAATATTATCTAACATAAAAAATATTGCCAGAATGCCATAATCATAAACCATGAAGTTTGCTCATTTTGACCACATTGCTCACGTTATTAGCACAGTATAAAGATTACACAGTAGCGCGACTCTCATGAAAATATTCAGTTCGCGCATAACATCCCGCGCAAGGTCTGAGTCACAATCTCGGGATGCAGAGCTCATTCATTCACAGCTCTGGTACCGAATGGATCTTTATAATTATGTCAATACACATTATTTATGCCTTGTTTTTTTTTACCACGTCCACTAAACACTACAATCCGGCCCTGATGTGTGGGCACGTGTAAATTTACAATTTACAACAAAATCGCTCACACGTAAAGCAGAACAAACAGTTCGACACGCCCCTTTAATCTACTCGAGGTCAATGAAAATCCAGTAAAGAGATCAAGGTGCCGACAAGCGAGTTGCGCTACTGTATTCTTTATACTGTGTTATTAGTACACTCTGCAATATACGTAGCCTGTACATATATTCACTTAAAACGGTTCCTTTCATAGCTTTCTAGTTAGTTACTCGTTTTTGAAAAGAACGTTTCAACTATATCATGTGGAGCTAATTTTTAAAATAGTTTGTTGTGTACAGTGTTCCGTTTAGTTTGGGCGTTATGTTACATCGTTATTTTAAATGGAACACCCTATATATTTTGCATTTTCGGAATTCGGATTGAATTTTAACGTGACTTTATGAACCAATATAGGTACTAAAGTAAACTGTTTTTGCGTTATTCAACTTAAAAAAAATTATCCCTTTTGCAGTACTTCAAACAAATGCACTATCTTCCGAACAGCTGACGTTAGAAACTTGCAGATTTCCGTCTTGAAACGCGAAATTCCAAGTGACAAGTTTTCTAAGCAATGTTGACCCGATCTTTTCACCTCCTAATGGTTTAGCCACACCTACGGCAAATGTGCTGCCTAACGTCATTTTTAACGTCTAATTTGCCATTAATCAGTCGCTACACCTACAATTATTGTCAAGCTAGACGTGAAAAATCACATTAGGCAGTTGTTTGTATATTCTCAAGTTTATTAAGGTCTGGTCATTACATCTCCTGATAAATTTATTCGACGAATAACTTTACGAATCACCAAAATTACACGGACTAAGATCATGATGCGTATATTACACGTATACACGTGTACTGACATATGCGTGAAATAGAGAGTTCTAAAACGAACTGTGATGCGGCGGCCGGCGATAAATGTGGAACTCTTGAAATATAACGTCCCTTTTTTAAATTTCTCCTCCTATAGTTGGCCGTGAATTGCTCGATGTGAACCACCCACAATCGACCTGGGGCCTGTTTCATAATAAAATACAAGTTAATAATATTAGTATTGAATAAAACGTTTGATGATTGAATTAAGGACGAAGTAAAAAACTATTCGTTCATTCAGCTGACAGTTTTGGTTTACAAACCGAAACTGTCGGTTTATAAACCGAAACTGTCAGCTATAGTTTTTTACTTCGTCCTTAATCCGATCATCAAGCGTTTTATTCAATATTAATATTACTAAGGTGACCAGAATTTGCAAATCCTTCAGGAGGACACACTCCTGTAACATGTTCAGACATCAAATTCATTTTCACATAGAAAATAAATAATTTATCAAAAGATAAATTAATAAAAAATAAAAGGATCTATTTCAAGTTTTATTTCTTTTGATCTTTTTTATGTACAAAGTAAATAACGGGTGTTTTTTAAATTTGGCATCGAAGTTGACGATGACGAGGTGTTTATTGTGAACGCACCGCAATTTTTAAACATTATCAATTTTTTGAGTTTTTAAATTATTTTTCGAATAGAATGATTTTTCGCAAGAACAGAAAATTTTCATGGTGAAGTCATATTTTCAAAACGGCCACCGAATTAATGATGAGTGGCAGTATTCAATTCAAAATTGTTTTGAAGAATTCTGTTAAAAACTTTTCAAGGCAGTGTACACAATTAACAACTGTCATTTTGATGATGGTTCACAATTAAATTTTCATGATCAACTTCGACGCCAGATTAAAGAAAAGACACTCTTTACATACTTAATTTATCTCCTAATAAACTAAGGCCCAGTTGTACAATTCTGGCTTAACTTTAAGCCAAAGCTTAAACCCTTAACAATAATTGCTGATATAATCGTTGTTATGGGTTTAAGCTTCAGCTTAAATTTAAACTGGCATTGTATAATTGGGCTTAATAGTTATTCGGCGTATAATTACCATGAAAACAATTCATAAAATCAAAGCATTCAGAAAAATCAACTTATTCCCCGAATAACTTTAATGGATAGATGGAAGGAATGGGCCTTAATGTAACATATACGTTTATGATTTTATTTGATGAATCTATATCAAAGGAGGACGACAAAATAGAGAAGAACAATTGTTGTATAAGGAGGTCTGTCCTCCTCAAAGGAGGACGTCTGGTCACCTTAATATTATTAGCTTGTATTTTATTATGAAACAGGCCCCAGACGTATGAAATAGCATAATCCCACTACTAGACTAATATGTTTGTTATGATATTTTTTGAGTTCGGCAATTCATGCGGTGCAAGCACGGACTAAAAAGTGGAATTACCGAATTCCTTCAATAAGAAAAGTGAGGTTACGATATATGTCAATTTCTTTTGTCAATTTATTAAAAGTTTCAAGTAAAGCTACTTCACAACTAACAATTCACGGTCAACGGCCACCGGGCCACGTTCGAGCGGTTCGAGATGACGCTGACGCACGGGGTACAGCTACTTGATTATACTAGCTAGCTCAGTCAATTGGTATTGTGTATGTGGTTAACATATTTGTTAAAATTTGACCGGATGTGCAGTTGCTAATTGTTCAAATCATTCACGAGATGGTTTCAAAAGTATCAGGCAAGTATAGTATATTGTGTCACAAGGGCAGAAAGTGAGCATTTGCAGCCCGCGGCTATGAGCTGCACGAGCGAGCGAAGCGAAGCGAGCCCTAAATCAAATTCAAGCTTTGTTTAAAACTAACGTTTAATGAAAAATTCTGTGAAATGTCAAAGCACGCAAATGAAAGTCATTATGTTGCTAGGTTACGAACTACAAATCGTGTTATGAGTTTAGCAGCCCTAGGGCAGATAAACATTACTTTCCGTCATATTTTTAGCAGCAGTATTATCAAGAGGCAAATCCCTTCGCAGTCATAGACTGTCAATGTATGGGCATCTATTTGGATCCAAAAGGGACGACGAGCCAGCTGTATACAATTGTTGAGTTCGGAAATTCACACGGTGCAAGCTCCGAGTGAAAAGTAGAGTGAGAGCGCAGCTGTTTTGATATACGTAAAAGTGAGACAAAAGTGCTCGAGGAGTGAATAGAGTGAGCGCGGAGGAGTTAAGCATATATAGTAGCATATATAGTTAGTAGCTATAGCACGGGGCATGCTCTGAGCAGAAGTGTGGGGGAGAGCGAATGCGTTTCAGTGCATGAGTGAGAAAAAGGAATACGTCGAATTCGAACCTCAACTCGAATTTGGCCCACAAAGAGAAATTTTAAAAAAGGTACGTTAACATCTTTTAAATTTATTCTGAGGTACCAACTGTAAAAAAATACAAAAAGAAAGATTTTCCCTGTAAAATATCTGTTATACTATTCGCGAAATCAAACAAAGTAGACGACCTCTGGTGGTCAATATTGATACTATCAAAAAGGTGAACAACATTTCAGGGATTGGTTTAATATTGAAAACATCAGAAAACATGCACCAATCAAACTTTCCTATTTAATGCAACTGCAACGTTGTTCACCTTTTATCGGCTATGTTGCATTTAACAGAGACCTCTCGCGTTGACAATTAGGTCGTGAATAACTATGCCTATACAGTGAACTCGCGCTAACGTGAACTAATTAAAACCAGCTGTGTTCATGTTTGCGCGATTGTTCATATTTCCGAGATGCAGTCTTCATCTCTTAAAAACAATTAAAACATGAAACATCACTTTCAATATTTATTTATGTACTACATATTATGTATTTTTGGAAAAAAATGAAGTAAGAAGTGATTCCTTGGACTTTGCGCGATTGTTAATGTTTCCGAAATGCAGTCTTCATCTCTTAAAAACAATTAAAAACATGACACATCACTTTCAACCTTTATTTATGTACTAGATATTATGTATTTTGGAAAAAAATGAAGTAAAAGTGATTCTTTGGACCTATGTTGTAAATTTCTATAGTATATAAAGTAGCTGTTCATGTTAGCTAAAATTTAGGTGTTCACGTTATACAGAAGTTCATGTTAAGCAGTGTTCACGTTAGCGCGAGTGCACTGTAAAATTATTTTTCTATTACTTCTATTATTTTTCCCACAAAATTATATATTTTTGCTTCTCTCCCCTTTTTCCCTATTCGTTGTTTTTTTAGATAATTTTCCCCACATTATGGGACTTTCCCCACGAGTTGGCAACATTGCAGGCTGACAAAAGCACAGATATATCAGTAGCCAGATTCCCTTTAGAGGAAGAGGAATTGATATTAAATTAAGAGGGAGATGATAAATACACCCATTTAAAAAGCATTGCACATCCTATGTCACGTGACATAGGCTTCTAGTGACATCCTTGTCGGATACCTGAGCCAAAATTACTCACAGATATTCGTTATTTCACTCACATGCTGATATCAATCGAGAATGCAGGAAACATAAGGCACTGTCTATCTACCCTGTACCTGATCATTGGACTAAAGCCTAGAACACAATGGATTTGCATAAAACATAAGACATAAGCCGTAAGAAATACATTTGCTTTGTTCTCGTTAAGGTACGGTTTCTCTGACGCGTCAGACGCATGCGGCGGACGCAGTACGGCTGACGCAATGCACTGCTACAATGAAATCTAATGCAACCGTTTCTTCTCATGCGTCAACCGGCTGCGTCTGTTGCGGCTGACGCAGGGCCATGCGTCAGCACCCGTCGAAGAGCAGTATAGACGCAACCGCAGTCACTAAACAATAATGTCAACATGACTGTTGCATCTCAAAAATTAATATTTTCGCATTGTGAAGATGAACAATTAGTGAAATACGTGGCAAAATTTCCATGTCTGTACGATATGTCCAACCCCGAGTTCAAAAATCAAACAGTAAAGGACAATGCGTGGAAAGAAATAGGGGAATTTGTCCAGAATACTTACCGCAATGTTATGGCTAATTTTTCATCTGGATTTACATATAGGATTAGGATATCTATTTGAGGAATACTTCCTAATACCTTCTTTAATGAGATCAAGGATGTAATTAAACTGAGCAATATTGAGTCTGGATAATTCACGAAATTTCTTTTCTTCATTCATTAAATGACGGTTAATCAGAGTAACAAAATAACCTTCCTGAAGTCTTGTTTGAAAGACTGGATGCACTTCAGCATTTCTTTCACGCATATACCGTAATGAAATCTCTTCAATCCTCATTTTCTTCTATCAAAAATATTTGGCCGCAGAGTGGGTAGCAGCCTTAACTGTGAGAGGCGTGGCTTCAATTCGCGATTTATTTGCTTTTGGCGGCGATAGAGTAGCCAAAGGTGTTGAAGTCGCACTCGGCGGCGAAATAGAGTCCGGAACTACGCAAGATACCGATAAAGGATTGTTCTGAAAATGCTCGGCAATCGCGGTTAAATCAAGTAAAGGGGATGCTGTTACCCCAGTAACTTCCGGTTCTTTCGGCGCAAAATTGAGCGCGGTTTGTTCGAAGTCGAACGCAAGTTCGTCTAGCGTTCTCAAGATGGCGGCACGTTGTCGCGTCTCGTCACTATTGGTCGGTTGGGAGCGCTGAGCGCGTCCAATGGCATGAGCCAACTTAGCGGAAATTTTATCGTGAATGCACACAGCTGTTGAGCCGGGAAGCGACTCTATTAAACAGCGAATCTCGCTAATCTTTTCCTGCAGAGCTGTCACGTCATCGTCAAAAGTCACGTCGTATTTCGGTACAGGCAGGCGTAAATCTTTTTCCAATCGCATTTGCCGTCTTAAATTAGCACGCTTTTGCGCAACTGTTCCGTCAATTTGGATACCTCTTACCAATAATTCATAATTTAATTCCTCAGAATTAAGACGGTCCGGTAATAGTTTATATTCCATTATAATGCGCAACTTATTCTAACAAAATAAATGTTCTGGACGTAATACTCTTAAACGACAAACAAAACAACAAAACGCAAAGCAAAATCGAGCCACACGCGTTTGGGCGCCAAAACTTGCTACCTACCTGCGTAGATAGGCAGAAGTTTTACATTGGAGCGAAACTTTACTCCAATGTTGCCAGCCAGCACAGTGGGACGGGGGGGGGGGGTTCTCTAACCAAAACGCGAAGGCCAAACCAAAACAGGCGCCACTTAATTTTTTGTGAAAGGGAACGCGTGAAAAATTAAGAAAACACGTTACGTCCAAAACATGAACACTTTTATTGCTAGAAACACAAATAAAAATAAAATAAAACAAATTCAACGCAAGTCGATCGATCTAAGCACACAACAAGACCATAGACATAATACGTTATTACCTAACTTTTCGGATCCGAAATCGCTACATATCTATCTTAAAATACTTCAATCATCACTAATGCAACAAAATATAAGCAATAAGTTGCAAGTTTTATTGCGACAAAATTAAAGTAATGGATCCGAAATAAAATCCGCGAAATATCGCTCAAAACTACGAGAAGAAATCAAAACGCTCCGACCTTTATTCCTTTGATGTTCGGCGTGTTTGTCGGTGTCTTTGCGGCGATGCCGCCGCGGCACTTTGTAATGTGCCGGCTTCCGCGTAGAGGGGCGAGGGAGGGAGCCTTCACCGCCGTAATTCGCGATGCACCCAACGAGAAATACCTCTTGATGTAGGTTCCAGATTAAAGCCTACGATTGATGATAGCTTTTGATAAAAGCTCACGATAAAAGCTTACGCTAAAAGCTCACGCTAAAAGCTCACGAGAAAAGCCTATAAGAAATGAAATAAAACGAACACATAAGTCAAACCGAGAGTTGCTGCGTATGGAACTTACCTCGGTCTATTGCGAAGCTGTGACACCCACGGGATACGCGGTTTTCCGTCTTACACCTGGGTCTAATCAGAGTCGGCAATTAGCCGTAGATATGCACTAACATCCCTTCGATGTAATGGCACGCACACATAAAAATATTTACGAAAAGAGAGTGTGACCCAAGAGACGGCAAGTTTCGTTCTGACAATGGCGCAACATTTCTCGTTTGACAAACAAGGAAGGATTCTAAATAAGCGAGACACCGTCTATTCCTTCCTCCGGGGAACTTTCTTAGTAATAGCGGGAACCAATCGGCTGAAAGGACAAAGGTCACGCATAATACGCGTCCAGAAGTAGAACTTCGCTATAATTCGTTCAATTCCTCACATACACGCGATTTTGAACTCAATTAAGGAGGGATTACCTATATAAAATGAATTTGTTTAGATAAAAGAAGGTCCTGTTAATAGAAATATGCTAAAACGAAAGTTTAAGAAAATTACGCCGGCGAAATACGGGTATTCCTACACTGACTGCAATGTGTACAACGACGCGGTCCAAGGAATAATCCGACACGTCGAATTTCGCATATACAGGGCGTGTTCGGAACAGAAATGAAGGCTGGGCGGTGGCGATGCATATACAGGGGGTATTCAGAACAGGAATGAAAGAAATGAACTGTAACAAACCGTATTTTTTTTAATAGCAATGTAGTAATTTTTGCAATTCTTTAAAAAAATCTTTTTCAAATAAGTAGGCCATGTTCATGGATAAAATCAAGTTGCCTAAACAACCGACAAAAATGATATCTATCTAAAGTGCATGTAAATAAATAAATGTAATTTCTTTTGAATTTATATTAATTAAGATGAATAATTATCCACTTCTCATAACAAATGTCTTGAATTTTTATACATAATAATATAATAAAATTACTTATAGCATACAAGAATTGCACAATTTATGTCATAAATAAACAATAAACGAACTAGAGTCTATGGTTTTAAACGTGTATTAAAGGTACTCGTGTACACGGAAATCTGTGTAACGACATTCGCGAATTAAATACACGTGTTATTAATTCACGTGTAATTAACTCTTATTCTACGTGTACACGGATATAATTACACGTGTATTTTAATACACGGGTCCGTTCGGTACGTTCAAATCCAGGTTACCTAGCAACGGATGTGTTTTTGTCAGGATTGGTCGCGTAAATTACGTGATACATACTTTACATAAATTACGTGTAAACTATTTATTACACAACTTTTTTATAACGCGTAATATATTATTTTTGTGAAATTATTTTAAGAAACAACATTGCTAACGCAATACAAAAGGTAAAAGTATGAGTTTGCAATTGCATAAATACAAAAATTGACAACTGTTCACTTAAATTTGTCCTGTTTGAATAATAAATATTATCTAACATAAAAAATATTGCCAGAATGCCATAATCATAAACCATGAAGTTTGCTCATTTTGACCACATTGCTCACGTTATTAGCACAGTATAAAGATTACACAGTAGCGCGACTCTCATGAAAATATTCAGTTCGCGCATAACATCCCGCGCAAGGTCTGAGTCACAATCTCGGGATGCAGAGCTCATTCATTCACAGCTCTGGTACCGAATGGATCTTTATAATTATGTCAATACACATTATTTATGCCTTGTTTCTTTTACCACGTCCACTAAACACTACAATCCGGCCCTGATGTGTGGGCACGTGTAAATTTACAATTTACAACAAAATCGCTCACACGTAAAGCAGAACAAACAGTTCGACACACCCCTTTAATCTACTCGAGGTCAATGAAAATCCAGTAAAGAGATCAAAGTGCCGACAAGCGAGTTGCGCTACTGTATTCTTTATACTGTATTATTAGTACACTCTGCAATATACGTAGCCTGTACATATATTCACTTAAAACGGTTCCTTTCATAGCTTTCTAGTTAGTTACTCGTTTTTGAAAAGAACGTTTCAACTATATCATGTGGAGCTAATTTTTAAAATAGTTTGTTGTGTACAGTGTTCCGTTTAGTTTGGGCGTTATGTTACATCGTTATTTTAAATGGAACACCCTATATATTTTGCATTTTCGGAATTCGGATTGAATTTTAACGTGACTTTATGAACCAATATAGGTACTAAAGTAAACTGTTTTTGCGTTATTCAACTTAAAAAAAATTATCCCTTTTGCAGTACTTCAAACAAATGCACTATCTTCCGAACAGCTGACGTTAGAAACTTGCAGATTTCCGTCTTGAAACGCGAAATTCCAAGTGACAAGTTTTTCTAAGCAATGTTGACCCGATCTTTTCACCTCCTAATGGTTTAGCCACACCTACGGCAAATGTGCTGCCTAACGTCATTTTTAACGTCTAATTTGCCATTAATCAGTCGCTACACCTACAATTATTGTCAAGCTAGACGTGAAAAATCACATTAGGCAGTTGTTTGTATATTCTCAAGTTTATTAAGGTCTGGTCATTACATCTCCTGATAAATTTATTCGACGAATAACTTTACGAATCACCAAAATTACACGGACTAAGATCATGATGCGTATATTACACGTATACACGTGTACTGACATATGCGTGAAATAGAGAGTTCTAAAACGAACTGTGATGCGGCGGCCGGCGATAAATGTGGAACTCTTGAAATATAACGTCCCTTTTTTAAATTTCTCCTCCTATAGTTGGCCGTGAATTGCTCGATGTGAACCACCCACAATCGACCTGGGGCCTGTTTCATAATAAAATACAAGTTAATAATATTAGTATTGAATAAAACGTTTGATGATTGAATTAAGGACGAAGTAAAAAACTATTCGTTCATTCAGCTGACAGTTTTGGTTTACAAACCGAAACTGTCGGTTTATAAACCGAAACTGTCAGCTATAGTTTTTTACTTCGTCCTTAATCCGATCATCAAGCGTTTTATTCAATATTAATATTACTAAGGTGACCAGAATTTGCAAATCCTTCAGGAGGACACACTCCTGTAACATGTTCAGACATCAAATTCATTTTCACATAGAAAATAAATAATTTATCAAAAGATAAATTAATAAAAAATAAAAGGATCTATTTCAAGTTTTATTTCTTTTGATCTTTTTTATGTACAAAGTAAATAACGGGTGTTTTTTAAATTTGGCGTCGAAGTTGACGATGACGAGATGTTTATTGTGAACGCACCGCAATTTTTAAACATCGATCAATTTCTTTGAGTTTTTAAATTAAAATTGTTTTTTTTTTCGATTAGAATGATTTTTCGCAAGAACAGAAAATTTTCATGGTGAAGTCATATTTTCAAAACGGCCACCGAATTAATGATGAGTGGCAGTATTCAATTCAAAATTGTTTTGAAGAATTCTGTTAAAAACTTTTCAAGGCAGTGTACACAATTAACAACTGTCATTTTGATGATGGTTCACAATTAAATTTTCATGATCAACTTCGACGCCAGATTAAAGAAAAGACACTCTTTACATACTTAATTTATCTCCTAATAAACTAAGGCCCAGTTGTACAATTCTGGCTTAACTTTAAGCCAAAGCTTAAACCCTTAACAATAATTGCTGATATAATCGTTGTTATGGGTTTAAGCTTCAGCTTAAATTTAAACTGGCATTGTATAATTGGGCTTAATAGTTATTCGGCGTATAATTACCATGAAAACAATTCATAAAATCAAAGCATTCAGAAAAATCAACTTATTCCCCGAATAACTTTAATGGATAGATGGAAGGAATGGGCCTTAATGTAACATATACGTTTATGATTTTATTTGATGAATCTATATCAAAGGAGGACGACAAAATAGAGAAGAACAATTGTTGTATAAGGAGGTCTGTCCTCCTCAAAGGAGGACGTCTGGTCACCTTAATATTATTAGCTTGTATTTTATTATGAAACAGGCCCCAGACGTATGAAATAGCATAATCCCACTACTAGACTAATATGTTTGTTATGATATTTTTTGAGTTCGGCAATTCATGCGGTGCAAGCACGGACTAAAAAGTGGAATTACCGAATTCCTTCAATAAGAAAAGTGAGGTTACGATATATGTCAATTTCTTTTGTCAATTTATTAAAAGTTTCAAGTAAAGCTACTTCACAACTAACAATTCACGGTCAACGGCCACCGGGCCACGTTCGAGCGGTTCGAGATGACGCTGACGCACGGGGTACAGCTACTTGATTATACTAGCTAGCTCAGTCAATTGGTATTGTGTATGTGGTTAACATATTTGTTAAAATTTGACCGGATGTGCAGTTGCTAATTGTTCAAATCATTCACGAGATGGTTTCAAAAGTATCAGGCAAGTATAGTATATTGTGTCACAAGGGCAGAAAGTGAGCATTTGCAGCCCGCGGCTATGAGCTGCACGAGCGAGCGAAGCGAAGCGAGCCCTAAATCAAATTCAAGCTTTGTTTAAAACTAACGTTTAATGAAAAATTCTGTGAAATGTCAAAGCACGCAAATGAAAGTCATTATGTTGCTAGGTTACGAACTACAAATCGTGTTATGAGTTTAGCAGCCCTAGGGCAGATAAACATTACTTTCCGTCATATTTTTAGCAGCAGTATTATCAAGAGGCAAATCCCTTCGCAGTCATAGACTGTCAATGTATGGGCATCTATTTGGATCCAAAAGGGACGACGAGCCAGCTGTATACAATTGTTGAGTTCGGAAATTCACACGGTGCAAGCTCCGAGTGAAAAGTAGAGTGAGAGCGCAGCTGTTTTGATATACGTAAAAGTGAGACAAAAGTGCTCGAGGAGTGAATAGAGTGAGCGCGGAGGAGTTAAGCATATATAGTAGCATATATAGTTAGTAGCTATAGCACGGGGCATGCTCTGAGCAGAAGTGTGGGGGAGAGCGAATGCGTTTCAGTGCATGAGTGAGAAAAAGGAATACGTCGAATTCGAACCTCAACTCGAATTTGGCCCACAAAGAGAAATTTTAAAAAAGGTACGTTAACATCTTTTAAATTTATTCTGAGGTACCAACTGTAAAAAAATACAAAAAGAAAGATTTTCCCTGTAAAATATCTGTTATACTATTCGCGAAATCAAACAAAGTAGACGACCTCTGGTGGTCAATATTGATACTATCAAAAAGGTGAACAACATTTCAGGGATTGGTTTAATATTGAAAACATCAGAAAACATGCACCAATCAAACTTTCCTATTTAATGCAACTGCAACGTTGTTCACCTTTTTATCGGCTATGTTGCATTTAACAGAGACCTCTCGCGTTGACAATTAGGTCGTGAATAACTATGCCTATACAGTGAACTCGCGCTAACGTGAACTAATTAAAACCAGCTGTGTTCATGTTTGCGCGATTGTTCATATTTCCGAGATGCAGTCTTCATCTCTTAAAAACAATTAAAACATGAAACATCACTTTCAATATTTATTTATGTACTACATATTATGTATTTTTGGAAAAAAATGAAGTAAGAAGTGATTCCTTGGACTTTGCGCGATTGTTAATGTTTCCGAAATGCAGTCTTCATCTCTTAAAAACAATTAAAAACATGACACATCACTTTCAACCTTTATTTATGTACTAGATATTATGTATTTTTGGAAAAAAAATGAAGTAAAAAGTGATTCTTTGGACCTATGTTGTAAATTTCTATAGTATATAAAGTAGCTGTTCATGTTAGCTAAAATTTAGGTGTTCACGTTATACAGAAGTTCATGTTAAGCAGTGTTCACGTTAGCGCGAGTGCACTGTAAAATTATTTTTCTATTACTTCTATTATTTTTCCCACAAAATTATATATTTTTGCTTCTCTCCCCTTTTTCCCTATTCGTTGTTTTTTTAGATAATTTTCCCCACATTATGGGACTTTCCCCACGAGTTGGCAACATTGCAGGCTGACTAAAGCACAGATTTATCGAGTAGCCAGATTCCCTGTAGAGGAAGAGGAATTGATATTAAATTAAGAGGGAGATGATAAATACACCCATTTAAAAAGCATTGCACATCCTATGTCACGTGACATAGGCTTCTAGTGACATCCTTGTCGGATACCTGAGCCAAAATTACTCACAGATATTCGTTATTTCACTCACATGCTGATATCAATCGAGAATGCAGGAAACATAAGGCACTGTCTATCTACCCTGTACCTGATCATTGGACTAAAGCCTAGAACACAATGGATTTGCATAAAACATAAGACATAAGCCGTAAGAAATACATTTGCTTTGTTCTCGTTAAGGTACGGTTTCTCTGACGCGTCAGACGCATGCGGCGGACGCAGTACGGCTGACGCAATGCACTGCTACAATGAAATCTAATGCAACCGTTTCTTCTCATGCGTCAACCGGCTGCGTCTGTTGCGGCTGACGCAGGGCCATGCGTCAGCACCCGTCGAAGAGCAGTATAGACGCAACCGCAGTCACTAAACAATAATGTCAACATGACTGTTGCATCTCAAAAATTAATATTTTCGCATTGTGAAGATGAACAATTAGTGAAATACGTGGCAAAATTTCCATGTCTGTACGATATGTCCAACCCCGAGTTCAAAAATCAAACAGTAAAGGACAATGCGTGGAAAGAAATAGGGGAATTTGTCCAGAATACTTACCGCAATGTTATGGCTAATTTTTCATCTGGATTTACATATAGGATTAGGATATCTATTTGAGGAATACTTCCTAATACCTTCTTTAATGAGATCAAGGATGTAATTAAACTGAGCAATATTGAGTCTGGATAATTCACGAAATTTCTTTTCTTCATTCATTAAATGACGGTTAATCAGAGTAACAAAATAACCTTCCTGAAGTCTTGTTTGAAAGACTGGATGCACTTCAGCATTTCTTTCACGCATATACCGTAATGAAATCTCTTCAATCCTCATTTTCTTCTATCAAAAATATTTTCGCCACCGCTCACAGAACACGATTGAAAAGAAACAATCCGTCAGCGGTTGCGGCATTAGCCGCACTAGAAGAAACACGCTGGCTTGCGTCAAACGCGTGCGTCAGCCGTACTGCGTCCGCCGCATGCGTCTGACGCGTCAGAGAAACCGTACCTTTACGGAGCTATTGTGTTACAGCGCATTTCTTTACATAGGTCGAATTACTGTTACGGCTTATGTCCTATGTCTTATGTTTTATGCAAATCCATTGTGTACTGGCCTTTAAGTAGGCTTTACACCAGGCAATTTGTATAGCAGCAAGACGCAATTTCTACCGTGCACGTGCGCATGCGTATCGGCAAATGTGTGAACAATAAATAATTGTTAATTAAGCGCAATAACACCACTCAGATATGTATAAAGCACCATAAATATTTTTACATTTAGAAATTAGTACCTGTCATTGTAACTACCCAGAAATAGCTTAAATATAAAGTTGGTAGCAAATGTAATTTTTGTGTGCAATGTTCATTACATTGCATTGCGTCCATGTAAAACCTGCTTTAGGGAAACTATAGTCTATTTTTAAACTAGGAGTATATTATGTCCGCAGACTGAATAACAGACACACTTAATATGTGTATTTATTTATTAGTAATTCCCAGACGAGCACGTGAATACCCGCAATACATCTCACGGACATAACATGATATTGTGTGTTGTGCGCATGCGCATATGTTTAGGAAAAGGTGCGTTCCAATACGTAAGACGGCTAAGTCCCAATACATAACAGAGGAGTAACAGTTGTCGGCCTGATGTAGGTAGATTGACACTGTAATACTAAATCAGAAGTTAATTTGGCCACAGTATAAGAATCACACAGTAGCGTCACTCAAGTATAACTGTCATATTTGCTCTTTTGTTTGATACCTACCCAGCTGTAAATTACATTGCATTTCCATAAGGGTATCAAATAGAATGGCCGCTTTTTTTTTGACACTGACGTTTAAGTGACGCTACTGGGTAATTACTTATACTGTGATTTGGCTTGCAGGTTTGCAAATTTCTCAAATAACCAGTTTTAGCAACAGATTTGTTTGCAAGTTTAAAACTGATTTGAAATTGTGACATGGATTATGAAAGATGTAAATTTTTATGTTTAAATTGCAGGCTTGTGTAAAACCGGCTATCAGACGGCCAATTATTTTGCGAGTTTTTGGGGGACAAAATTCAAATTACTTCTCCTAGTTTAAAAACAAACTATAGTGGCTGACCACTAGAGAAATTGATATTAATTAAATAATATTTAAATGTTTAATATCAATATTGTTTAAACAACTTTTCTTAAATTCTCAATATCTGCAATATTATAAGTATTATCTCGAAAACATTTCAAGGATATTTATTGTTAAATATTTATTTTTTGACAATCTGACATAAAACTTTGGCATAGTATGGCCGATTACTGGCACATTTACCCTATGTGGACAAAATCTAGTTTTTACTTGTTAATTTCAGTCGTTGGACGATACATATTCATTGGTGGAAGTAGCTAATGTAAAAAGATATTTTGAAAATAAGGGTGTGGGGACAAAAAATTGGCACAAATGTTGAGAAGAAACAAGTTTATTATCAAAGAATTATTATACGCCTTATAATAATATGGAAATGAAAGAACACACTTTTAGTTACAGAATCGGCACCATAACGACTGGTTTTGCGAATTTTTATTTTACACAGTTTGTTAAATTAATAAATATTGAGTCTAACGTTTGCCGCAATTTTTAGTAAATTCCTTGTTTCAGCTTATCCAAATTTGAAGCCCTCTAGCCGTTACTGTATGTACCTCTTTTAAAATTCTTCCAAAAACGTTCAGTTCGAAAGCGGCAATAAGACGAGCAGTGTAATGCGATGTTGCTATGTCTGGTCAAAATATGTATTTTCTGACAGAAGGATTCTTATCTATGAATTCCTTTAATCTCGATCTTATACAGCATTTTCATACGTTTTGGCATTCACAGAATTGCCAGATGGACAAATCTAAGTTTGAGAATAGCTTTTACAAGAAATTGCAATCCACACTAACAATTTGTGCTGAAATTTTTTATGTCTCTTGTAAACCACTTTACAATACACTTCATTGCCTTTTTTACAGTAGTAATGTTTGTTATTAGCGGTATCACTTCCATCGAGTGTCAAAAATGATTCGTCACAACATCGAGGCTATTTGTTGGCGAAAATTCATTTTCAGAAAATCGTCTCAGTTTACGTCTTTATTCTCGCAACTGTTTTTCTGAATATTCCATAGCCGAATTTTTCGTAACAAGCGACACACTATGCTCTTTTAAAATATTGCTTACGTATTAATTATCGATTTTATACTTGCGATCAAGTTACCTAAGTAGAGTAGAGTAGAGTAGAGTAGCCTTTATTCCAATAATATAATGATATGTAGGAATTACAAGTAAAACATTAAAAGATACATTATCACAATATTGTCATACAATAACAACTACTAAATAACTACAAAATAAGAAGGAACATATTAAAATGTACATACTTAATAGTATAATATAATAGTATAATATCAAGGGACGGTAGCAAAACAAACAAACAAAACACCGGTCATTAAGTGGGTGTCATCTGTCTAGGAACATGATTAAAATATTCGTCTAATGTGTAGAATGTAAACTTTGACATATAGAATTTAAGTTTTTTGGAGAAAGCTTTCTCATCTGTCGAGTTCTTTAAATTGCGGGGCAGTTTATTATAGATTTTAACACTCTGATAATGAAACGACTTTGCGAAATATTTTGTTTGCGGTATGTTTTGCCTAACAGTATCCCTGTTTCGTGTTTCATATTCATGTACATCTAAACCGGATACTGTCGTGGCGCGATGTTTGAATAAATATATTGAACATTTTATAATGAAACTGTTTACAATTGTTGGAATTTGTAATTTTTCAAAATGTTCTCTACATGACTCTCTTGGCCCGAGTCCTTGCATTGCACGGATGGCACGTTTTTGCAACAATAATATCGTATGTAATGTGATTGGATTACCCCAAAATAAAAGCCCGTAGTTAGCAACGGCATCGAAATACGCAAAATAAATATTACGTAAAGTTTTTGTGCTGCAGAGTCGTCTCATACATCGAAGGGCGAATATAGATTTACATAGTTTCTAACTTAACATATCAGTTTGCTCATTCCAAGTTAGTTCTCCGTCTAATTTTAATCCCAGTAACAAACACGACTCTACGGCTTGAATTGTTATGCCTTCCCAGTAAATTGCTAAATTAGTTGTAATTTTAGTGCAAGGAAAAAAGATTATATTCGTTTTCTCTACGTTAATTTTTAATCGGTTACAATAAAACCAGTCTGTCAGTTGATGAAGTGTAGTTTCCACTTTTTCAACTAACTGGTGTTCATTCACCGCGTGTATGCAGGCACTGGTATCATCAGCATAAAGAGTCAACGGCACACTAACATTAGCTTGAATGTCATTCATGTAAATGACAAATAATAATGGGCCTAATAGCGACCCCTGAGGCACTCCACAATTTAAGCTTGCTACTTGTGAGTGTACGCGCTGCCCCGTTTCATGGTCAATGATTTCTGTGATCTGCTGACGATTTGTGAGATAGCTACGTATCAAATTCAACGCATTACCTCTCACACCGTAGTAATACAGTTTCTCTAATAGTATATCATGATCCACAAGATCAAACGCCTTAGAGAGATCACAGTTTATACTTGCAACTAATGACGAAGAATTGAGGTCATTATAAACGTGTGAAAATAAGCGTTCAATTGCCGTAACTGTTGATCTATGCTCTCGGAAACCATGTTGACTGTCAGAAAATAGATTATTTACTTGAAAAAAATTTGTGAGCCTAATCTTTAAACAATATTCAAAAACTTTTGAGATAGCAGGCAAAATTGATATAGGTCGATATCTGGTTATATCTTGTTTGTCGGCTTTTTTATGAACGGGTGTAATTTTGGCTGTTTTAAAAACAGTAGGAAAAACACCATAAAGAAAAGAGGAGTTGATTATATTTGCAAGGACATCTGCCAAATGGTCAATACCATACTTAAGTACTTTGATTGGTATATCATCTGTTCCAGTGGCTGCAGTATTATTTATTGTCATAACCGTTCTCTTTATTTCATTTGGATCAACAGGCATTAGAAATAAAGTATTTTGGGAGTCAATTTTATAGTTATTCAAAAGGGACATACTATTATTATTATTAGTACTTGGCCATACGGAGGGCAGTGATGTGCATTTTGAAACAGAGGCAAAATAATTATTAAAATGATTACTGATGTCATAAGGGCATACTACTTTTTGACCATTGACGAGCAAACTGATATGACGTGACGTTTTATTTACTTTATTTAACTCGTTCTTAATGACGCGCCATGTGGTTTTAACTATATTTTCAGATTGTGAGATTATCGAATCCATATATTTCTTTTTTGCCGTAATAGTTATTTTCTTAAGAATAGAAGAATAGCGTTTATAATAACGTCTTAGAACAAGATTGGGAAAGCGTTTTAATGTAATAAACAATGAACGCTTAGTTCGGGCGGAAATAATTATTCCTTGGGTTATCCATTTTTTCCTGTTCAAAGGTCGTCGTTTACGCAAGGGGAAACTGATATTAAAAGCATCGTAGAATTTTTTATAGAAAAGAGACATTTTTTCGTCAACATCGCCACAGAGTAATGCATCACTCCATTCAATTTTCTCTAAGTTAGTCTTAAAGATACACAAATTAGCGTCAGAGAAAATTCGACATAATTCTCCGGTACATTTTATTTTATTACACAAATTCTTAAAGTGTATCAATACCGCATTATGATCGGTGAAATCAACCATAACATTTTCGATTTTAAATAAACTTGTATCATGAAAATTTATAATTATGTTATCGATATACGTAGATGAGTGATTTGTTATGCGGTGGGACTTCCAGTAGTCAACTTAAAATTAAAGGATTCCAGTAAAGTTTCAAATGACTTAGTTCTAATGTCCGGTTTTAAAATATTTAGGTTGAAATCGCCGCAGATCAAGGCCCTGATCCCCATTTTCTTTACAATATGCTCCAATAATGATTCTAAAACAGTTAAAAAAAGTTGAATGTCATATTGGGGAGTTCTATAAATCTCAATAATTATGCAGTTTCCGATTTTAATTCCGCAACATTCAAATGTAGAAAGGACAGAGAAACTACTAACATCAAATACCACAAAATCTAAACAATCTTTAACATATATTGCGGATCCCCCATGGCGCATCTCATCTCGACAGTAAGAGGTGGCTAACTTGTATCCATCAATTTTAAGAGTTTTAATTTCAAAATCGCGCTGTCAATGTTCATTCAAACAGATGACGTCCACATCCCGACCGTTTAAAAGTAATTCCATTGTAAGACATTTTTCACGTAAACCTTGTATATTACAATGCATTACACAGAAATCAAAGTCATCAGAGGGAGCATACACTAGGTCGTGGTTTTTGTTTAAAAATCCTGATTGTTTTCAGTCACAGTATCATCAAAAACAGAAATGTATGAATCATCGCTTTCACTACTAATAGACATTTTGCCACTTACCATGTTCGATTGACTTTTCAGACTTACAAAGTGTTTGTCTATCATTGGAAGTTTTTGTGTCACAGCAGCTAAATCGCATGCTACAGTGGCTACTTGCTCTTCTTGATTTCTCGCAGTTTCGTATTGGTTCTGCTTAATTTGACAGGTTTTTTGAGTTTTCTGAATAACAGGAGTCGGCTTCTTTCTTGTTACGTATTTCTTTTTTTGACGAACATCAATTGCTTCTTCTGGTGGATAAAGCTGAACGAGCACTGGTCCGGGTTGCTTTTCTTCCATCTGTTCATTACTTTTATGATCATAATCTTCGAGATAGTACGGTAAAATTAATTCCGCCAGTTTTTTATGAAGAATGCGTTTTCCTGAAGAGTTTAGATGTATTCCTTTCCCTAGATGATTCTCGTTTAGGAACAAATTAGTCTCGAAATAATAAGCATGCGTAGCATTCATTTTCACGGCATTAAATAATTTAACATTTGTTTCATATATGAATTTATTCAAAACAATACGTTGACGTTGGAAAGGAACCGAAATAATTATGACATTAGTATGTTGTAATCGTTCAATTATATCAGTTACGTAGATAATGTTAGGTGATCTACCATTAAGGGCATTATTAATTCCAGCCATAATAATGATGAAATCACTTTTGTTATACTCTTTCGTTAAGGCATCTATTCCCTCGGTGACGTTTTCATACAGTGCATTGGGTTTATAGAAGTTTGATATTTCAAATTTACCGTGCAGTGCAGTATCTGTTAGATATTGATATCCATCTCTGCCAATACTATCTGCAACAAATAATAATTTTGGGTGTTTATGTTTCTGCAAATCTTCGATGTCTCTTAAAGTTTTATTATTAGTTTCATTATTAGGTTCAAACGAATTAAATATATTGCTGCATTCCGGTTTTGGTATTTTGCATTCAGTCTTTGGTAACTTTACAGCTTTGCAGTCGTAGTTGGTTTGTGTCATTCCCTTATCTTTTTTATTGGCACCCTTACTTTCTTCGTCAGCAAGCGAATGCAACTTATTTTGAAAATAATGCCTTATTTTAGTGTTAGCTACTTGCATGTTTCTCATCGTTGTCTCCAGTTGCTTTATTTTATTTAGCAGGAGGAACGTTGTTTTACGATGATTCGTTGATCGGTTTCCAATTTGCAATTTTTACGTATCGTTGTGTTTTTAGTATTATTATTGTCATTCTCATCCTCTAGTAAGACGTTAGAATTCGAGACAGTTTTTAGTCGTTCAATAAGTTTAGATTTGTTTCCCCGCACCGACATGTTATACTTTTTTAATTGTACGCATAACTCCGCTTTTTTTTAGCGAACTAATTTCTACAAATATACTCATTTTAATTAACGAAGTTTAAGAGTTTATTCACTTTAAGTTTTTAGACTTGTATAAATACAACAGAACTGTTCTTGTTTCGGTACAAGACCGGTCTTTCGGATGAGGCGATAAACAATTTCAGCACTAATTATTAAATTTAAATTTAAATTATTCAATCCAATTTTATGTTACGCACCAACTATTTATTACACACTTGTAACCATCTCGAGCACTTAATTTTGCGCTACATTTTGATATACAAGGTGTCCCAACAGTGTGTTCTCGGACCATATCTCCATAAGTACTGAAGATAGAAAAAAAATTTCAATACAATTTCTTTTTTAATTTAAGAGATCTACAACACGAAATTATTTTCATCTATACAGAGTGAATCAAAACAGTGGTGCCGGACACAACTTTTTTATTTCAAATGGCATACCCTATATATGAAACCAAATTTGAATTGCCCATAAAATTCTACACATTTTCTGTATACCATTGCCTATACCTAAACCTAACCGTTCTTGAGATATTTAACATTTTGTCTAAAAGCTACCATTTGCAGCCACTATTTTATTTACTGATATTTTATTTAATTTTAACTCTAAGAAAAAGATTTTTGATACAGATGTAGTTGATACATAAGCTTATCATAAGCCGTTATTATATGTACTTTTATCGCTACAGGGTGGTCATGGTAATAAACGAAATCTCAGAAATTTCAAAATGGCAAAACACAATTTTCTTAAATAGCATGCCCTATATTTTTCTATCCTAAATTGTTCGTTTAATAAAGTACTTTCATTTTTGTCAAGTATGTCTTATACCTACCTGCGATATTTTTTGAGATTTTCAGATCTATTTGAATTATTTCTTTTAAAACGAACACCTGTCTAAGGTGGCTGTGGAAAACCGGCAAAAAATAAACCGGTTGACATTAATAATTATTTTTCAAAGTATTGAGATTGTTGGGTACTTGTTAAGACATGAATTATTAGATTTATTGAATTATTTCTTTACTAAATCGTTGCATAGCCAAAGTTGCTTGGATCCGCTGGCAACGGGCTTGACGGTTGGTCGGGCAATTATAGGTGTGTGTTCGAATCCCCTCGTGGTACATATGTGACAAACGGAACACTTATGTATCGGATTGTGTTCAGGATTCATTTCGTCCCCTTCGCACTAGGTTTTCTGCATTTTCCCGGTTTTTAAGACGAATGCCGATGGAAAACATTTAGTAGGTCGGTCGCAGCCGCAGCGGGGAATATTACAATAACCAGCTTAACGCATTCCTGACAAACTCATAGAGAGCTTGGGGCATGTATGACGTAAGTACAAAAAAATGTATAACTGTTTAAAGGAGTCACGGACTTGAACTAACTAATGCCTGTACATTACTGTCGCTTGAAAATTAATTATTAAAGTCAACAAGTTCATTTGTTTGCCGTTTTCCACGGCCACCTTAGACAATAACTCGTTTTAAAAGAAATAATTCAAATAAATCTAAAAATCTCAGAAAATATCGCAGATAGGTATAAGACATACTTAACATAATTGTAAGTACTTTATTTAGCGATTCATTTAGGATAGAAAAATATAGTGAATGCTATTTAAGAAAATTGAGTTCTGTCATTTTGAAATTTCTGAGATTTTGTTTATTACTATGACCACCCTGTAGCGACAAAAGTACATTTAATAATGGCTTATGATAAGTTTATGTATCAACTACATCTGTACCAAAAATCTTTTTCTTAGAGTTAAAAATAAATAAAATATCAATAAATAAAATAGCGGCTGCAAATGGCAGTTTTTAGACAAAATGTTAAATATCTCAAGTACGGTTAGGTTTAGGTATAGGCAATAGTATACAGAAAATGTGTAGAATTCTATGTGCAATCCAAATTTGGTTTCATATATAAGGTATTCCATTTGAAATAAAAAAAGTTGTGTCCGGCACCACTGTTTTGATTCACTCTGTATAGATGAAAATAATTTTGTGTTGTAGATCTCTTAAATTAAAAAAGAAATTGTATTGAAAATTTTTTTGTATCTTTGATAGTTATGGAGATATGGCCCGAGAACACACTGTTGGGACACCCTGTATAATTCTTAACTTTAGCTACTTTTATACCACATAAAATTCAGTTTATTCAAGAGCACTAGATATTCGTGTCAACCGCGTGCACTCAGACTTGACTTGAAGTACGATTTGTACTTTTGTTTTCCAAGGCTGCCTCGAGGTAGGATTTTGTTGAACACGATATAGTAAGCGCGATCCAGAAATTCTGCATCAAATTTTTCCTTGGGCATGCCAGAAATTTCTTATTTGAAAATTCGTTATGTATACATGTAATAGGTGATCAATGTCTTTTCTAATCAAGTGACCTATGGAAATAAAATCAAGTGCCTTTTATTAGTTCATTATTTCAAATGCTACTTGAATTACATATTTATACTGCATTCCTATACAAAACGATAGGAATGCATTAAAAATTTGAATATAATGAACCTAACAAAGACATATTTTTTTTTTCATAGGTCGTTTGATTAGAAAAGATCGAGGGGCCAATCGCAGGCTTAAAAGTGTACACCATACTTCCGAATTCCGTTAATTCTTCTGGAATTCCTGGACTTCTTTGGAATTCCGCTGGAATTCCTATACTTCTTAAGAAATGCATATACTTCATTAGAATTCCACAGACTTTCTTTATATTTTTTAAGAATTCCGTGGAATTCTTGTGATTTAAAATATGGATCATTAATATTGATGATCAATAAAAGCAATGCTTATTCATTAGACTTTCCCATATGTCCTCCAGTCCTTCTATAGATGTTGGTGTCCTTGGAAGTTATCAAAGTTACTTACATCGTAATTTTTCAGTCTAATAAACGCTCACGTTTTGGCTAGCGCCAATAAATGATATCCTGGGCCTGTATACATAGCATTAATTAATAATCAAATGATAATGTGTAGAAACTACAATAAACAATAAAGTACCCCTTAGACAGTAGGTGTTCTTTTGTGAACTGTTGTAATGATTAGTTAAAAAGTTAGGTTAGGTTAGGGAATAGAACTCTAAAGCTGACGGGAAATTGCATGTATGTACACATAGCAAATAAATCTTGAGATAAAACTCTACGTTGCTTTATTATGGTTAAGATGAGGGATAAAATAAACATAAACTTTGAATTTAACAAATAACAAAAATAAAGTTTCTTAGACTTCCCAAAAGAGTTCCCAAATAAAAAAACCTATAAAATTAGAGGTTGTAGCATGTCTTTTGGGAAAACATAATTTCCCCTTCTTCCCGTGGGCTCTGGCAATCGGGCTATAATTTCGGTATCTTCAATATCTGCCTCATCAGCAGCATCAGGGAACACAAAAGCATTTGATACCTTCACACTGGGTTTTAAAAACGAGCAGTGGTAAGGGTTGACTGACAAAATTTTCGCAACAAACCGTTTCTTCTGACCTTTCTCTGAAGTTAGTAGTACTATTACAAAGTCTCCTAATCCTACTTTTACACTGCTCAAATCACAATATTTCTCGGTATGTTCCACACTTTCATCATTTTGATTAATATCAAAATGAGTATCTTGGTCGACTTCTTCACTCTTTTGTGAATCATTTGTAAACTCTTCAGTATCAGTCGTATCAATTAATTCCATTTCATCACTGTCTGTCTCAGTCTCCGTTGATGTTTCATTCAAGCTCTTCTCGAACTTAATATTCCGAATTCCTTTTATCTCAGGTACTGCCGGCATTATACTAGATTTTTTCGAGGATGAATGTTGTACAGTTGTATTTAGGATTTTCTTTTTCAGCTGTTTTTGCCTCGAAGTCGACAGATTCTTACTTTTTTCGTCATTTTTCTTACATATAAATCTGTGTAGTCGATCTGTGCTCACTTTTTCAGTTTTTCATCTAGTAACCAGCATAGAGATTTTTTTATAACGGCCGTTATTTCAGCTCCTTTGTCATTTTTGAAACAAACACGCACAAAAGGGCCTTTCTCTAGAATATTAGCCTCCGCCTCGGCCTGCGTTATTTTTACTTTATTCTTCTTTCTTGTATAATAATCAGAATAATCTTTTAAGCACAAATTTTCACCGAACGAATAATTTTGTGTTGAAATTTTACAGAGGTCAGAAATCAATTCACTTGGTAAGTCTTCTGAGAAATCCATATTAATTTTATTAGGTCTTTGGGGGGCTGGGAGTTGTCGTATTCTTTAGCCAAACAATTGTCACAAACACAAATAAAATGTCTTTATTAATAATAATAATACAAGGATGTTAATATGTCAGATCGCCTGGTGGTTATGTGCACGGTATGTCCACGGGGATGAGTTCGCAGTTGTCCTGGTGCAATGGTTGCAGGTGGAGGACGTGCTGAACCGGATTCCTCGGCGGAGTGGTCGTTGATAAGCCGTGTGCTGGGTGACGTCTTCTGACCGGACGGGCTTCTTTTCTGGCGTCGGGGGAAGCGGTGAAACGGCGCGGCGTATTCTGCTGATGCGTTTCAGTGCCCGACGAAGCTGGGTGGTCGTAGGTGTTTGACGGACGTGGAAACCAGGATATCCCGACCTTTCGGCTGGCTTTGGTTAGGAGTCCAACCTCGCGGCACAGATCTCGCGGCTGGCTTTTGGAGAGGAGGTCCAACTTTGCAGCTGGGTTTGGTTAGGAGGTTCCAACTTTGCAGCTGGCTGGGGAAGGATGATCTTCGAGCTGCTCTGCATGCGTTTATATAGCCCCGGCATCCATCTTGTAGAGGGGCTGAGTGTGATGTGGAAGGGTGTTAGAGCTTGGTGCGTGGCAATGGTGTAGAGATGTGCCGCAGGTGGCGCTGTGGTCGCTACATACCCCCCTGCCAGTGGTTGAGTCATCAATCACGATAACGATTAGGAAAATGTACTCGTCGGCCGCTCCGGGTGACCTTGTTTTCCTTTGGGATGGGTTGTGGGTTGGGTGTTACCATGCTACCTGGTTCAAAGAGTTCGATGATGTCGTTCTCGATGAATGCTGGTTTGATTCGATCTATGGAAATTGTTGATCGTTGTCCATTTCTTTCTACGATGAAGTTTTTGGGGTTTCTTTTGAGTACCTTGTATGGTCCATCGTATGGTTGGTGTAGAGGACTTCGTACTGCATCGTGTCGAATGTAGACGTGAGTTGTGGTTGCCAACTCTTTGAATATGAAAGTTTTGCGAGTGCCATGTTGGGTTCCAGTGGTAGGTTGAAGTTCTTGGAAATGTCTTTTGAGCTGGTTGACGAAACTTGCTGGTTCCAAGGTGTTTGTTTTTTCTGTTTTTGCCAGAAATTGTCCTGGAAGCCGTAGTGGTTCGCCTAGTGATTGTATTCTATCTATTCTGTGTAAAATATCTTTTATACTAAAATTTACGACTGTTGAATATGTCGAAGTCATAGATCTTGTCGTTCGAAAGTCCAGGGGAGGAACATGGCGTCTTTGATTCCCGGAGTTTTCTGAAAGGTCTTAATCACAGTAATTAGAGAGTGACCGTTTATTTCAATTGATAAATAACAATTTGAAGACAGGAAATTGTTCTTTATTATATAACCGGATTGATCTTTAATCCACTGTCTCCAAATTCTCAAAAAAAATATACAGTACCAAATATTATATAGCCGCAAATTGTAATGTTTTTCTCTAAGAAAGATGTAGCAAGATGCATTAATTTTAAATAGGCTATGGTTCCTCCACTACCGCGAACTTTGTCTTTTAGTAACTGTTGAACAATTGGCGAACACATTTTTCTGGCAGCTTCAAAATCCATTTTATCTTCAGGCTTGAGGTCAGATACTGTAAGCATGTGCTGATCCTTGGAGTAGTCACTTACCAAAATCTTTAAATGGCTAACTGCAGCCACATAATTTCCCATAGGAAGCATAATTATTATAGTAGTTATTATACCTCGTTTTATCAAACGTGTTCTAAGTTTTGTACCCACGTGTACTGTGTCCTGAATATATGATACTATTTTGTTCTTGGAGTCATCATAATTCATGCGAAACTATTCCCAACAATGAAATGATAGAGGATTATCTTTTGGAATTGGCAACATTGAATTTAGTCGCATGGCTTTCATTAGACGGGTCTCTCCGTCTGAAGAGAAACCTAGCACCGTAATTTCCAATTCATCTAGTTTCTTCCTCATTGAGTACCACCTGACCTGAATATCTTCATAGGTGAACTTATTGTTGGTCCCAAATATAGTTAAACAGTACACGGGAGCAGTAAGCGATAATGGCTGTGCGATTATAACGTATGCTTAGTTAGATTTTGTATACTCATCAAAATATTGTTGAATTACTTTGGAAGACGTAGCCATAAAGGCATTACAGTTTGGTAGTCCATTCTCTAACGGCAAGGTAAAGCCTAAAATTTTGTTTGTCCTTTCGTCAAATTCAATTTTTCCAGTGATTCTGGTCGCATCTTCGCTTATCCATACAAATTTATCAAGATTTCTTTCTTCTAAAAATAAATTTAATTCGTCCTAGTCTAAAACCTCCTCCTCAGTTTTCCTTTTGTTTTTTTGTGCCAATCGATTAAGTGATGATATTGAGGGAAATATATTTTTTAAGTTAGCTTGAAGTGTTTCGTATAAATATCGCCTCCCTATGTAATAAATGTACAGGCAAAAATTTTTTAATACTTCAGAATATTCATTTTTGTTACTTGACCGCAACGAGTTCTTCAAAATGTTATGCAGCATTTCTAGAAATTTGTTCACTTTGCCTTCCTCATTTTCTGAGGTGCTGGATAAGTTGGCAGCAGTTTCTTCTGGGATAAGATGTTGTATTAATTCCTGGTGTTTATTAACAAAATGTGCAATATGTTCTACCACTGGGAAATAATTTGTTATTACGGGTTGTAGTTTATTTGCCTGTTCTCGCAATCTTCTGGCTCGCTCCTTCCTTTGATATTTAGGTGATTTCCACTTTGAAACCTAATAATAATAATATTAATTATTCATTCAAAGAATGGACTAAGAATGTGGGATAATCCAAATGTTTAATGAATTACAATAAATGCAAAAACAAAATAGATATACAGTGATCGCCAGATAAGTCGGGCCATATGGGAATTTTTTTTATTATTGATTTCTCAGAAAAATTTATTCTTTATAAAAGTCCCTGCATCTTCCCAAACTCAACATACACTTATCAAAATTTGAATACCTGTTGTCATATACCTAGGAAATCAAAATATTTGAAATCGACATGAGTAAAGTACCTTTATTTTTCAAAATACGCGGAAACATTATTTGAAAAAGTTGTTAAGAATTGTTCTAAGCTCATATGCATGCGCACCGCCGGATTTATAACAAATACAGTAAGATGGCCACAAATAATTCTCGGAATTCTGGGGAATTCTTTATAATTCCTTGGACTTTCTTGGAATTCCCCGGACTTCCATGGAATTCCTAATAATTTCTTTGGACTTCCTCAGAATTTCTCGGAATTCTTGCTGCCTGTACACCATAATTCTTTGCGGTTGACCCCTCGGAAAAGATATTGATCATGCGTTAGAATCAATGTCGGAGATAGTCATGAAGAAACGAAATGTTTTCTTCTGTGCCTATTCGATGTAGAACCAAAAAGTGCTTGAAAAATAAATTGAAATTTTAATATGCGCGTGATCAATATCTTTTCTAATCAAGTAACCTATGGAAGAAAAATTGTATGTCTTTGATTAATTCATTTTTTCAAGTGTCATTTCAATTATTTATAACTTCAGTGTCAGTATGTTTAATTTATTAACAGAAATCTTTGTTCATAAGAGTTTATTGTTGCATTGTGAACAGTTAAATAACAATACAGTAGTAATCCTAGCGAATGTTATTAACAATTTAAAACTCAAAAACGTTATCTTTATAAACGTAATATTTATTCCAATTCATTTTACTCCACTAAACTTAATAGGCTTATTCAACATTTTTTTTAAATATTTTTTTTTCGATAAGTTGTAAAATAAGTATACTGAAATTCAAAAAGAATTTTTTTTGAGCGTTCTATATGCCGAAATAGTTATTTACCAACCGAGTGCGGGAACACATTTTTCCCGCGTGAGCGCAATTTTGAAGCGCGACCGACGTAGGAGTATGAGGAGTAGGAGTATGCGTGAACGCGGGATAATGATTCCCGCAAGAGTTTCGTATTATAACAGGTTTGTTTTTATCTTTGCTGACAATAAAAAAAAATGTTGACAGTTATCGTCATTTGTTTGCCTGTGAGGAAGTACTTATAGACACTACACTATTTACCGTAAAACAGATAAAATTTATTGTTCAGCAACTGGCAACTGTTTATTACGTCATTTCATGATAATAATTTATTAATTTCTTTTTATTTTTTTTCTGTTGTTTTGAAAAATAAGTGTTTATTGCAGCACGTCATTGAAACCAGAAAAAAAAGTTTTTTCGAAATTTATTACAGTAATTATACCATTGCATTTAATAAACAAAAGTTGACAGCTGTGATGCAGCTGTTTTAAATGCATTAAAGACGCAAGGTATGGTATATTGTAGAGTTTTTTCTGCCATTTCATTTGATTTTTTTATCACTCAAATGCGACAATAAACACCGACGCTATTCGCGTAGGCGTTGTTTTGGACTCAGCCTATATAGAAAGGCGCAAAAGAAAAAACTTTTTTCAATACTTTTTTTTCCAAAAGTCAACAGTAAAGGAATTATAAGCTCGGAAAGAGGGTTGGTAAATATTGTTCTTTTGGCAATATCTTCTGGATCCTTAAAGTTATGAAATGAACATTTTAAATTCAGGCATGAGGCACCTAACTACGCATTTACAACGTATTTGTTAGATCCTCCCTCCTTTCTAAAAGGTAGTTTTAGGGGAATTATAACTCCCTTATTATTGACTTTTGCAAAAAAAAGTATTGAAAAAAGTTATTTCTTTTGCGCCTCTCTATAGGTACCGTGAATGTATCTTATTCTGAAACATGCAAAACACACACATACGTTTGTTGCTAGAGTAACGTAATTATTAAATGACAGCAATGTATTAAAGTGTGTATTTTATTTTGAAACATAGGGTGAGTTCGCGTTTATGCTCGGATCGATCGGAGTGTTTCTTTTCCTCACTCTTAACTTACATGCAGTGAAACGCAGTCGCTCTCCCTCACACTTTTAATCAGAGCGTACTCCGAGCGTAAATGCGAACTTGCCCATAGGAGAAATAAAGTAATGAAACAAAATTAAAAAAATTAATTAAGTACATAGAAAAAAATTAATTTAATGTAATGAAACAAATTGAAGGAATTAATTACATACATAGAAAAAATAAATTTAAGATAATGTCATTTAATTATTACGTTACTCTAGCAACAAACTGATATGTGTGTTTTGCATGTTTCAGAATAAGATATATTCACGGTATACTGTTTCAGTACACTCTACCATGGCCAGCTACATTAACATTCACTGACGTGTATGTATGGCCGTTTCAATTCGACTTTTAAAAATTTTGATAGTACTCCACTCAGCGCCACTTGTGAGTTTTTAAGTAATTGCAGTTGTCATTAAGTTACTGCATGGCCAGCTCCATTAACATTCACTGACGTGTATGTATGGCCGTTTCAATTCGCCTAAAATTCGGTTCCGGAAAGCATGCCATGGAGTACTCCCCTCAGCGCTCCCTATTAAAGATAGTTAATGAGTCTACATACAGTCTTGTCACTGGCGCTAGTTTCGCGTACAAAATTCTTGGAAACTCGGGGAAGAATGCGCAGTAGTCTCGCTGCTTCTATTCGTAGTTTGGTTTACCGGCTTGGTTCGGGCACGTTCGGGCAACTGCAAACACTGCAAGATTTTAAATTTAAATTGTTTGCGCCACGTAAGAATCAACGCACGGAAGAATGCGCAGTGGTTGCATTGAAGACACAAAGGTACCGACGCCAAGTGACCAGACTGTGTGTAAACTGTGGTTTCAGTTTCAAACGAGGGTTTTGGGATAGCCTGTATGTAATTTCATGTGTCATGACAAACCAAAAATGTAAAATTAAGCAAGCCATGCTTCAGTATTCAATAGGTGATGCTGTCAAATTTGTTGGAATTTTTTGACGATTTCTCCCTTTTTTGGGCCTGTTAATGAATGAAAGTTGTTGTAAAATGGTATTTTAGAAACTAGATTTTATTGTAAATGTTGGTTGCGAGTCGTCAGGATCGCAATGGGGCCCCCGAGCATATTCTGTATAGCTATTTCGGCCCTAATTGGGGCCTCATCAGCAGAACAGTAGCTCAAGAACTCCACTGCAACCCCGACGACCAACAAGATATACGCACGCTTAGCGCGTGAAAGCAAACATGTGAAATAATTGCGCCCCGGCACAACTATTTTCCGACTTATAATTCGTGTCGTGAAAGCAAATAGCAACAATACCGTTGCCTCATAAGCTAACACGCACGAGATGGCAGTCGAAGCGGACAAAACGTGTCATCGCAAACATGTAAATGTTGGTTGCGAGTCGTCAGGATCGCAATGGGGCCCCCGAGCATATTCTGTATAGCTATTTCGGCCCTAATTGGGGCCTTATCAGCAGAACAGTAGCTCAAGAACTCCACTGCAACCCCGACGACCAACAAGATATACGCACGCTTAGCGCGTGAAAGCAAACATGTGAAATAATTGCGCCCCGGCACATGTTTGCGATGACACGTTTTGTCCGCTTCGACTGCCATCTCGTGCGTGTTAGCTTATGAGGCAACGGTATTGTTGCTATTTGCTTTCACGACACGAATTATAAGTCGGAAAATAGTTGTGCCGGGGCGCAATTATTTCACATGTTTGCTTTCACGCGCTAAGCGTGCGTATATCTTGTTGGTCGTCGGGGTTGCAGTGGAGTTCTTGAGCTACTGTTCTGCTGATGAGGCCCCAATTAGGGCCGAAATAGCTATACAGAATATGCTCGGGGGCCCCATTGCGATCCTGACGACTCGCAACCAACATTTACATGTTTACGATGACACGTTTTGTCCGCTTCGACTGCCATCTCGTGCGTGTTAGCTTATGAGGCAACGGTATTGTTGCTATTTGCTTTCACGACACGAATTATAAGTCGGAAAATAGTTGTGCCGGGGCGCAATTATTTCACATGTTTGCTTTCACGCGCTAAGCGTGCGTATATCTTGTTGGTCGTCGGGGTTGCAGTGGAGTTCTTGAGCTACTGTTCTGCTGATGAGGCCCCAATTAGGGCCGAAATAGCTATACAGAATATGCTCGGGGGCCCCATTGCGATCCTGACGACTCGCAACCAACATTTACATGTTTGCGATGACACGTTTTGTCCGCTTCGACTGCCATCTCGTGCGTGTTAGCTTATGAGGCAACGGTATTGTTGCTATTTGCTTTCACGACACGAATTATAAGTCGGAAAATAGTTGTGGCGGGGCGCAATTATTTCACATAGATTTTATTGTTATCAACACTGATTTATTTAAGAATGCGCCAAAGGGCCAGTGTTTTTGACGTTGTTTCCTAGTCTACTCGACCCTTGTACTCGACCGGTGACTATTTCGTGCGTAAAACAGTAATTAGAGGGCGATGAGTTCAAAAAAAATTAATAAAGTAGAACTTGTGTGACGTCATTGTATCCGTCTTCCAATAGGTGCTTTCCATTTGAGAGTGTAATGTCCGTGGTGCTTAGAACCCTGCTTCTCGGAGCTGCTCTGAATAGTTTGCAAATGGAACACGAAATTTTACGCGCAAATAACCGTCACCTTCAACATAACCAGTTTGATTAATTCAATTTGACTTTTAAATATTTTCCCCAAAAAAACGATTAGCACAATTTTCAACTATTCAAATATTAGTATTTATGCGTCAGATAGAGCATCGTATAAACTCAAATATTAACAAAATTGTTGTTGGAGCTTCACGTCCCTAGTCAATAGGTGGCCCTCGAAGGGAAAGGGGTAGGAACTCGAACGAGACTTGACGCCATGTCGTATTTTTTAATCGAACAGAGGGCGTCGTGTCAGAGCAGTTCGGAGCTGCCCGGGCAGGAAAATGGAAAGCACCTAATGTATTCCTTATGCAATTAATTTGCGCACCATTCTCAACTTTTCAATTAAGCAACTTTGAACTCGAATAACTTTTATAATTTTTTTTTTCGATAAATTTGTTAAAGTAAAATTCGTTTTTAAGTCAAAATATTGGGTTTTTGAAATTTAGAACTATTTTTGAAATTCAGTGAATGGGCCCATTACTTAATTAAAAAATATAGCAATTTAACTGAATTATCCTAACAAAACTCATGCACCGAACGTAACATTAAAACTTGTCGTTGCTAAGAGCTGTATCTGTGTATATACTCTTGACGCGTATTTTCTTTTTAAGTGGGAAATGTGACCTATCCTATCCAAATTTATTAAAAAAAAAAAATGTAATACATAAAAACAGCAGCTAGATTTTATATAGGAATGCAATATGAATAATTCAAATGGCATTTGAAATAATGAACTAATCAAAGATACACGATTTTATTTCCATAGGCCACTTGATTAGAAAAGATATTGATCACTCGTTATAGGTATAATAAGAGTGCTAAAGAAAAAAAAAATCAAATTTGACAATAGCTCAATTTGTAACAATCGTTATAATCCGTGAAGATTCATTAGTAATTTTTTCAATTTTTTTTCATTAAAAGATTTTTTGAAGAAAATCATATATTCTTACTTAATATACAATTTATTGCACTAATAAATTCAGTGCATTAATAATATGAATACACAAAATTTAAAGCGAAGGTCATGAGTACTTATCTCAAATATACATTATTATAAAATTTATTGTAAAATTACAAAAAAAAGGAAAACAATTGCGCAGAAACTTGTCTGCTGAAGAGTGCATTAGCGTTAACAATAAAATTCCAAAACTTAATAGTAATAATTATTGTACGGCTCACAAAAATCACAGCAATAAATTTACATTATTCTTCTGCACAATAATATTTCAAATACAGCAGTTGTGACCGAGTTCTATTTTACAACTATAAATGACGAGATATTATTTGAAATGGTTTTCAAATACGTTACTTGCTAACCTATCCAGGCTATCAGTCATGTTATTATTTTCGTGCCTGAGAATATCCGTTAATGACAGATTTGCTGATAAATTTTCCGTCAGGTTGTTCACGTCTGTTATATTAGTAGCAGGTAAATCACCAGAATCTAGACTAATTTGCTTCAGTTCTGTAATCTGCTGGTTATCCATATTGCAATAGCTTACTGTGCCATTGTCTGGAAGAAGTCTATTTGCTTGTTCGATATTGTTTGTACTGATGTATGACGTGGAAGGACCTGGATACGGTCCTGGTATATTCCACTGTTTGTTTCCTGGTAGCACTTGGAAAGGTGGAAGTGATGAGGTTGATTGTGATGGATTCGGAGACGATTGTGTCAAGTGAGGATCTAAATTTAAATGTAAATTGAAGGGAGACAAATTCCATTTCGGGAAGTTAGAAACTGCCGCTTCTGGATATTGATTGTAAGGTAATTTATCTGTAAATTAAATTAATTATTACTTAAGATGTACTTGCTGTTGAAGATAGACTGATTACCACTAGGTTCAGGCTTTATATCTTGCTCCATAGGTATGTTCGGCTGGTACACATCTGGCACTATGTCTGTAAAATACAAAAGTTATATTTGTATGTTTTAATGTTTTAGTATAAATGGTAACAAAAAACATACGTGCAATTAATTATTACTACAAAAAAACAAATTGTTCAATTTTAGTGCTGGTATTTTGTCAATACAATCTGCGGCATAAAAGTGAGAGGTCTCTCCTAGGTAGTCTACTAGCAGTTAAGCAGATCAAAATTAGGCGAATTAAAAAAAAATCGGGCAAATGTCGCATGCAAATCTGTAAGTACCAACTCTGATACAAAAAAAAAAAAAAAAAACTCTGTCAACACCAAAATAAGTACCTTTTATCGAAAGAAGATAGCTCAGAAGAGAAACTCCGTTTTTGATAACAGAAGAAACACGAATATTCATAAAAAATTGTATTTGATAAAAGCCCCACATACAAAGGTACAAAGCTGTACAATAGCTTAACAGGATTAATATATGTAAGTATATGTATAAACTCTCCGTTCAAAATGCTAAACATCTTCATCGTAAAAACATCTTCTTTATAATAATAAGTAAAGCACTTAAAATCTACTAAAATATATCTTGGAAAATTGACTAGAAACACTAATTAATCAGCAAACTTAATAATAATAAAAACTTCGCGGAGAGCACTCTGAATTGTACAACAACAAACTAACAATTTATCTTTGAAACAATCATGTACAAAGTTATTAATAAAAGCGCAATTATTTCTCGTCAAAATGCGCATAATATCGTCAATTTAAAATCGTCGAATTTTATTATTACTTACTAAGATTATCAGTACCTACACTACATACAGACATACACCACAATATATTAATTTGGTTTGACATTGTGAACTAAGGTCACAAATAGAGCCGCAAAGTAACGACATAAAAATCCAGCACCAATATTTTCCATAAAAGAATAATTTGACTTACTCTGCCTTCCTTGCGCCTCTAAATCCTTAATCCACTTTCGTTTATTTAAATTATAGTCGGTACTACTATCAGATGGGCGTTTTACACCTACTAAAAAAGAAAAATCAATACATTATTAAAGATACTGTTGGCATTAACAACCAAAAGGCTACTCAAAAAATATTATTAAGTCAAGTAAAGAGAATTATACATTTTTTTTCAAACACTAAAAGATATTTCATGTTCACTATTATATTCATAAGTAAACAGTGCGCCACACATTGTTCCAATAATTTCTTAGGCTAAATAATTGTAATCAGGGATGTGAAACGAAAACGAAACCGTTGAAACAGTTGAACTCAAAGCGCAAAAGAACCGGTCCAAGGAACCGAATTTACATTATGTTTCACTTCCGCGATTATTATTATATAACTAAGTATTTGGGAAAAATTAATTAGGATGTTAATACTAATTAAAACGACAGGTTCTAGTACAAATTAAGAAATTATTTGATGAAACTTTAATTAAAAGACGTGTCATAACGTATTTTACCTTAGTTAATTTAATTTCTTTTAATGTTCAGTGTCTAGGAGTAGATTTTTCTTCAGAAACTTTTTTTTAACCAAAACTATAGTTTCTTTTTGGAATAGGTCATAAAATTCTATGAGACTTATTTTCGATTATCATATTTACGTAATAATATGAGTTAAATGCCTAACATTATTTTTAAATAAAACAGTGCCTTATTGTGATGCATATTTCATATACAATAATGTATCATAAATTGGGAAGGAACTTGCTCCATTTTGTCGCAGAATTTGTTGTTAATCACAGTCACTGGAGCAGTCGCAGGTATGCAGATGTCAGATAAGTACGAGAAGGTTTGATTGTCAATCAAATAGGTATAAAATCCAAGTTAATTTTGCACTATTCTGTGCGATTTTATTTGGATGATTCGTTGCTTGAAACATGATCCAGAAATTAAATAGCAGCCCTGGTTATAATAATTCTAATGTTTTTTATGGGTCAAAGAAATCTAAATAGCGTTTTTGATTAGCGCTCTAGACCCAGAGCACTCTTAAGAATAGTCCCACCTTGTTTTAACTCATGAATAACAACTGATGGAGATATTTGCAGTGTTCTGGAGTACTGAAAAAACGCTTTAAGAGACCAAAAAAGTGAGAAAAGTCATGGTCGCGGTTTTTGAAGCAAGGAAGATATTTCGATGACTCTCTTCAGAAAGATGACGTTGAAAGAATGGCGAGAGGAGAAGTGAAAAAGTGTTCTTTCTGCAGGACAATGTTAGATTATTTCTACTTTAAATTTCAAGAAAAGTTTAAAATCGAGGAAGTTTTCAAATGATTCGGAGGTACAAATATTTTGAATTTATTTTAAAGGTGTTTCAGACGAGCAAATTTAAATAAAATAAAAAGATATAAAAATTCAACTTTCTACTTTATTTAAAGACCGTTTTATTAAAAATGCGATTTTACTATTTAAACCTTTCAACTACAGGCAAATTTTTGCATTTCATATCTCTCAAAAGACAAAAAATTGAAAAAAAGTTATAGTAAATTTAGGATAACATAAGAATTTTTAAGTTAAAATTGAAAATGTTTTATATTGTTGCCTAAAATTATTAGGAGTATTAATAATAAAATAATAATTCTTGCACAGTGACGTATTAAAATTTTTTTAATTTGTAAAAATAAATAGTGTAACTGCAATACTGTCATAAATGAATATCAAAACTATGATGATTTCATGCAATCCTAAGTAAACGATTTCCGTAGTCTGATATCAGCATCATTAATGGTGCCTTTTTTTTGACCACGTTCATTTCCGTTCAAAGTAAGTTAAATTAATTTATGAAGTTTTCAAATCAAGTTTTAATACAAAACTAATGCAACTGCAGTAATCAAATATCAAAGTAACCAAATATCAAAGAGTGATTTCACATTGCTAACACGGCGTGTGTATAATCAAGCTCTATTTCTTAAGATTTATAACCAAAGTAGTATTGATATGTATCGGATTAATATTTTGGTTTTAATAAGCTGTTTATGTTAATTACATATTATCATTGATATTATTAAGGTATCTACACATTTGCATTGATTTCTTTGTGAGCTGGTTTGATGACTTAATGAAATCACTTGTTGATTTTTTTCCGATGAAATGATTAGGAGTGTTTGGTGTAAAATTGGCGTCGAGTTATACTTAAATATTCCAATTTTAAAGTTAAATTTTTCTCTCTAAGGTAAGTATTGTCGTTGAAGATGTGTGCATAACATCAAATATTTATGTTGATCGCATACCAGGGCATAAAAGACTATTTTTCGCAACGCCTTGTCTGAAGTACAGTGTGATCAATAATGACTGACCATACAGCTACTTTAATTTTTATAGATACCTACTACAATATGCCACCTCCTAATAATGAAGGACTGCATTAGATCAGATTTATTTTAATTGTGATATATATTTTTCATGTAAATCAGTCTTTAAAACAATTGATTGGTTTAAATAACTTTGTATAGCAATTAAGTAAATAAACAAACACAGAAAATATTGTTGGCGAATGTCAATGATCAGAAAGTGAAATGAGGCAAATAAATACACTACTAAATTTCCCCAGAGTTCTAACTTCAGGCTATACAGTTGACGCAACTCGGACCTAAATGTTGATATAATCTTCAAAAAAGCAGTTTTTTCCGACAGTCTTTATTGATCACATTGTATGTCATCAGTACAATGAGTTACATATTTTAAAATAATTTTGCATTTATAATTATATAGGGTGTTTTTGGAAGTGCAGCTAAAAACAGAACCTTGGTGTTTACATATCGCGTTGGCCTAGTCACCACTGGCTATGCATTTACCGTGAGTAAATGAAGGATAGAATAGTAGAAAGCGCATGAGTAAACGAAATATATAGCTACATCAATCGACGTTGCCGATTGATAACACGGGCTACGCTGAGCGGCCGCTGGCGCCGGCCGTATTCCTACCTTCGCACGCAACATTGTAATATCTCTATTTCATTTCCACACAAGTTTCAATGAGCCTCTCCTTCATTTACTCACAATTATACCTAGTCTTGGTTAGACCAACTGTGTATACTGGAAACTGGTACTGAAAACTCAAAAATAAATTTAACGTGTAATTTTTTTTTAATATTCTGCCCCGATTCCGGCGGCACTGGTGAATAAGGAAATTTCTTTAAATAAATTATTAAGAACAAAAACATAGTAATTCTTAGAAAATCTCGTTACGGTTTTAATTATTAAATTTGAAACAAAAAACACCTTAAGGTAAACTGTCACAATTGTCAAAATATAAAAAAAACTTTATGAAATTATTCTTCATTTCAAAGTGAACACAGAAAAAAGAAAAATAAATCTGCCATTTTTTAGATTTTTCATATTGTATCCGGATTCCTTTTCAGCCACACTTCCAAAAACACCCAGTATGCTATAAACATTTTTTGCTTCAGAATTTGAAAAAAGAAAGAGGAACAATTTCATATTCAACAAAGAAGTTCACAAGCAAATCAGCGCGTTAATGTAGGTCTTTAAAAGACGTCTACGATATATTCCAGTCCAAAAAATCCATTTCCAACTTAACAATAAACAAGAGATAAAAATCAACTTCCAATGTTTTTTCTATAGTTATCTGTATCGACTTGCGGAGAACCTTCTAATTTATTTTACGTTATTTACACTGCAGAGGTCAAGTTGTACTGTCTCTGAGTCTCATTTGAATGTCAGACTCCCCCAAAATTTTACCACCTTCTACAGGGGCGTAATAGCAGGAAGTTTCATCGAATTCACTCTGAGTTGCGTGCGGAGCGATGGCCGTGTAGAGGGCGTAATGCTCCGCCTCTGTCAGGTCTAAATTGAACTCGAAGTTATCAACTAGGATGTTTCCATTTGCGGACGATGACAATACATCGATTCTGTTTTGGTTTAAATCGTCAGTGGTTTCGGGGGCAGCGTCTTTCAGTGGAATATGAACGCTACTGCTTGTAGACTTGGTTGAAGATGATCGGTTTAAAGTTGGCGGGAGTTCAATTTGGAGTGACTTGGAGCTTGAAAACGAGTTGCGTTTGGATGGAGTCGTGGCTCGAGATGAACTTTTCGAATCCTTGCTTAAGTAAGAGAAAAGCCCTGATAAGAATTTACGTTTTTTGGGTTTGGGTAAAGTAGAACATGGCGTTGGGGGTAATTCTGCCATTGGAGAAGAACTTAAATCACTCTGAGACTTGGGCCTTTCCATTTTGAAATTCGCATTGGCATCTGATTTTAGTGAATCTTTAGCTGAATTTAAATTCTGACTTGCCATTTCGTTTAGGTTAGGAGCAGATACATTTGTTATGTCTGTAGAGTAAGGTCTTCTTCTGAAAGGTTGGGGAGTGTCGGCCTTTTTTATTCGTTTGGGTGGTAAAGGAGGTAGTTTTTCAACTTCTTCAACTGCTTTAGCAGATGTTATATTAATCAGAGGAGTTTCAGGAGACATAACGTCTTCGTATTTGTCACTGTTGTCGGTAATTTCGACTGGGTTTTTGAAGGCCAATTGCAAGCTGGTGTAACTTTTTGTATCATCGAATAAGTTTGAATCTGTAGGTTTTTCATCTGATTCGGTGAATTTTTGCGCGTTTCTTTTAGTTTCTGCATATAATTCATCAACCACTTGATCTACTAACAGTGTGTTTAAATCTTTTTGATCATTATCATTAGTGTTGTCACTACAAATAACATCGTCTTCCTTAATTGTACCAACAAAAATATAACCATTAGTTTGGGTCTCTACAGAAACGGTCTGGTCCAAAGGCTTAACTACTTGCTGCGGTAACTTTGCTGGTCGTTTAGCTAGTAATTGTGTATCTTGTGCTAATATGTCATTAAATATATCATAATTTCTCTTTTTGGCAAAACTGTGACGTAGAGACCAATATGCTGGCCTACCTGCGTGTAATGGTAACAGTTGAAATGGTACCGGTAAACTCGTAGCACCATCTGAAGGCCTTCTAAGTTGCACGTTTACTTTCACAGGATCCTGTACTTCCTTCGTGTGATATTTCGGCGGCTTAAACCAAATGGCAGTCTGCTTGTGCACTTGAGAAGGCTGGAATTCACCGAAACCCTCCCACACTACGACACCGTTTTTCTCTTCATAAAATCGAACCTGTATATCTTCTTTGTTGACCTAAACGAAATCAGTATATTCACAAATTTTTGCTAGAAAAAATCTGTTATACATACCTTTTCACATAGTAGTATTATGTCTTTAGTTCCACCATCTACGGGGCTTACACAATCCGACAATTTAACAATTACTAAGTCAGACATGGCTTTTTTGTCGAAAATGGGCTCGCTGACTTCCGGTTTGAGTTCAACATATTTTCCGTTGGGTTCTTTTTGTATGAAACCCTGGAAACATAATCGAACCGCGTTCAAGTCTATTGAAGTCGGTTGATTTCTATGACTGAATCCCTCTTAAGACAAAAAAGGACTGGTAGTGTATATTCTTTCTTTGTTAAATAAAATACTTACGCCTGAAAGGATCTACTCTGATTTCTTCTCTCGTCCTCAAGGCTTCTTCTATATCTTTCTTTTTTACACACTGAATACCTAGATTTGAGAACTGCACTTTCATCGTATCTCTAGGAACTTCTATTGTGCAAACTCCTTTTTTACAACCTTCTCGACCAACTAGTTTGTGTGGATGTGACCTGTAAGACAAGAAATTAAAAATTAATTGGTTTTGTATAATTCATTTTTTATCTATTTACCATCGTAGTAGGCCGTCATTTTAAGTTAGTAGGTTGTGTGGTAGGTTGGCTATCACAGTAAAATTCGACAGATTTATTTTGATGTCATTTTCACTAATTTACTTTTTCTATGGTCATTTTAACATACGCCAAATTGTGTCAATTTAAATCAGATAGATCAAGGAAACAGATTTGAAAAATAACTCAGCCAAAATTAAAAATTATGTACTATTGCTATCATAAAAAACTAGGACACGACTTTTAAGCTATGTGAAACTGCTACCGACCATAAATTTAAAAGAAATTGTCAGTGATGCCTAAAGTAAACATTGTTTTAAAAGCTAGGATAATTGCTTGCATAGAAGAGGGTGGTCTCAAACAAATTGCTCAGAATTTCGGCATTAACAAAAATACACTTACTGTCTTGACAGTAAAGTTAGATTTAATATAATAAAATAACGGAAACGCATCGCTACTGGATTTAAAAGTTGTCCTAGTTTTTTATGATATCGATAGTATGTAAATTTGGACGTGAATACACCTCGTGATGAAATATATCGCAACATTGCCTAATTCGGAGTAACTTTAAAATCAAAATCGACATGGCATTCACTGTACCACATTCTCACTCGACTTTCACGGCATATTACGATGGTAAATAGATAATGAATGGATTGTACAGGGTTATCCACATAAACCGTTCGGTAAAAGTTTTCTAGGTTGCAGTTCACGTAGATATTTGAAATATAAGGAGCAAGGGTTTTCCGTAGAGATCTCTTTAAATTAAATAAAATTGTCTTTGCATCACTTCCGGTTGTACCGGAAGTCGCTATCAACGCGCTTATTTTAAACGGAATGCTATATTTTTTATCACGTTTTTGAATTCTACATGTAAAAATATGTTAAATTGCAATACATTTCCCTATCTCTAAAATGCATCATTTTTGAGATATTTTGAATTTTCTTAAAAATTTGGATTCTGCAATCTGATTTTCAAAAAATTGTAACACAGACATGATTGAAGCAATTTTATTTGTAATCGGTGATATTGTAGTTGAAGCTCTAAGGTTCTTAAAAATTCCATAAGCATAATCTATTAAGTTACAGGGTGTCTAAAACGCACCGCTCCACGCAAAGATATTCAAACACAGAAAAATACTTTTTTTTTTTCAAATGGAACTACCAATATTTTAATACACCAACGAATGTGGAATGCTGCGTCGAACTGTACTATCATTCCCCATACCTAACTTTAACAGTTTTTCAGTTATAAGATATTTTTGATTTAATACATAAAAATTTACCATTTATTAGGTTCAATATTTCTAATATTGTTGATATAGCCACGAAAACAACAAACAATTGCATTTAACGTTTCCTGTTGCTACAAATTTTAAGCAAAAGCAAAAAAAGTTGAGAATCAAAATCAAAATTATTCAAACGCTGATGTTTTAAATCTATTTTTTAAATTCATGAAGAATGATCTAAAATTGTTCAGAGCAGAGATTGTGTGTTCAATAAAATGTACCCCTCTTGTCTCTTAAGAATAAAACACAGTTTGGAAAGCTTGAATCTAACTTTAAACAATTTGGAAAGATAAAATGTACGAAGATCAGTAACAAATTTAATAACGAAGATAATAATTAGACAATGGTTTTAAAACACTTTCACGCTATCCTAGAGAATTGCAAACTAGCAGCTATTTTATTCTTCAATTTAAAGTAACAAAATTCTTCCTTTTTCGTTTTATAAGATCACAAGCGTCCCAAGAAAAGGATGATCAAAGAACAATTAAAATTTGTGAATTTCCATTTGCGAAATTCTATTTTCTTTGGTTTACTACAAAATTTCTAGTAACAGTAATCATTGTTAAAATTTCCATATTATCTTAACAAAATTAAAAATATTTGACCTATTAAAATTGTAATTTTCTATGAATTAAAACGAAAATGTTTCATAACTCAAAAACTGTTAAAGTTAGGTATAGGGAACGCTAGTACAGGTCGACGCAGCATTTGATTCCACATACGACGATGTATTAAAATATTGGTCGTTTCATTTGAAAAAAAGTATTTTTCTGTGTTTGAATATCTTCGAGTGGAGCGGTGCGTTTTAGACACCCTGTAGCTTAATAGATTTTATTTTTATGGAATTTTTAAGAACCTTAAAGCTTCAACTACGATATCACCGATTACAAATAAAATTGCTTCAATCATACCTGTTATAATTTTTTGAAAATCAGATTGCAGAATCCAAATTTTTAAGAAAATTCAAAATATCTAAAAATGATGCATTTTAGAGATAGGGAAATGTATTGCAATTTAACATATTTTTAAATGTAGAATTCAAAAACGTGATAAAAAATATAGCATTCCATTTAAAATAAGTTGATAGCGACTTCCGGTACAATCGGAAGTGATACAAAGACAATTTTAATTTAAAGAGATCTCTACAGAAAACCCTTGCCCCTTAAATTTGAAATATCTACGTTTACTGCAACCTGGAAAACTTTTAACGAACGGTTTATGTGGATAACCCTGTAGTATACAGTGCGGGACAAAATTATAACCGCACTCGAATTTTTGTCATAATTCGCCTTATATTGGAAGAATTTGGACGAGATTTCTATAACTGTTGTTTAAAGAAAAACGCATTGATCCAATATTTATTAATAGTATTACAGAAATAAATTAAAAAACGCAAAGTAAATTTGCGAAAATGTGCTCGTTTGGGAAGGACAAAATTTTGACCAATTCCTATTCAATTTCGACGAGCAAAACCAAGCCGGCGCACTATGGGGCCAAAAGCACTTTCGCGTCTCAAAAATCTATAACTTTTTTATTTACTGACTTACGTTAATGAAACTTGGTACATAGATTAAGAAAACTATATGCTTTATGGCTGTGATGTGATTTTTTAAAAATTTTAATTTACTTTTTTATTATATATGTTGTAATACCGAAAAGTGAAGATCGCTTAAGGTAAAGTGCTCTTATTTGAAAAGATATATAAAAATGTCATAAAAAAATGTTGTTTAGAATTAAAAGTTATAGTCAAATACAAAATTAGAGCGATTAATTTGAAGGTTGAGAAATTTAGAGTTCGATGTGAATCAAATAGCGGCTACTCTGAAGCTCGTTTTTAATGCACGATTACGTACATAAGACACAATCAACGTGTAAAGTATTATACATAATTGGAAAGGGCACATCTTCTAGTTTCAAAATAACTATATAAACATGTAAATTGCTTACTGCTTTGTTTAATAAAAAAAACATAAACATAGGTATGTTTAATTTGCCATTTTAAAATTTTGTGTAAAGATTTAACTGTCATTTAATTCTAAACAACATTTTCTTATGATATTTTTATGTATCTTTTAAAATAAGGGCACTTTACCTTAAGCAATCTTCACTTTTCGGTGTTACAACATATATAATAAAGAAGTAAATAAAAATGTTAAAAAAATCACAACACAGCCATAAAGCCTATAGTCTTCTTAATCTATGTACCAAATTTCATTAACGTAAGTCAGTAAATAAAATAGTTACAGATTTTTGAGACGCGAGAGAGCTTTTGGCCCCATAGTGCGGCGTTTCTCATGTAGGGTAGTAAGCGCTGGTGTACATTTCATCCTCATTTGTACGAGATGCGGATTCCGCTTTATAGCCCTGATAACAGTTTTTGAGAAAACGTTAAGGTGGAGAGCGCGTTTGATTTCGGCAGCCGACTTAGCGGAATTTGACGCTGTTCGCCAGATATGACGTTTATCTTTTTGTTATATGTCCAGAACGTTTTGCTGTGGCATAACCAAGTAGATCGCGAAGATAATTTCGCACTACCGTTTCATTCCGACCCAGATATCGCGCAATTTAATGATTACTCCTTCCTTCTTAGTGTAAAACATCGATCTCATCCTTTTTTAACTCCGACAGCTTTCTACCTCGCGGAATTTTGTTGGCCAATGTTTATTTACAGTATTCAAGACTAACTTTAAAAGATTAGGCATAACCGCTGATGATAAAACATGGAAAAGGAAGACTGCGGTTATAATTTTGTCCCACTGAAAAAAGCACATTTTTCAAATTTTCTCTCAATTTTTTACTTATTTTTGTAGTTGTGTTTGTTAACGTTGGGATGATAACCTTCTTAACCCTAGGATGCATAAGCAGTACAATACATGATCCGGGTCTCGGAGGCCTATATAATATATTAGGTTGCAATTGAAAAACATTTGTTAGAGTAAAATATGCAGGTATATGTTAATTAAAATGAAGTTTCTAAAGTCTACGTAAACATAATTACAGAAAAGTTATATTTTAGCGTAAGAAGCAGTGCACATTCTAAAACAGTGCTCATTACAAGCATTATTTTTACATGTAACACTTATCAATTTTTGACTGATACAAACACGTAGATTACATGTCTCTAACAAGTTATAAAAATTTAGTCAGCTAAGGACAAGATCAGATTTGTTTTATACAAGATTCTATTAGATGAGTCTGGACGGTGGTATACGTAAAATTGTAGAGTAGTGATGAAAAACATTTTTTTCCACTACTAGTACTCTAGCCTGTCATTTTGACATGTGTTAGGTTGCTGTGAAAAACAATTTCTCGACCTGAGGTAAATAATTTTTTTATTATTTACCAGGGTAAATAATGAACATCAATTGTTACGTACGCTTTCAGGTACAAATCTTTTGATTTTTCAGGCAATAGATTGTTTGCCACTTGTCCGGCAATTTCCCGCATTTCAGGCGGCGTACAATTTAAATCGCCGTACATCGTTTACCGTACTTACTTTATTTAATTGACGATTTGGCAAAAAGATCGACGTAATGTTTGTGACAAATTAAAAATTTTGAATCAACTGTCATATCGGTAATACAGAAAATTGTAAACCTTTCGTAATTTGTAATAAATATTTGTTCAAATTAAAATTATCATTTGCACTAGTAGTGGAAAAAATAGTATATACACCACGGTAGAGAAGTCTTATAACCCTCGGGATGTAATCATCCCCTCGGGTTATAACACTAGACTTCTCTACCTAGGTGTATAATATACTATTTTTTCAAATACTGAAAAAATTCGAAAGGTTTTGGATTAGAAGGGGAGTAGACAAAAACGAGTTTAGAGCATATTTAAACGCTCAGTTCGAATGAAAATATTTTAAACAAATTATAAGAAATGAAGCACCTTCATGGGCCTGGGAGGCCCCATTTATGCATCCTAGGGTTAAAAAATGCTTTCAACACAAAAATTCCCAGCCAAATTCTCCCAACATAAAGCGAATTATGACAAGAATTTTAGTGCGGTTATAATTTTGTCCCGCACTGTATATATACACTGAGAACCTTATAAGACTGCACATAGTAATAATTATCAATGGAAGCTTTAATACATCATTATTTCCAGATTTATTTCATTCGCCATGGTTACTGTGCGTTGTTAGTAATGACACTACTGATTTTGAATTGTCAGATTGAATTAAATTGTTCTTTTGATTGATTGTAAAATAATGTATACAACCGCCGAAAAAATAGAAATATTACACCTTATTCTCAAATGGAGCTTCGTTGAGAGGTGTCTACACTATTTGCCGCCAAATTTTAATGTAATATAATGAAATAAATCTTCCTTAATACTTTCTATGTGCAGTTTCTAAATGATTCAGCATTGAAAATTGAGTAGTAACCATAGCAACGTAATGTTAAAACTCCTATGTGCAATTTTATATGACTCAGAAATGTATTATCTGATCACGTAATTTTCGTCTATGTGCAGCGTTACAAGATTCTCACTGTATACACTGAGAACCTTATAAGACTGCACATGGTAATTACTAATTATTTATCAATGGAAGCTTTATTACATTATTAAATATTTCCAAATTTATTTCATTTGCCATGGTTACCGTGTGTTGTTAGTAATGACACTACTGATTTTGAATTGTCAGATTGAATTAAACTGTTATTTTGATTTATTGTAAAATAATGTATACAACCGTCGTAAAAGTAGAAAATAATGTACTGCACATTATTCTCAAATGGAGCTTCGTTAAGAGAGGTCTCTGCATTATTTGCCGCAATCCTTCCTTAATACTTTCTATGTGCAGTTTTTAAACGATTCAGCATTGAAAATTGAGTAGTAACCATAGCAACGTAATGTTAAAACCCCAATGTGCAATTTTATATGACTCAGGAATGTATTATCTGATCACGTAATTTTCGTCTATGTGCAGCGTTACAAAATTCTCACTGTATACCTACTAATACACGTGAATGATGCACATCTAATTACTTAACAAAATTCAGAAATTAATCTGATTCGAATCCAAAATATTCATTGTTCTGTAAAATATAAAGAGGAAATTTACCTGTACGGTGGATCTTTTGTGACGCAAGATACCACAACAACAGCTTTCCAAATACCAGCGCCATCCACAATCTGTATCGTAGGAAAAGTTTTATTTTCAGGGGTACTGTTGGCACCAGGTATAGATCCTGCTGATCGGCCTTCGCACTCATATCGAAACCGAAGAGCTTTTGGTGCTGGTTGGACTAAAATATTAAGTTTCGGTTCGGCAGGGCGCATAGATTCAGGGTTCATTATGCGTTCGGCTTTTGGATGTGAATTGAAGTCCGGATCTGTTTCGATAACTTCAACTGTTAACAACAATAGTTCATATTATGATTATGAAGAAAATTTAAAAGGAGGACTACGTACTGACATCACTTATATTAAGAGAATCATCTGGCATATCATCAGCAGCTTTACGACTTGCTGTAAGAGATACACAAAGTAATTAGTATCTACAACAAATAGTAAAAATCAAAACATGCCAAATAAATTTTTAAGCAGATATGAGAAAAAGAAAAAGATATTTTGTACTTCTATGATATCTACTCTAAGTAATATAAAAATCGTGCGTGTTACAAAGTCCTCCGTCAAACAGATTACTGAAAATAAAGTTAATTCAACTTCCACACAACTACTCGTATAATAACTAAATACTTTTCTACATGCAACGCTATAGTAGTAAAACCTTTTATTAAGTCAAACCAGGGTCTGTAACACTTGCCTTAAAGCAACGTAACTAAAATTGGCACTCAATGTTTTTTATTACTTGCGAGAAGCAAATATTTCTAGTTTTTAGTACAGTATACTTCTGTGCAATAAACTTAAGCACAGTAATTATTTTATAGTTTATACATTTCAAAATAATATTTCTGCCAACGAACGTGTAAATCAAGGTTCCTTTAGGTACAGTTTTTAGGATACTTTTAAGGCTTTAATTTGAATCTGCTTTGTATTTTATTCTGACAAACTTATATTTTTTTCTTTACGTTCGCTTTAAACTTTAATATTTATTGCACAGAAGTGTATCTGATTACATATTTTTTTTAAATTTAAATTTAATTGGAATACCAGAAAATTTGGCTGAACATGCCAAAATCGCTAATAGATAACAAACGTCAAATTGCACAAAAATATGCAAATGTTATAAATAATCTGTGCGATATGAAGAATTAAGTGTGATATTTCTTAGTTTAAAATAAATAATTGAGAAACTGAATTGAATTGATATTAATGAATGTGCAAACAATACTAAAATTTCCATTTCAAGTTCAATGTACCTAATTTCTAATTTTCTTACCGGAGATGAACGGCTTTATGTAAATAAAAATATTTCTTTTTTATTGGTCAAAATTTCGTAATATAAATAAATATATATACAGTGTCTTTCATAAAGTTCGTAACAAGTGGGAAACATTTTTTGGAAAAAAATTTACTGCAGTTTGTTCGTGCATCAATCAGAATAAAAGACAACACAATTCCATCCAATCAGTCATTTAAAATATGGCTGAAAACTTGAAAAGTAGAAACTCTCGAAAATGAAAAATTGCGATAATTCAATAGTTATTAATCTTTTTCTTGTAGAATCCATGCACTCAGATAAAATTAAGTGTAATCAACAACCTACAGTATCTAAATACAATAATTTGCTAGAATTATGACCAAAAATCCATTTTCTTAGAATTTTGTTTTATGTGATCGTAAAATTAAAATGCTGTTCTAAATCCTTCAAAAAAAAAATATCATCTCGTTCCTTGATCTGTGTATATTAAGGCAACTACCACTAATCAGAAAATATTACTTTAGATAGGGCACTTTTTACGAAAAATAGAACTTTCGCTTTAAAAAACACGTTTTTGTTATATTGCGTTTTTAACAAATACAAATAAACTGTTTCCGTTTATTTTTTGCATAATAGGAAGGCAAGATGTAAGTATGCTCTTTTTATACAAAAAATGTTCTTTACAGCATATTAAATGCATATTTCTGGGCTTTGGAAAAATAGTAGGTATAATAATCCGTAAAATAATGTTAGCCGTGAAATTAACGTCAAGCGAAAACATCAGTTGGTTCGTTGATATTTCTTGTTCATAACAAAGTTAATTTTTATACATGTTCCGTTAAAGATACCGATAAAGTTGACTCAATAATAATAATAATAATAATAATAATAATAATTTATTTTTTGGTACACGCTCTGCAAAATGGTCGCTTAGGGCACTATTTTCAGAACGAAAATAGTATCTTATAATACAAATGCATAAGAAAGCCTTTAAAGCACGCGCGACGGGTCTAAAAACGCGACGCGAAGCGGAGCGCTTTTAACGGCGCAAGTGCTTTAAAGGCTCTTATGCACATGTATTATACGATATTTTTTATTATACCTGCGCTAAAATGTGAAAATTTGAATGACATTAAAATTTAAATTCATTTTGTAAAGTTGCCTGTGGATCGCATTTTGAATCGTTAACGTGGAGATTGTAGGTATTGTTTCCTAGGCAACTTTAAAACACGGCTTGCTTTAATCGCTCTTTTTCGCACGCTTTTTAGTTTTAAAAACAGGGATTTTTGATGCAGATGTAATAAAAACGTATCTTTAGCAACCTCAATCGTCATAGCAACACTTAGAATCCGCAAAAATTTTTTAGCGACCTAGTACTTAAAGCTGCCATGGCAACACTTTAGCGAATTATTTTTGAGCAAGTTTCAATGAAATAAATCAAGTAACAGTATAAAATTCAACTCGTTGCTATGATTACCGATCATTGCCATGTCTGATGAGAGGGACAATTTAGACTTGCTTATTCGAAATTCCAGCTATTTAACATTAATGTTGGTGATTTGGCGAGCGTGTACCAAAAAATATTGTATGTATCACGTACGCAAGATGGTTTTAGGGGACTCATCTCATTAAGGACTCGGCTCCTTCGTCGCCTTGTCCTCATTACGATTCGTTCCCTAAAACCTTATTTTGCGTACTTGATACATAAACTACTATTTATCCAGTTGATCATGAATATGATATTGGACACGTCAAGTTACAAAATAAATGACATATTAAAATATGGACAACACAGCAGTCAGTAAACATGTAACAAAAATCAAATATCACAGAAAATGCAATCTACTCAGGAAAATAATTATCATCTAGGAACTCATTTTTTTTTAAATTGCAACCTGTATTTTTCTTTGACGAAACTGATAGAATATTTTTTTCTCTTTAAGGTCGTAAAAATATCATAGAGTGTATAAGAAGAATTTCGAGAAAAATAATTTATTGTCTGAGACTGCTATGTGGAGTTGTTTTAATTGAATAGTTAAAGAGTGCCTTGGATATGAAATAATCAAATGCGATTTACTGATAACAATCAGTTGACAGTTTTTGTTTGTCCAATAAGATTTTTGTTAATGGAACTATAAGAGATAGAAAAAACCAGTAGCCAAGTCTCGATCTCTTTTTTAGAGATAAAGTCAATAGTGTAAACAAAAATTGGCTATCTTCTATTGTTTTCGAGTTATAAGCCAAAATTGAGATTTTCGACTTTTCGTCAATCAGTCATATCTCATTTATCTTTGCAGATATTAAAAAACTGTTTTGACATTACACTAAAATAAAAACAGTTCAAAGTTCAGAAGAAAGTCGACATTTGAACATACTATACAGTGCCTGTCGAACAGTTTTGACCAAATGGGAATTTTTTAATTTTTTATTTGTTTTTTATTTATTTTGTTTAAAACTATATTTTACCAAATATGACACCTATTTAGTACGCGATTGTTAGTGTGGCAGAAAATGGTTCCTTTGTAAAACAAAATAAAAAAAAATAATAACTAAAAAGAATATTTATTTCTTTGGAATCGAATGAGTTGGATGAGATTTTATAGTTGACAAATATATGACAAACAATGTCAAAATTAATGTAACACAACAAAAATTTTTGAAAATGGAAGTGCCTATTTTACTCCGCTATTCGTTTTTCACGATAACGATGGTGCATACTTCGAAAATGATATGATGTTTAAATACATCAAAACTCCTAAACTCCGTACTTAAAACACGGGTCAAAGGTTCATACTTCAAACGCACCAAGTTTAACAAAAAACGAATGCGTCAACGAATGCGCTGAAATATCCCAGATGCCATTTTCAAATGCCAAGGGGGTCCAACACAAGGGGGCGTGAGAATGCTGGATGCCAACAGACAAAAAAATAGAGGTCTCAGTATACACTACAGGGTGGGCCAAATTTGACACTTTTTATAGGAAACACATGTTTTTAAAAGCGTTAGACAAAAACTGACCTCGGTGTCCGGAGCTCGATTTTTAAGACAAAATTAATGGTGAAGACCGCATTTCGATATCTTGTACCGCTTAGGAGCTACAGGTGTTTTTCAAAATTCTACGATTTCACCTCTATAACTTTTTTTTGTGAAAATTTTTGATTTCTGTAAAAAACTTCTTTAATGCACTTTTTCATGCAGAATTCATTGCTCTATTTTATTTTTTTCTAGAGTGCTCAATTGTTGAGATATAAGCTATAACTTTGATTTTTTATGTGGAACACCCTATATATTTTTACGTTTTTGAAAAGAGCATAAAATTTTATATACAAAAATATTAACTACTTGATATATTTTTCGAATAGTTTTTGAAACATATAGCTTCCAAATTTTAAAGGTTATTGCAGCATTCAAGTAGGCCATGGATGACGATAACTAAATATTTTTAAAGATTCACTGTGAAAAACTATTGCTCTATTATTAATAAATATAATACAATTATAACGAATAAAGGCTAATTTAATCGAAATTGCACAAAAATTACATAGTTTTCAAATTGTCGGCAATTTTGTTCTAAAAACATAAACGTCACCGCGTTGTTTCACAAATTCAAGGGCAGGTAGTGGCGATTATTATGACATCCTCTACTTCTTTATTTCTTTATTAATTTAAACCAGGATTAAATTTAAGTCTACGTTAGAATATGAAACACAATACGCTCCGTCATGAGAGTGTCACATTTTAACTTAGACTTAAATTTAATCCTGGCTTAAATCTTTTATGCAATCCACCCTTAATGACTTAAAATTTATTAAATTGTTATTATTAAATTGTTTTTTTTTTAAGAAAATATCTTGGAAGGATTGTCCTCTTTTCAGGATACCACTCATGGTAAAAATTAATTGCTGCTTCTGCGTTTTCACCAACTTCTATAAAACATTTTAACATCTAATTTTAGTAAGAAGACAGTGGTTTAGAAATAATAAATTAAAAAAGTTTATATCCGTATGAAATACATATTCAAATTAGTTTATATCCATAGATACGTATTTCGGCAGTTACGCTGCCATCTTCAGTATACCTATACATACACTCACAAGTTAAAAACATTTCATGAAATGTTTGGTTGGTGTAAATATTGTAACATATCGCATTTCTGGTAGTTTTCATACAATTTTTATTAACTCCCTCTAGCGTATCTTAGAGAGACACCAAAATTCAAGAGAAATGTAACCGCTATGCAAATTTTGACAGCGGTCTACCAAGATGTTACAAACTTAAATTGTTTATATTTACAGTTGGTTCTTGTCTGACGAAGCTGTCGAACGACGGTGAAACGTAAAGTATATAGTGCGCGATTTAGTGTCCGCTTAAAAGATTTTGTGATTTAAATTGTTTAGTTATCCTCATCCATAGCCCACTTGAATGCTGCAATGACCATTAAAATTTTAATTAAAACTTGAAAGCTCTATATCTCAAAAACCAAGTATCAAGTATTTTATATTTTTGCATATATTTTTTATACTCTTTTCAAAAATGAAAAAATACATAGGCTGTTCCATATAAAAAATCAAAATTCTAGTTTATATATCAACTACTGAGCACTCTAGAAAAAAATTAATTACAGCAATAAATTCTGCATGAAAAAAGTACCTTAAAGAAGTTTTTACAGAAATCAAAAAATTTTATAAACAAAAAAGTTATAGAGGCTTTTAGAAATCGTAGAAAAAACCCCTGTAGCTCCTAAGCGATACAAGATATCGAAATGCGGTCTTCACCATTAATTTTGTCTTAATAATCGAGTTCCAGACACCTAGGTCAGTTTTTGTCTAACTCTTTTAAAAACATGTGTTTCCTATAAGAAGTGTCAAATTTGGCCCACCCTGTACAGTACCTATATAATTGACTATTGCACACTTCCAGCGTTTTTACGCGGAAATAAAATGGAAATTAGAATAGAATGACAATAGAATTTGTATGGTATTATTTGATCTCTTGTAATTTACTACTTGTCACGGCGACGAATGTATGCATCAGAGAATCGCATTTTCAGCACCGCTACTGCAGTGCCGCACGTCCAAAATCCAGACGTGTGCATTGAACCGAACTGCTGCAAAAAAATAAACGCGCGGTACCGCAGCGTGCGTGTGCAGTGCCTCATTTGATCTATGGTTACACAGATCGTACCTCCGGCGCCGCTGCGGTGTCGCCCGGGCCAAAAACCGCACGTGTGCATCGAGCCTAGTTAGATCTAGGTAGCCGCATCACATTAGATTGACAGTCGTCGAAATTGCAAGTGTCATTGCTGATTATTTTGAACTTGAATAATAAGGAAATTTTTGTGGTCGTAGATAAAGTATAGTACAAAACTCGAGTTGTAAAGCAATTACTTGTGGAATTACTTGCATTCGCCGCTGCGCGGCTCGTGCGCAACTTTTCCACCGTGCGTAATATGCTATTTACAACTTTCGTTATGTAATATACTATTACTAGTGCCGTTTATCAATAACGTGCGTAAAAAGATCCTTTTCACAAACTGTAGTTATAAGAATTCTCTTAAAAAGGTATATGAAAGTCAATGTAAATATACTGTATAATTTTTAATATGATATCTACATTCATACAGTGACCACCAAAAAGTCGGTATCAAATGGGAAAATTGTTTAGTTTTGATTTCTCCAATAAACTTTTTATTGCAATAATTTGTGCTTGTCAGATATATCGAGTGATTTTTATTTAGTTAGAAAGTTGCGTTTTTCGAAATTGCCAAAATTATAAAATTGTTATTTCTCAGAAATTAATCAAGATTTCTACAAGATTTTTTTTATCGTATGTTAGTTTTAGCTTATTGAATAATCCCAAGGCCAGAAAATAACGAAGAAAAATTTTGGCGTTCACTATATATTTATGAAGTAATTAATGAACACTTGATAATGTCCGTAGTGCGGTTGGGTATAAAAAAAAATAATAAATTTTATTAATATTTGTCATCAAGAAAATTACATAAATTCATCACATTCTCTGGTACAAGCACTAACTTTAACAGTTTGCTGTTTCAAAGGTAAAGCAGACTGGACACTAATTTTTTCGGTTGTGGCATTTTCGTGGGCCTGTGAACAGGGTGGTGTATTTTTTGTGCCACAACTCATTTAGACCTGTATAATGTGCAATTTTTTCATTATTGCATTGAAGTGTTGAAAACTTGCTCTTTTGTGGAGAAAATTGTGAATAACATAATTAATAAAATAAATAGTAACATTACATTTAACATACAAAATTTAGAATATAACCGTGAATTAATTATGTTAAACAAATCATAATTACACGAACATAAATGAAACATTCTGATATTAACAACAGCATTTATGCTGTATTTACGTCAGAATAATAAATTCATGAATGACATTGAAGTGAACCACAAAGAATATAAAAATAGTTCCCGTGAAAGAAACTTACCGTTCGTAAGAAAACAAACACAACATTTGATTATTTGAAAAACACACAATGATGGACGATGATAAAATGCAGATTCTATGAAATGGTATATCGCTTTTATTAGTGAATCTATACGCATATCATTAGCAAAATGAGCTAATTGGTTGGTTTTAGTTGAATGTTATTAATAATGCAATTTACGATTTGGCTGAGAAATGGATTATTTTATTATAAATATAAATGGAAGGATTAATGTATCCCTAAGTACCTTTAGATTATGGCAGAGGATTATTTTAGTTTACTTACTAGAAAAATCGTTTTAAAGATTTAATCCTTGCAGTAATTAAGAAATTTCTCATATAATTAGAAATGCGCCTATTGAGTTAAAGCGAATCAAATAGGAATATTATCAAACTAATTTATAGAGAGCAAATATAGATATTAAAAATATTTTTTCATTTGTTTTATAATATTAGTGAAAACTGCACTTTGAAAATTTATACAAAAAGGATAAAAATAATTAACCAGATATAGATTCTTCCTTATGCGTTTCAGTGTGTAACTTTATCTGTAAAGAGATAATTGCTGCTTTCTTTCGTTTGATCCAAACGCAACATAACGCGTTTAGATTCAAAGATGGATGCTCTCTTGCAAATGGATCTTCATGAAATTTCAATCCCGATCGGTAATTCCATTTCCCCATTCAATCTTTCAATTTTACGATCCGTTTGGATTGAAATGCATTCAGATCCAAAGCGGGTAACGAAAAATTATTCGAATCACAATTAAAACTTTTCAGCGAAAGAAAGCAGCTATAGAAGCGTAACGGTAGGTTTCAAATGTTATAATTTGCTGTGTAAAATACAACGGGATGTTTTTAAAACACTTAAAATTTTTCTTACAAATTAATTGAATGTATACGCGACTTTTCAGGCCAAAATAAGTAAAAAGTTTCTAATTATTTTGTGTTTATTACTTACTTTTAACTTTACGTTTAATAAGAGGTAATATAATAAAAAAGATTATATTTCTTGGTAATGGATAAATGAAATTATACAAATTCTTTCTGGTCTAACTACATACTCGTATATCAAAAATTGAATTAAAATATTTTTACACATACTGGGTGTCTCTAAACTTCTGTCTTTAATTGAAATCACAGATAGTAGTAAAAAAAAAGAAGCAAAATTTGTTATACAACAATAGGGAAAAAGTAAATAATAACTCCGGGAAAAATCAGTTTTCGTTTTCAAAGAAATTCTTTGAGTAACGCTGGTTGACGATTTAAATGTCTCAGCTGCGCAGAATTGGTGTTTTTTGTGACCATAAACGAATAAATACCGAGACATATTTGTTGGGCTAGGTCATGTTTGTCCTTCGCAAAAAATTTCGTCAGGATTCTAAATAAAAACGTCTTCAGGCGTTCCTTATTGCAATACTTATTACTATTTTATTTATGCTTATTTATTTAAAGTACAATTTAAAAGCAAACTGAATTCGTAGCACAATAATGCATTTCAGTTTTATTTGTTTCATTTTCATGACAGACAGTACATCGATCTTAACACTGTAAACTGCAAAATATTATGTTTATGTTCATTAATAAGACGAAAATAAATGTCTACTAAAAATGTTGATAAATATTAATTAAATCCAAGAAACGAGTGGCTTAATTAGTTTTCGTGATGAAAATTTGATTCTGGTTTAAAATAATTCTGAATTTTCAGAAACGTTTACCTACATTCGTCTTGGCGATTTATTGGTTACAATTGCACTGTCATAAAATAAAATTGAGCTGGCTCAGTTTTGTTTTTTTATTGTTTGTTTTTATTATTACCATGCAGTCATAATTTCACAGATGCTTACATTAGGGAGGGGGTTAGAATGAAAGAATTTATCAAATTTACGTACTGTGTAGTTTGTTTTGTGTTAGTTTAATATCTGTGTACATAACTTAATTTAAGTGTAAATAAGTAATAAATATGGCTTATGTGTATTCCAATGAGGAATTGATAGACATAGTGCTCTGTTATGGCGAATTATGTGTTAATACCGCAGGACAACATTTTGAACATTTATTGTAATTAAAAATATTAGCGCTAAGAACAAGAAGTGAACTTTAGTAAGATTCTAAAGTTATAAAGAATGCACAGGTATGACAACACGTTCGATATGCATTTTGTGCTGTACTGTCCTTTTTTTTATTTCGCATAAATGCATTTTATTTCGAAAAACGCATTTCGTTATTCCAGTAATTGTCGGTGAAACACGGATATAAAAAGAAATGCCAATGACGAGCGCTGCGTCTGAGACCTTGACATAGTTCTTGCAAACGTACATAAAAAATTTCTTGCAGTTTATTGCTTTTTCTTGAAAGCGGACTTGCCTCAACAAGTCATAAACTAAGCAGAGGTTTCAAAACAAAGGAATTGCACGCGCTTGTGGTAGGTTAGTTTTTCATTTTTGAGCAATACCATTCATATTTGGGGAATCAATCTCTTTTATAATGAGGAACTTATAGTTTTAATTAAAGACATAGGTTTTGAGACACCCTGTATATCAGATGTCCACCGAGTGACCGGTTTAAAATTTAAATTAAATTGTTGCAAAGCCATCCTAAAGCAGACAACAGACGTGGCGATATTCAAGCGATTTGGTCGCAGCAACTTGACCGTCCGAAAATTGCATGAAGATCGCCAGAATAAACTAGTGCTTATGAAAAAAATTGTCGGGCTATCAAAATATCGCTTGCAATCGGGTGATATTGAAGCAATCCGATTGCCCGAATATCGCCACGTCGTCTATGGTTTTCATAAGTTCTAATTCAATGTGACGACGTGGGTTCATGCACGGAAAATTAACACTAGCATTATTTTAATGTAATTTAATTTTTGCCACAGTTTAAATGATGGTTCATGCAAGCTGTCATCTAAGTTAATGTAAGTTTTCTATTTTTCTTACGTGGCAGTGTGAGAATAACAATTGTGTGTGAGAGTATTTCTAAGTTCAAAAAATACTCTCCACAGTGGTATAGGTAAACAAATACAAAATAATTGGTAATAATTTTAGGTTAGGATACTTGTCGTCATGCGTAGAGACGCTTTTCATTTAGAATTAAGATAAAAGTTAACCAACTTGAGAGTAAAATTAAATTAATTAATTTAAAAAAAACCCATGCATCAACGATCTCGTATATTAGTATAGAAGTTAACTTTCCATAATGTTAAATTAATTTTAAATTAATGTTAATTTTGCGTACACGAACCCACCATAAAACGTTTGCACGACTGGAGTAGTACGACACTAAAAAACACTTCGCAATATGCACTGCTCTTCATATTTATGTAATTATATGGCGCCCTTTCTAAATGATTCGGTTACTATTGTGTGATCAAAGTGCGATTCAACACGGCTCCATTGCTCTTGATAGCAGTCCAGTGTGCGACAAACACTTCTTCCTGATACATTTTCACCAACTTTCTTCACCTGACCTGACAGATGTTCCAAATTAAAATGGACAAATTTGATATGACATGAGTAACCCTAACGACACCGATGTGAACCTGGCGCCCAACTTCATCAAAAATTTTTTTAAATAATTTAGTGGGTTTGTACCCCGTTTGTACCCGTTTGTACCACTTTTTATTTCGTTTGTACCTCAAAGGGTAACAAAATAAAAAATAATTAAAAAATAACAGGCGCCCAACTTTAACACATTTTAATTTCGTTAACGCCATTCGATAGAGAATCGTTTGTACCTGTTTGTACCTCTCTTAATTTCGTTTGTACCTCAAAGAGAACGAAATAAAAAATTATTAAAAAAATAACCGTCGCCCAACTTTAAGATATTTTTATTTCGTCAACGGCATTCGATAGAGAATCGTTTGTACCTGTTTGTACCTCTCTTCATTTCGTTTGTACCTCAAAGAGAACGAAATAAAAAATTATTAAAAAAATAACTGTCGCCCAACTTATAGATATTTTTATTTCGTCAATACCATTCGATAGAGAATCGTTTGTACCTGTTTGTACCTCTTTTCATTTCGTTTGTACCTCAACGGGAACCGAAGTACAGCGTTTTCAATGTTTCGAAAATAACGTTAAGCCGGTACATATGCTATTTTTTAAGGTATCGAAAAACGACCAAGGGGGCTCGAAGGAGAATCGTTTGTACCTGATTGTACCTCTCTTCATTTCGTTTGTACCTCAAAGAGAACGAAATAAAAAATTATTAAAAAAATAACCGTCGCCCAACTTTAAGATATTTTTATTTCGTCAACGGCATTCGATAGAGAATCGTTTGTACCTGTTTGTACCTCTCTTCATTTCGTTTGTACCTCAAAGAGAACGAAATAAAAAATTATTAAAAAAATAACTGTCGCCCAACTTATAGATATTTTTATTTCGTCAATACCATTCGATAGAGAATCGTTTGTACCTGTTTGTACCTCTTTTCATTTCGTTTGTACCTCAATGGGAACCGAAGTACAGCGTCTTCAATGTTTCGAAAATAACGTTAAGCCTGTACATATGCTATTTTTTAAGGTATCGAAAAACGACCAAGGGGGCTCGAAGGAGAATCGTTTGTACCTGATTGTACCTCTCTTCATTTCGTTTGTACCTCAAATAGAACGAAATAAAAAATTATTAAAAAAATAACCGTCGCCCAACTCTAAGATATTTTTATTTCGTCAACGCCATTCGATAGAGAATCGTTTGTACCTGTTTGTACCTCTCTTCATTTCGTTTGTACCTCAAAGAGAACGAAATAAAAAATTATTAAAAAAATTACCGTCGCCCAACTTATAGATATTTTTATTTCGTCAATACCATTCGATAGAGAATCGTTTGTACCTGTTTGTACCTCTTTTCATTTCGTTTGTACCTCAACGGGAACCGAAGTACAGCGTTTTCAATGTTTCGAAAATAACGTTAAAGCGGTACATACGCTATTTTTTAAGGTATCGAAAAACGACCAAGGGGGCTCGAAGGAGAATCGTTTGTACCTGTTTGTACCTCTCTTCATTTCGTTTGTATCTCAAAGAGAACGAAATAAAAAATTATTAAAAAAATAACCGTCGCCCAACTTATAGATATTTTTATTTCGTCAATACCATTCGATAGAGAATCGTTTGTACCTGTTTGTACCTCTTTTCATTTCGTTTGTACCTCAACGGGAACCGAAGTACAGCTTTTCAATGTTTCGAAAATAACGTTAAAGCGGTACATACGCTATTTTTTAAGGTGTCGAAAAACGACCAAGGGGACTCGAAGGAGAATCGTTTGTACCTGTTTGTACCTATTTTCATTTCGTTTGTACCTCAACGGGAACCGAAGTATAGCGTTTTCAAAATTTCGAAAATAACGTTAAAGCGGTACATACGATATTTTTTAAGATATCGAAAAATGACCAAGGGGGCTAGAAGGGGGCGCCAGGTTCATATGGGTGGAATCGTCTGTTGTGTTGTATTCTTACGCTTAACATTATCCAGAACTAACAGTGAGGACGTGGCAGGATTCTAGTTCTATTTTTGTTTGTTTTTATTGGTTTTTGTTTTTATTTTTATTTATTTGAAACGTTTTGTTTTCTTTTATGTTTTTTTGTTATATTTATTTTATTTATTTGTTATTAAAAATATAATGTGTGTTAATAGTTATAATTAGTAATTTCTTAATAAAATGATAAAGGAAACAATTCGTATTTATGAAGACAGAATTTACACACAATATTTAAATACATTACGTTTTCTTATTTTGGATTATTCAGATATGAGAATCCATAACCATGATGAACAATAACAAACCCAATAATACTGTATTTAAATATTGTGTGTATGTAATGTATTTAAATATTGTGTGTAAATTCTGTAGTGCAGTACTTTTCTAGTGCTTTTTACTATTACACATAGAGCCTTTTGTTACTAGCATTGTGGCAACCCTGCTTGCGTGTACACCAAATCAAACACCAAATGTACGGCTTTAAAGTTATTTCGAAACATTGAAAGCGCTATACTTCGGTTCTCGGTGAGGTACAAACGAAATGAAAAGAGGTACAAACAGGTACAAACGATTCTCCTTCGAGCCCCCTTGGTAGTTTTTCGATATCTTAAAAAATAGCGTATGTACCGCTTTAACGTTATTTTCGAAACATTGAAAACGCTATACTTCGGTTCTCGATGAGGTACAAACGAAATGAAAAGAGGTACAAAGAGGTACAAACGATTCTCTCGAGCTTGGTAGTTTTTCGATATCTTAAAAATAGCGTATGTACCGCTTTAACGTTATTTTCGAAACATTGAGAAAACGCTATACTTCGGTTCTCGGTGAGGTACAAACGAAATGAAAAGAGGTACAAACGATTCTCCTTCAGACGCCTTGGTAGTTTTTCGATATCTTAAAAATAGCGTATGTACCGCTTTAACGTTATTTTCGAAACATTGAAAACGCTATACTTCGGTTCCCGGTGAGGTACAAACGAAATGAAAAGAGGTACAAACAGATACAAACGATTCTCCTTCGAGTCCCCTGGGTAGTTTTTCGATATCTTAAAAATAGCGTATGTACCCGCTTTAACGTTATTTTCGAAACATTGAAAAACGCTTTATACTTCGGTTCCCGTTGAGGTACAAATGAAATGAAATGAGGTACAAACAGGTACAAACGATTCTCTATCGAATGGTATGACGAAATAAAAATATCTTAAAGTTGGGCGACCGTTATCTTTTAATCATTTTTATTTTGTTCCCTTTGAGGTACAAACGAAATGAAAAAGAGGTACAAACAGGTACAAACGATTCTCTATCGAATGGCGTTGACGAAATAAAAATATCTTAAAGTTGGGCGACGGTTATTTTTTTAATAATTTTTTATTTTGTTCCCTTTGAGGTACAAACGAAATAATAAGTGGTACAAACGGGTACAAACGATTCTCTATCGAATGGCGTTGACGAAATAAAAATATCTTAAAGTTGGGCGACGGTTATTTTTTTTAATAATCTTTTATTTCGTTCTCTTTGAGGTACAAACAAAATGAAGAGAGGTACAAACAGGTACAAACGATTCTCTATCGAATGGCGTTGACGAAATAAGAATATCTTAAAGTTGGGCGACGGTTATTTTTTTAATAATTTTTTATTTTGTTCCCTTTGAGGTACAAACGAAATAAAAAGTGGTACAAACGGGTACAAACGAGGTACAAACCCACTAAATTATTTAAATTTTTTTTTGATGAAGTTGGGCGCCAGGTTCACATGGGTCCTAACGACGACGATCATGTAACGACATTTTTAAAAATTGGTATTAGTTTCCATAGTAATATGAACAGCAATGTTTCGTATTAAAATAAAATCACGGTATATTAATATGATACGTTACACAGTTATACAGTAACGTATCATATTAATATAACCAAAATCGTACAGTAATGGGTTACTTTACAAATAGCAACCATTACTGTATACTGTATAGCAACGTACTAACTACTATTATTTTTTATTTTCAACGCCCAACAATTGTGACAGTTATTAATGTGACAGTGATTAACGTCACTTCTATTAAGGCGTTTTCGGAAAATAACTCTGTAAAGATTAACTCCAGCAGGTTAGTAGTCAGGTTGGTGAATTTTCGAACGCGAATGTGGTTGTCAGGTCAGTATCATAATAATAACTGCATCTGGCCAAATTTGGCAAACCCGTCATTTTGTGCAAAATAATTCACAAATAATTAAACACTTTAATTAAAACAAATCAAATTACAGTGTTTTTCTATTGCTTTTTCCCTTTTGTCAAATGTGTTTCCTAATTCGTCAAATGACTTTCCAATCCGTTCAAAGTATAGTAGGCCTGCGGATTGGAAAGTCATCTGACAAATTCGGAAACATAATTGACAAAAGCGGAAAACCAAAAGAAAAAGACAGAAGTCGAGTTTTCGCGATACAAAGTTAAAACGCGAAGTTATAACTAAAAGTAACTTAAGTGACATCTCCATAGTTCCAACTTTAAGTTGTCAGTTCAAATGAAATTATTAAAGTGAAAATGAAAGCTTTTCTGAATATCAAAAAGTGTGAGTGGAGTGCTCTGTAACCTATAGTATAAATTCATGACTTCTGATTTGTTGTGGAATAAGATCACATCTAACCAAATTTAAGCAGTGACAGTTCTATGACGTCTTTAACTTTGCTCTTGACCAACGTTATAACTTGACTGAAAGTGAACATGGCGGCACTTCCGGTTAAAGTTAAAACTTTATCCGCGAAAACGACTTTTTGCTGTCAAAGTTATAACAAAGTTACAACTTTACTATCGCGAAAACTCGCCTTGTATTTGTTAGTACATGTCACACATTTCAAATTATCCAAACTTCTAAAAAGGAAGCAGATGAACATAACCTCTCATAACAGAACCTATGTAAGTCTACCCAATGACTAGAGTTACTTGGGTTGCGTACCTGTACTAATTTTCGAATACAGAACAAGTAACCAGGTTTAATTTACGAACGCTTTTTCAAGAACCTGACTGCTCCGACCGAATTTCCGAAAACGCCTTTAAACATTAGGGGCATTTAACAAAAAAATCGATTGACTACAATCAGACTGAATCGATTTAAATCGTTTCATGAAAACACTGAACGGTGGCGTGACTGGTATAACCCTCCTTTCTATAATATTTGGTATTTAACTATTCAACAATAGCAATATCACAATATTAGCAGGGCGTTTAAGTTATTTCTCTAATAAATCTTTGAAATAAACAATACACTGTTATAAACAACTCGCACATATGATAAATACAAACCGCAACGCCATATTTAATCGCAGTTAAATCGGAAAATTTTTACGATGGACAATTTCACGATCGATCTTGAATCGATTCAGATGCATTGAACTCTAAACCGTATGCAATCATAAATCGATTGTGAATCGATTGTGTCCGTTGAATGCCCCTATTAATAAAATCAATTAGTATACGCAACTCGTTATAAAAGTGTTCTCTAAACTCGTATGGCTTTTTAAGTTACTCGCTCGCTACGCTCGCTCCGACTTAAACAAGCCAAACTCGTTTAGTAAAACTTCACTTTTTTAAGCTTCTTGCGTAAAGCGGTTATATATTTACTTGTAATTATACGTGTATTTCTACATGTTTTTTCCATGTAATTTGTCGTGTATTACACAGTAAAATCGGCGCTCAATACTTAAACAGATAAATTGGTATTTTTAAGCTGATTGACAGAAATGTAAGTTGGTAAAACGTTGAAAATTGATCAAATAGTCACAGTTGAATGAAGGTAGAACAAAATATAAATCTTTGTAAATAATAAACATAAATATAAAATAAATAAAAATACACTGTAAAAAATGGTATTAAAATTACAGCGATAAGTACGTAATATTACAGTGAAAATCACTGTAAAAAAAATGGGAATGTAAATACACATTAATTTTCAATGTGATATTACATTCGATTTGTAGAAACACATGAAGTATGTAATGTTGCAGTAAATTAAACTGTAAAGTTCCATTTATTTCGAATATTTCCGTATTCAGAAGCACAATTAAGATCTATTGGGGAACATTACTGTAAGAGTACTGTAGCGTATTCGAAAGCATTGTAATATTACGTAGGGGATCTGGAACATGACGTTTTTTAGAGTCACGCCTGTATCAGATCATCTTTTGCAGGGTGGGAATTATTCTAGCGAGGACCGTTAAAGCTAGACATATTGCACAATCCGACGTAATTTCTAATTCTTGTAGGTTAGTGCGTGCTTTTGTGGAACTATATGTTAATTTGAGGTAGGTAATAACAAATTTATATTTTTATATAAACTGTTTTCAATTGATTACAATAAGATGATTACGGAACATATATGAAATTATAGATACATATACTTAATCGTATCTAGATTATTCGTTATTATATCTTCCCCCCGTTGTTGCAAAGTTGCATATTTGGTAAACAATTCTTGAATAAAAATTTATATTTATTTTCAGATTTGATGTGGTTCTGTCCTAACCTCTTTAATACATTTACAATGGAATACAAATGTTTAATGTGTGATTCGATTAGCTCATCGATTAAAAGCTACAATTTGCATCAATGCTTACATAGGAATTCACTAAATGGTAGATTTAAGTGTGCTGTTAATTCGTGCATGAAAGAATTTAAAAAGTATACCAATTTTAAAATGCATTTGTTTAGAACACATCCCCCAAAAAATTAAAAATTTTGACAAATGACTTATTTCAATGCACAATAATTAATTGTGAATATAAAAGTAATACTTTTAAAAATTTGATCATACATAATTATGTGTGGACATGGAAACTATGTTTGCTGCAAAAATCGATAAATTTATAAACTTTGCAATTCAGAAAAAGTTTTTTAATAATATACCTGATGATTATGAAGCAAAAGTAATTATGATCTTGAAAACAATTGCCAAATTTTTAGGAGATGATATTACTACATTGTTTATCGAAGTCAGTAGGTAAGGTTAGTATTCTTATTCTCCGGCCACATTTGCGTTTAACGTAACGCCTAACATGATTTTCAAAGTCTAATTTGACTAGTTTGGTGTAGTTTTTCCTCGTGGTATAATAATATAGAAAAGAAGACAAATGTATAACATTAAATTTAAGTGTATCTGCAGATTAATGTCAAATTAGATGTTAAAAATCACGTTAGGCGTTACATTAAACACAAATGTGGCCGCGGAATCGTTCTGGTTTGATTAAAATAATCATTGTTGCATTTATTCTAATAGGATCAGGATCTTCAAGTTACTTTGAAGACCCCGTCTCCATGCATTGCACATCTGAGAGGTATTTAATGAAAATAAATAATCTGAATTATTATTTGATCTGGTTTTAGATAATGGCCAATATATAATATGTTTGGAAAAACAAGAAATTATAAAGACTGAAAATTTAATGAATGCATTAAAAATAACTTTTTCTTTATATTATAATTTCAATTTAATGTACCCGAAAAAATGTGCTGCCATTCTGGAATTCTTACAGCGATATGTGATGAAGATTCATCCCGATCAGGGATCACGGAATCAAAATAAGAGGAATGGCAAATTACTATCTTTGATATCTCAATTAAGGGTTTTGTAAAATTTCAATTTGTTCGAGTTTCTTTTATGTTACATTATTTTGTAGGAAAAGTTCATGGAGAACCCTTTTAATTTGTTATTTATGAAATAATTATTAAGTTACAATGTATTTGTGTATTATTTTATTTTATGCCTGTTTTAGACGGTCATATTTCTTGTACAAATTTGTGACAAAGTGAGAGATAAGCTGCCACAGTGAATGTTGATTGGTTGAATTGGCACTTCTCACTCACTTCGTAACAAATTTGATACAAAAATATGACTGTCTAAAACAGGCATTAGAGTCTCTTTTATGTTACATTATTCAGTATTTCGTAGAAGTTCAGGAGAACCATTTTAATTTGTTACTAATGAAATAATTATTAAGTTACAATGTATTTATGAATTATTTTATTTTCGAATTTCTTTTATGTTGTATTACTTATTATTTTATAGACGAACTCTTTTAATTTTTTGTCAACTACCTATTTATTATTTTGTGCAATAAATATATTTTTTTAATAGAATGTTTTGAGTATTTATTATTTGTAAAGCTAGAATGAAAAGACCGTAGAATTAACGTACTCTTAAGATTTTAAAAGTAAATTTTTCTTTCTGCAAGTGGAGAGTTTTTTCCACATTATCTCGGCATTTATTTATGTACAATCATGCGCACCTAAAATGCACCCCCTGCACGCAAACTTCACCCTTAAAACTTTGTGGTACAAGGGTCACAGAACTGTCAAGTTGTAGCATTTAAGCTGCGCACGACTCTACCTGAAAACTTGAAAAGGACATAATAATTATTTACACCATGTTTATTAATATTGCAAAAACATTCTTACAATTGATACGATATTTTGTAAAATTGAATTAGTTGTTGATGTTTCGTTGTGCGTTTGGCAGCGTCTTTCTGTCATGCCTGTAAAGGAAATGAAAAAAAAGACAGAAAAATATGTAGTGAGAAGTAACACAATTGTCACTAAAATGAAGCCAGTAAAAATTGAATGAAATATTGACAGAGTTCTTTGACATAATAATATTCTTGTTTGTAATTTTACTACAACTGTTTCAATATATCATACAATTTATTACTAGCATCATTTCAGCGACAATTGTGTTACTTTCCACTACATATTTTTCTCTGTGAAGAAAGAGTATTTACTTACCAACACTTTCTTAAGCTCAATATTATTAGACATATAAGATCAAATACATCTTAAGTTATTTTAAGTAAAAGTTCTCAAATGAGTACTCTCGTACTCTGTATATATTTTTTTGCAAAATAAGTAATTATCTTTTTTTGGTCTGTAAAATACTTTTACATTAGATATTCCTTCACTACTTGATGAAAGTTCCATTATTTGATTAAATAATTTTATTCGATGTCTGTAGAATAAAATTCTTAAAACAGGATTTCTCAAAGAAACTAAAACTATATTTCAAAATTTTCAAAAGTTTATTTTAAAAAATCGTAAAAGTTTTTTGGGAAAAATATTTACGATTTTGTTAAATAAGCTTTTAATAAAATTTGTAAAATTATACGATGTATTTTTTTTTAAATGCCATAAAGGTTGGCCATGAAAATTAAAACTCATGTCGTAGCTTGGCATCTGACATGCCAAAACTGATAATTTAAAGTACATGAATGGAGCTAAGACATGAATTTTCTTTTCCACAGCCACCCCTTATGGCATTTTTAAAAAAACACATAGTATTGGCCATATGCGTTACTGTAAACACTATTTAATACATTTCTCATTCGTGAATATTTTCCCGGATATTGTTCTTCCGAAAAAGTATTTACGAATGGGAAGTGTAATTTTGAATACAGTGTTTGCAACAGCACATATGTGCAATGTAATTTTACAAGAGGTGATGCTACACATGAAATGTAATTTTACATACAGGGATAAAAATATTACATATGTGCAATGTAAATTTACAAGAAGCGATGCTACATATGTGAAACGTAATTTTACATACAGTGATAAGAATATTACGTATGTGAAATGTAATTTTACACGCATTGATTAGAAAATCACATACGTAATATGTAATTTTACATTTGATGATGAGAATAATACATACAAGCTGTGTAAAATTACATTATCCCTTAGTGTAAATACAGTGCACCTATGTACATTTTGTACAAGTACGTGATATTTCAATTGCCTGTAATTTTACATCGATAATCGCGGGTCATAAAGTTGCCCGCGATTTTCGCTGTAATTTTACATGAAAATTTTTTACAGTGTATAAAGTAAATAAAACATCTGCTATGTTAACTAACTTTACTAAAATATCAATAATTTGTGACCACTAACACCAACAACAAATACACAATCCTTAGAAAAACCACAAATTACACGTATATGACCTTCAAAATTAGAACAAGTTCTATTGTCATTATAATTATTTAGATGTAAAGTTACATACAGGAAATTTCTGTATTACACGGAAAAATATGCAATTTTGATGATACACGTAGAATTACACGGAAAAATATGCAATTTTGATGAATACTCGTAGAATTACATGTAAATATATAACCGTGTAAAACTAGCTTAATATACTATTAAAGTTCTAGTACATTCAAATCGTCGTAATAAAGCAAAACGTGACGTGACTTTAATTCGCTTGTCGTTTGTGAACAATTCCATTGTTATGGAAGTTGCTCATCGCGCACTTTAATTATTACGGATTATTTCAGTGAAATATATCTCAAAATTTATTTTCACACTAATTTGACATGGTAAAGGGGCAATTACACTAGCGCGCGAGTGAGCTTGTTACAGCATTAATTACTAGGGCAAGTGATAAATGTTTAAATTCATCCCACTACTGAACGAGAAACACAGCCCAGCGGCGAGTGATGTCGTGTTCCCGAGCGTACGCTATGCCCTAGCTGGACGGGCAAGACGAACGTGCGTCAAGCGGGACACACACTCAGACGGTTGCGGTAGCGGTGGCGATGAAAACCGTTCACATGCATGCGACAAGATAAAGGCGGGTCCAGACGTGCGTAACGTATAATGTAATGTAACGTGAAATGTAACGCGAATAGTGTGTGTAGACGGCACTACGAGCATTACATGTAACGCTCGCAAGTGCGCTCGCCCTGATCCATCGGCTGTCGGTTTTTAGCGCGAACACAAAGGCGCTCGCAGTGCTCTTGAACAAGATTCGCGTTGAGTTGTTCGTGTGCCGTCCAGCGTCCACATTATTCGCGTTACAATACATTACACGTTACGCACGTCTGGACCCGCCTTAAAACGCGTGAGACAGGCACGATTGTGTCCTGCGTAGCTGCGGTGAGCGCCCGTAACGCACACTCGTCTTGCCCGTCCAGCTAGGACATAGCCTTAAGCTAGTTTTACACGGTTATAACGCGTGATCAATATCTTTTCTAATCAAGTGACCTATGGAAAAAAATTGTGTCTTTGTTTGGTTCATTATTTCAAATGCCATTTGAATTATTTTTATTGCATTCCTATCGTTTTGTATAGGAAAGCAATATAAATATGTAATTCAAGTGGCATTTGAAATAATGAACTAATTAAAGACATATGATTTTATTTCCATAGGTCACTTGATTAGAAAAGATATTGATCACCTGTTATATTTACATGTAATTCTACGTGTATTCATCAAAATTGCATATTTTTCCGTGTAATACAGAAATTTCTACATGTAAATTTACATGTAAATAAATATAATGACAATAGAACTTGTTCTTGTCATATACCAAGGCGGTCAAAATAATAGCAGTGGCACCAAATTCTCAAAAAATGTGTATTACTCAAAAGAAATAAATTATTTGTAAAATTAATACCATCTTATTAATTAAATTAATTTCGCTATCTCATATATAGATATTAGTAGTGTTTTCAATAATTGAAGGGAAAGATATATTTTTAACTGTCTTGGCGTTCTACTGCTATTATTTTGACCGCATATGTACTACCGCGGCCTTAAAATTTCGCATGATTCAATTTTCCGCTGTAAATATGACTTTCTTTAACGACTTGTCAAAAGTAATCATTTTAAACGCCAGATTTCAAATGTAATGCTAAAGTTGTAGCATCAAAATGCCCAATCACGTGAGAATCACGAGAGAAAGGTTTTGCAATCGCAAAATTAGAAGATGGTTGGTCGCTACTTTTATTCTGTTATTTCACTTCTAATACAATCTTGCTGTTCTTAAAATATAACCAAACAATCTGACTTTTGGTTAAACGTCTTTAGTGTCAAAATTGAGGAAAGTGCCTGTTCTACAAGTACGTGTATTTTGTGTTTTTTTTTCTAGGGATTGTGTATTTGCTGTTGGTGTTATGGGTCACAAAGTATTGGTATTTTAGTGAAGTTAGTTAACAAAGCAAATGTTTTATTTATTTTATATTTATGTTTATTACTTATAGAGATTTATATTTTTGTTCTACCTTCATTCAATTGTGACTATTTGATTCATTTTCAAGGTTTTACCAACTTACATTTCTATCTACCAGCTTAAAAATACCAATTTATCTGTTTAAGTATTGAACGCCAATTTTGTTATGTTAAATCTGAAAACCCGACAAGTGGAACTAAAAATAGTTTGTTATAATCAAAGATGAAGAATGACATCTATAATAAGCTAAAAAGAGTAACTTTAAATACAGAAGTTACATTAATACGTTACATTCACGTGTTATATTATTTCTAATTACAATGGGCCGTAGTCTCATCTTATAATAATTAATTTAATATCGTGTTTATTTCCCACAGCAACGCTCGTCCGTCACCCCCATACATTAAATTGACATAAAGCTATGTTGTTTCTAGTTTATTTTAATCACGAATTTAGTTAAATACCATTTTAATCATAAGATCAGAATATGGGCCTGTATTAAGAAGACTACTTATTCAGGTTGAATTTTACAACTAGTTGGATATAAGTATATTCGGACGAAGTCGTGTAGGAGTAGAGGGGGTTCTAGCGTGTATCAGCTCAAGCCTTCAGTTTGAAGCATGCAGTTTTTAGAGCTTGTTTTTTAGCTACATTATTATAATACAAATAATAATAATTGCGGCAATTAGAACAATATTTTACATGAATTATTAAAATCCTAGTTAAAAAAAATTATTAAATACGCGCTCGTCGTTTCGCTTCCCAATGCGAGACAAGGCTGGCCGTCTCGAGTACATCCGAGGCACGCGTCGCCAACCTACTTGCTTCAATCAAGCTGTATACACGGTGAATCACAATTGTCTTCTGTTTTGTGAACTTAGCACCCCAAATTTTTAAAGTCATTTTTTTTATATTTAATTCGTCAGAATTATTTTTAATTTTCACATAGAACTCCAGAATATTTCCGAGTGCTATCAGAACTGTAGTAAAAAATTGTTTTTTTTTTTCAAAAATGAGGTGCCAACTTCACAGAAGTGCATTTACAACGTATATGTCAGATCTTCCCTCCTCTTTAAAGGGTAATTTGAGGGGTGACTCGGTATTTCACAGCAACAAAATGCATTAAGTGCATACTAACTTTTAAGCTTCAATTACTGGAAAACGGTTCGGTTTATGAAAACGCAACAAGAGAAACTTTTTGTGTTAAATACATAATCTAAAGAATATTTTCTCCACAAATTTTTGATGAATTATGAAAAACATCGTTTCTCAACCTGGGGGTCGCGAAAATAACCTAAACAATAATGAAATCATTTTATGATAAAATAATAGGGTTAAAAAACTGAAAAGTCTCTCCCTTTAAAAAGGAGGTAGGATCTAACAAATACGTTGTAAATGCGCAGTTAGATATTTTATACCCGAGTTTAAAATATTAGTTTGATTTGATAACTTAAAGGATCTAGAAGATATTAACCCTACTAAATAGCAGGGTTATTAAAACGTAAACCCGGTTGCGAACCTGAAGAGATCCGGGAAATTAACCGTTAGTTTTCGAACACAAGTCATTCGATCGGGTTAAGTTTCCGAACGGTTCTCTAATATTATGACCTACGAAACCCGATCAAGCAGTTTAAGTTTCCGAAAAGGATTTATGATGTACTCCTATCACATTTGATGGTTTGAGTGAGATTCTGGACAAAATTTCAAAATCATCTGTTCTGCATGGAGTGCTTTGGAAACAAAAAAGTTTGCTTTTAGTTTAACAATTGAACTATCAACAGCCACTCAAGTTGTAAATACCACATTGAAAGGCGACATATGGAAAAGGAAAATCTTTGGCGAGATCAAAAATGATAATGGGAAATAGAGAGGAATGACACGACAAATATAAAAACTCAAGTACAACTGGTGTAATAAAGGCACAGAGAGAAGATGGTGAGCGTATGTTTGAAGAATGCTTCAGAATAGATTTACAAGAATAACATTGTTGGGTGGCGAAGGAGGAAAAAAAAAGAGATACCGATCAAAGAAAACAAAAATATATTTGATACCTGAAACAGATTTATCACAGTTTTAAGAATGTTTTATCAAATAAAATATGAAATGGTATTTCTGAGACATTAATTTATTTTTATAAAGTATTGGATTCTTAAGACTGCGAATTCGAATGTCAAATAATTGCTACAAGTAAGAGGATCAAAAAAATGTTATTATTATGAATCATTAAAAAGGAAAAAATGATTGAAGATACTGTGTGCATTGTCCAGCTGTAAATCTGTCAGTTAAGGTTTTAGGTAATCTTCCTATTGTTGTAAACTGCGTATAATTATTTTTATGTAAGATTATATTCTTAACAAACATGAAAATCATAATTGAATTATTTGTGTCCCAAGAGTATCATGATAAGTTAGCGCTAAACGGCTGCATCAGAATTTGCTTATGGCCGATTCTTCACCATGTTTAACCTAAGGTTAATTTATCTAACAGTTGGAATGTGACGTGCAGTTGGCCGTACACGTACTGTGTATCACATTCTAACTGACAGATAAATTTAACCTCAAGATAAGGCGATGAAGAAATTGGGCATTAGACGTAGATGAAACTAGAACTAATCTATGAAAGAAGTATTGCTTTTACTCATTGTGGGCTTCAATTAAATTAGGCATATAAAATAAAGTAAGTAATACTACTTTTCACTGGAGGGATGCAAGACAATTTATCATATTTGGTTGTAGTTGATTGGAAGAAGTTCTGTGGTGAATTCATAAGGGTAAAGTTGAGATAATCGCGACAAGTAAACTTTTTGATAATATACAAAATTGTTGGTTGCATGTCGGCAGGATTGCAATGGGGTCCCACGACACGAATTATAGGTCAGAAATTATCCGTGCTGCGACGTGGTTAATTGACATTTTTGATAATATATTCGGAATTGTATTTGTAATTTGTAACTAACTCTAAGTCTTTGTAAATAAGTTTTTTTTTATAATAATCGTTAATCAATCAATTTAAACTTAATAAATAGTTTCAGTAATCCAGAGTTTCAATAGTTTTATCCATATAATCAGTTGATAAGTTAATTAATAAACCAGTGCTCGCAATTCAATAACGGCCAGCACGCTATAATGTTTATTATTTTATCATGCAAATTAATTATAACGTTTACACTTTCATCCCTAAGGCCCGGTATTTCAGTTACAGTTTAACTTTAATCTTCCGTTTAATTCCATAGGAACAATTGTTCTTATAATTGTTACTATGGGAATAAATTAAAGATTAAAGTTAAACTGTTACTGAAATACCGGGCCTAAGAAGGTAAAGTTCCAAGGGTGAATAAACTTACTGAATTAATTACATTTGGGATTTCTCATACTTAATCTACAAAGTTTATTTCGACAGTTCTAAAAGCTTAATAACAAACCAGTTTACATCACAAATAGAGAGATTTTTACCCGCAGGCTTTCATTAGCATGCCACTGGTCTCTTACGCACACAAGAATATTGTAATCGTAATGGTTACAGAATTTACGTCATAAATACTCGTTCTTGACGCTAAACCGTAGACGATTACTTTCGAATGTGGGGTTGTTACACCTTTTCGCGTTTACATGATGCAGAACAAAATTGTTACGAACATGAAACTTACGTCACAAGCGTAAATTCTTCAGCTGAATCATTTAAAATTATTCTGGATTGCACGTGTTACTTTGCATTTTTGGAACGTTAATAAGCGTTACATTTAAATCGTTTCTTGAAATATTTTCAATTAAACAAAACAGGTACGGAGCTGAAACTTTAATTTATTATTATGTACTATCTTTGAGATATCAATAATTTTTACTGTTTACAAAGCCGTTATAACGCATTTTACTAAATTCAAAATGTACATATATATTAGTTATTGTTGTCAAACATTTATTGCTTTTCATCAGTCATTTTTTGTTCCAGAATATAATTTACAATACATTTGTTGTTATTTTTGTGAAATACCTAGTATTGAATTTAAAGCCCTTATTTATGTAAAAAAATAATTTGATAATTGTTAATTGAACATTGTTGTCAAAAATTTCAATACTAAGTAAATAAAGGAAAATAAAGGTAAATAAGGAAAAACAAAAAATAAAAAGTGATTGTGATATTCCAAAACACACATTCTGAAAAGTTAATGCTGAAATGCTTGGTAAAGGTATTCCGTAAATTCGAATACAGATTGAACGATGTAAACCAAGCGCAAAATTGTGACAATTTTAAAAGTTGCATTCGGTTACAGACAAGTGACCGAAGTTAAGATTTGTCTGTGATTCGGCTCTTAATAACGCAAAAAAAAGAATAATCACTCAAAAGTTCAAAACCGTTTAGGTGGTTCGAAGAGGAAACTGGAATAAGTAATGTAGAAAACGATACACCACGACATTTATTATGTATTTGGGTTTCGATTCCGAGTTAAGTGATTGTTAATTTTTGAAATTTATATCTTAGAAATGAAAAAAAAAATAACAATCACTTAGTCTAGTCACCTAGCTTTAAAGACACAACCACCCCTACTTGAAAATTTTAAATAGCATTCCTCTACTTGTGATATAACAAGGAAAAGTTTATTAAAAACGTTTTTTAGAGCCAATTTCCCAACGGAAATCACTTTATATTTAAACTGTTCAAGAACCATTCAACCAAATTGTTCTTTGTTAGTATCGTTGGAAAGTTTGTATCGTTGGAAAGCTTGTTTCACGACCTTTCCATGAATACAGGTTTACAACAAATTAAACGCTCACCATGGGGATTTCGTAAATTATAATACGAGTAGGTAGATAAAAAGTGAGCAAAAAAAATAGATTAGAATAGGCGGTGCAATGTCTGTGATTAACTGAATTAATTAATATAATACATTCATGGACTGTCAAACTTATTGAGTTTTTATTTAATCACTGACATACATTTTCTTTCTTTCTTTCTTTTGTTTATTTATTAAGATAAGAGTTGCAAAATTTGCTAATTTTGTATTAAATATGGTGGACAATCTAATACAGTCAAAAGAAGTAAGTTAGGATTGTCAGTATCGCAGATACGACTGTCAACTGTCAAAAATAAAATCTGAATACGATGATATGATACACTTATGATTTTCTTTCAAACGAAATATTACATTATTATGAAATATTTTCATAAAATTTTTAATCTAGTTGGCAGATGCTTACAAACATCATGAAATAAAAATATTATTAAATTATAGAAGGTAAGTATTTATAATCCATTCCATATCTACTTGTTATCGCAGTATGCCGAGAAAGTCTAGTGAGAATGTGGTACTCGTGTATGTAATAATAATAATAATAATAATAAATATCTTTATTCCCACAAAAGTATAATAATTAAATAAATTAAATATTGCAGGAATGAGTGGAGTTCAGAATATGCAACATCAAGTCGCAAATCTGCTCTTACACCCAACTCAATTAATAAATTAATAACGCCGATATACTCGTAAATACATACTTTATAAAAATATCAAAAGTTAGCTAACTAGTAATTTAGTACTCATCTTTTTTTTAAAGTTCATTACAGGAAGCAGTTTGTAGCTATCAGGAATACTATTATAAATTTTAACTATATTGTAAGTGAAAGTCCTTTCAAAGTAACTAATTTTATGAATAGGAAAAGTTAATAAACATATACTCCTGACATTTATTTGATGAACATCTTTCCTAAAAGAAATTTTATTAAACAAATATTTGGGAATTTTACTACGTATAATTTTATGAAATAGGGATGACAAATGTAAGAATCTTCTGTTAAGACATATTTAACCATCTGGTAGCTACTACCGTGTGAGAAATTCTTTAATACTTACGAATACTGTGGTTTAACCTGAGACATGAGTTTTGAACAAGCTGTATTCGATTTTGAGTAATGACATCAAGACAAGGGACGTATACTACATCGCAGTGGTTAAAATGAGAAAGGACCAAACTTTCACAAAGAGTCGTTTTCATCTTCCGAGTCTGTTTTTCATCTTCCGAGTCTGTTTGAGTTTAAATATTAGATTTAAAATATTAGATTTAAATTAGAATAAGCTTTACGGACACATTGTGCAACATGACTTCTAAAACTCAATTTATTATTCATATCATTCACCTAAGTTCTTGGATTCATCCACAAAAGTTAAAAGATTTCCATCTATCTGAATTGGTACATCTGCTGTGTCTAACGATTTACTGAATAAAATAGCTACTGTTTTACTGACGTTTAATAATAAAGAATGCTCACTGGCTGCATTCGATAAATACCTAAGGTCGTTATTAATATTACGAATTGCAATTAATAAGTCCTTAGTGAAAAATGAATACGTTAGTTGTGTATCATTCGCATACATATTGTGATATTTACAGTACTTTGTGTAAATTTCGAAATTACAAGTATAAATTGTGTACAATAGCGGTCCCAATATTGCGCCCTGAGGGACACCTTGCAGGGCTGACAACGGAGAAAATATTTTACCCGAAATTATAACTTTTTGCGATCGATTATTTAAGTAGGATTTAAAAAATGAAATCACTTCATCAGACAGACCAATACGTATACTGAAGTATTGCAAGTAAAACATCATGCCTTAAAGTATCAAACGCCCTACTAAAGTCGAGAAGTATTAGAACACTATTTTTACCATTGTCAGCTGCAGTAAGAATATTATCAGTCACGTCTAGTAAAAGCAGTAGAACAGCTATGATTTGTCCGAAAATCAGATTGATATCGCTGATATATATCAAATTCATGGAGATGATGACGAATTTGCATGTCAACAATTTTTTCTAAAATGTTGGACATTGTTGGTAGAATACTGATTGGTCTAAAATGTTTATAATCCAATGGATGAGAAATTTTTGCTACAGGTATAATTAAAGATAATTTCAAAACACTTGGAAAATAATTTTCCAGTAGACAAGAATTTATTATATGAGTAAGGGCCAGTTTCATAATCGAATTTAAAGGAGACTTTAAATTTAAAGTACATTCAGATGTAAAAAGAACTGTGAAAATACATTTGTTTACACATCTGAATGTGACTTTAATTTTAAAGTCTCCTTTAAATTCGATTATGAAATTAGCCCTAAGAAAAGAAATGATAATAGGACAACAAAGTTGTAACATATAGACATTGATATCATTACACCCAGTGGCCATAGTTTGAATCTTTGATATTGTATCAGTGGTCACAAGACGGAATTTAAAGAGATTTGAAACTGAAGATTTCATATTATTTAAATAAAAATGTAAAATCTCATCACTATTACTGGAAGTACGTGGAACTGAATTTATGAAGTATTCATTAAAAAGATTAGCATTTTTTAATTCAATCGGAATTAAACAGTTATTTTTACATCCAAAATTTAACTGTTTTAGATGTTGCCATAAGATCCTAGAATTACTATTATGTCTCCATTTATTTTCAAAATACGCCTTCTTTTCATTTCGAATAGTATTTTTGACAATGAATGTCATGTCGATTTAGATTTTAAGGTCATTAAGATCAAGGAATTAGGCAACGTTGCGATATTTTCCTTTCATCACGAGGTGTATTCACGTCTAAATTCACATAAATAAATTGTAAAACGTTTCCTTTCACTTTTAATTTTGACTGGGTTACTTTTCAAATCTGTTTCGTTGATCTATCTGATTTGAATTGTCACAATTTGACGTATGTTATAATGACATCAAATTAAATTTGTCTAATTTAACATGAGTCAACTTACTAGCTTAAAATCACGGCCTACTGCGATAACAAATAGATAAGGAATGTATAATCTTGTAAAATACGTATTTACCTAAAAAATGTCATTTTCTGAAAATATTTTTTAGTAATTTAATATTTTGTTTGAAACCAATGACATAATTCAGATTTTAATTTTGCATCACATGGTACGAATATCTAAGATAGCGGCCATAAGGGAAAAAAAAAAAACAGTTGTCAGTTGTATCTGCGAAACTGTTAATCTTAACCCATTGCTTCTGAATGTATTAGATTGTCCATCGATTTTAATATAAAATTGCCGAGTTTTGTGACTCTATATTAAAAAAATAAACAGAATATTCAATATTTTCGAAATTGAGAATTTTCAGTTTTTTGAAGATATTTTAGAAGCGAATGAAGATAGACTAAATTTATTTGTACATTTTTGCGCCCAAAATAGCGCAAGTTTTTTGTAATTTAATCGTCTTTGCATTCTTATAGTTATACCCATGGTGGCCTTTAATTAGTTTTAACCCTGTATATATCGAGTTCGGGGTGCCATTTGAAATTTCTAATTTGGGGTAGCGGGAGCCAAGGAGGTAGGTCGGGGTGTATCATTTTCTACATTATTCTCGTTCTCTCATCAAATCACGTTTGGGTGGTTATTAATATTTTTTTGCGTTTTTAAAATATAGCCGATTGCAACTTTTAAAATTGTCACATTGCATATTATCTAAATATATGGATTCCGACGCTTTGTTTCAGAGTTATTAGATATTTGAAAGTAATTTATTATATGTATTTATAAAATCTAATAATTTATCTTTAGTTGGCTGTTGCTTTGCTAACACAGAAAAAATATAGCTATTATAGAAGCGACTCTGTATTAAAATCAGTGGATGAAGTCCCTAGATAATTAAAGTACCGCCATTAATTTTTTTTCAAACTTTTTTTTTTAAATTTACAGTTGGTTCTTGTCCGATGAAATTTGTATCACAAAATCTTCTAAGCGGACACTAAATCGCGCAAATATACACTTTACGTTTCGCAGTCGTTCGACTGCTTCGTCAGAAGTGAAAATTATGTTGTCAAAATAAACAAGGTTGTCAACGGAAACTGAAAAAGTAACTTGATTTTTTTTTTTTTTATGTATATTATATTTATTTTTAATCTAAAAATAATTTGAACATTACAAATGTTAAAAAATTGACAGATCTATGTTCTATTTAAGGAATCGAGAAAACTACAAAATGTATCGTTTAAATTTGCAAAATCAGTACGTTTATTAATAGAATTCGACGACATTTTTATTTTACACATTTCAATAAAACGTCTTTTGAAAATATTAGACTCGTAATATAAAATGTTAGTATTTTCAAAATCAAAATTATGGTCATTTTCTAATGAATGTTCTACAAGCATTGAATGATTTTGATTATTTTTTGGATATGATATTTATGTTGGTCTAGACGCTTTTTAAATTTTGGCTTGTTTCTCCAATATAACATGAATTACAATTGAAACATTTAATTTCATAAACTACGTTTGGCTGTTTTAATTTTGGTGTTTTGGTTTTAAATTTGAGAAAATACTATTTAAATTATTTACAGATTTGCTAGCTAAAATTAAATTGTGTTTTTGAATATGTGTTTAAATGTGTCATATAGTGGTTCAATGTAGGGTAATGATATGTATTTTTGTTTGAAGTTTGTTTATTGTTATTGTGGATTTTTGAATTTTGTAAATATTTAACACGATTTTTATTACTGATTCTATAAGATTTATTGGATAAGAATTTTGCACAAGAGTCTTTTTTATTAAATTTAAATTATCATAAATAAAAAGTTTATCTGAAAGTAAAACAGCTCGATCTGTTAAAGAAATAATTGTTGCAATTTTATAGTTTTTAGAAGTATACGAATGAAAATTAATATATCTACCTGACCACGTAGGTTTATGAAACCAATTTGTTATTAATTTGTTATTACGTCTGATGATATTTACATCTAGAAAACTTAGTGAATTGTTAATTTCTTTTTCTACTGTAAATTGTAATCTATTATGAAAAGAGTTAAATCTACTTAAAACAAAGTCTACTTTATCTGAAGGCAAAATCAATAAAATATCATCGACGTAACGAAAATATAAAGTTAAATTGAAAGGTAATGAGTTAATGACACTTTTTTCTAGTTCCTGCATGACAATTTCAGCTAAAGCAGGCGATAAAGGAGACCCCATTGCTGTACCGAAAATCTGTTTTTTTTTAAACTTATTTTCTTGCAACACAAGTGAGTTTGAGGTATTTTCCGTGTTATAAAAATTCGCGTTATAATTTATAATGTTGACATCATAGAAAAATTATATCGTATAACTAATTTTGGAGGGCTATTTTGGAAAATAAAGGAGTCACTCAGGATACAATCCTTACGGGGTGTCCTGCATGAGCGAATGAATACTAGCGGGCGGTGCGAGCGGCGCGGGCGTCGCGAATTTATCAAACTGAAGCAAACTGATGTAGGTGTCCTACGTGAAGTCGCATCGACCGCAAAAGCGATTCGCGCGAATTTCGCGCGGTTAACGCGATCAAATAATTTGATATTTCCGCACTTACCGCTACATCGACCGCTTCACCTGGCTTTAGGTATTTGAATTACAACATAATATTAACAAAAATGTTTGAGTCTGCATTTCAAATATATAATCAAATGTTATCAGCATCATTCTGCTGTAATTATGGGAAAAACTGGGACATGTAAAATTGCAAGGTGACGGACGGTCAAGTCACGTCGCTCACACCGCGCGATCAAGGCGATTAGCTCGCGTCGCTCGCATCGCTCGCTTCGCAAAACTGATCGCTCACGCAGGACGGTCTGAAAACTAATAATTTTATTAACAGTATGAATAATAACATAATTAATAATAATATTTTATTGAAAAGTTTAAATAGCGACATCAAGCGATCGCTTTTTGACATAACATTGCATTAGGATTGATGTGGGATTGATTAAATCCAGTTTGCTACATAATAAGTCATCCTATAGAAGGTGGCCATGCGTGCTGTCAAAGCATAATGAAAGTTTTAAAAATTTTGTTACAAGTCGGTTTTGACTGCAGTGGATTCCTCGAGCATCCTCTGTACAGCTGTTTCGGTTCTATTATTTTATATTTTCATTACATCACACTCTACTTAAATGTGGGATGTGAAAAGATCGCCAGTTGTCATGGAAATAATATAAACACAAGTTTCTTTTAAACGGATATGAACATATGGATTTAAACTATCATGCGTCCAACAATTATTGTAGTCCTGGGTGGCTGTGGTATCACACATAAATGCCGATTTTTACTTCGTATCGTTGAATTGAAGTCTCAAAGATTGACTGTTAGACAACAAATAAATGTTTCTTTACGTATTTAATGTTTTAATGCCATTTGAAACAATAATTAGTTTAAAATGTTTGACTCTACAGCCTCCCAGGACTACAATAATGCGCACCTACGGGGGGAGGGGGGGTTAAGGGAGCTGAGGTTTCCCCAGAGTCAGTTACGTGATACTAGAATTTAATAATAGCTTTGTTCGCGCAGACTAGACGTTCTGAACTAGTTTGGAATCTTAAAATCCATGCGTTCATGAAAGTTGTACACTTGAAATCGTTGTTAAAATCGATCATTATTTCGATGCGCATTTGATTTTAACCGTTCCGAATTAGTCCGGAACGTCTGCGCGAATAGACCAAATCATGTATCCCGTTCAACGCTTTAAGCCGGGCGCAGACTGATCAAGCAAAGACGTCTTTAGACAAAACGTTTTTGTTTGAACTTGCCAAAATCTGTTTTTTACATGCATTAAATAGGTACCATCGCACACTGATGAAACAATACTTGCCAACAAAACACAACGCTGTTAAACAAATTGTTGTGTGAAAAGACAAATTTGCTTAATCAGTGTGCAGGGATATCTAACAAAACGTTGTTCGACAAAACGAATTGCTTTGTTCTGTCTAATCAGTGTGCGCATACCAGCAGTCACTATCGAACAGGTTACAACAAGATGCAGCGTGTTTGGAGTGCAAATATAAATTTTTGTTTGACGTTCGTTCAGGCGACTGTTTTGACTAAAGTCGTTTTGCATCATCAATGTGCATTAAACCCAAACAAAACTTTATGCAACAAAATGAAACAGTTTTGTTGTAAGACGTTTTGATGCATCCAGAATTTTGCAAGATAAAACAAAATGTTTTTCAGTTCCACAAAACGTTTTGCCTGAAAACGTTTTTGCTTGATCAGTCTGCGCTCGGCCTAACAGGTGCGTTATTAAAAAGTCCGACTTTTCTTATTATGCATTTAGATACAAAATAATTTTTATTCTTTTAATACCGTGTATGTTTTGAAGATTGAACGGGTTACGTACTCGGGCTGAATTTCAGTTTTGCAAGAAAAAGAGCACGCTGACATAATTTCGTTTGGTAACGTTAGTTCAGTATAAATTCATAATACGTGTCTTTATTATTTAAATAAAATATATCCTTGTAGACTCTTTTGTGATTCTTATTATTTTTAAGCTCCCTCTAAGACAAATTTCTGGGTGCGCCACTGAGAGTTTAGGACCAACTCAGTGATGTGCCGTGTAATTTACATTAATTCTTTACCCAATCTTTTACATGTAAATTATTAATTCTTTACTCAGTTTATTGTTTACGTCAAGAATGTAAAAAATGTAAAGAACGTAAATAATATATTTTTGACCGATATAACTAGAGTGCGAAAGAAATGGCGAATTAATACCACATTAATTGAACATTTTGCGTTCAATTCAATTCACTCAGAATTCCAGTGAGTTCTGTCAAGTTAAGAACACAACCCAAAAACTAACCTCATTTTTAATTATTTACGTTCTTTACATTGTCTACATTCTTTACATTTTTATGTATTTTTTACATGAAACGTAAAGAAATATTTCTTTACGTGTAAATGCAGATCACTGGACCAACTCTAGAAGTCAGTAGCAAGTTTATCTACTGATGAAATTCTGCTTGTGTTTTATTTAATTAACACAGTATAGTCTCTTGGAAATAGTAAAAAAAAGTTTCCACTTACACTGTTTTTCATAGAAAATGCAATACCAAGAAGGAATTGAACATAATTCAATGAAACTTGGCACTCGTGTTTTTAGGTATTAGTTGTAAATTAAAATGTTTACATGAACATTTGGTAAAATTCTAAATGTATATCCGGAAATAATGTGTGCAACAGGGAACGCACTAGAAAAATAAAGAGAGAAATGTGCTGGTTACTCCCACTTGGTGTTGGAGGGAATCGAAGTGTGCCATGCCGTGCGAATAGCAATTACTACTGTGTGAATCAAATAGAGATGCAGTTCATAGCAGAACGGCATTTTTCAGAATTTTACATGAAATAATTCCTCTAAGACTGATTAGTGTAAGCTGAATCCAAAAAAACGCTACGCGAATAGGATTGGTGTTTAGTGTTGGATTTGAGCGATCAAAAAAAAAGAAAAAAATAAATAAAATGGTAGAAAAAACACTACAATATACCCTTCCTTGCATTCTTAATACATTTAAAATAGCTGAATGACAGCTGTCAGCTTTTGTTTTTTAAATGCAATGGTATAATTAATGTAATAACTTTCGAAAAAACTCTTCTTTCTGCGCTCAATGATGTGTTGCAATAAATACTAATAACGTAATAAACAGTTGCTGAACCAAAATCATAGGGAGAAAAATTATACACCGTGTAAATGAAATGAGGCATCAAAAGTATACCACACTGATCACCAGTCCATGAAAATGCCAAAATCGAAAAAAATTCCATTCTGCTTTAGTTTTGAAACTGCAGACTGTTAAAGTAGGCACTTGTTACTGTCAAATGTGGCAATTTTAAGTCATTTCCCAATAAAAAATGTTTCTAACATTATTAACAATACCACTCTAATTTTCTATGAGGCATAGAATTGCTCTACACAGTTTTTTTAAGAATTAAAATCTTTTCCATATACCAAAATTTACAAAGCAGACAACACTGTTTTTTGATTGTTTCGTAAATATAACATGATTAACCCACGATATACAGAAGACTGGTACGCTCACTCCACGGCGCTCACTCTCCTATAACTTCCCTTTAATCAAGTAAGCCAAAAATGTATCCTAGATAGTGGGTTCCAAGAATTATCGCTAGATAGTGTTATATGTATGAACTATGTAAAGTCCCTAGATAGTATAAAATACGGCAATAGGGAAGCCATTTTCTGGCTCATTATGCGCGGGAATTTTAAAATGAAAATTTTGGTTGATTTTCATGACAACGGAAAATTACTACATTTGCGTACTAGACATAGCAAGTTTTCGGTTCGCGGAGAATTATTTTCATCGGCCCGGCTGGGCGGGCGGTGGTCGGGATCGAAAACAATTGGGCGTGATTAGTCAAATTTCGCTCTTTATTTTTCTAGTGCATACTCTGGCGCACGCTTTATAACAGGATGTCTAGTTGAATAAATACCGAATCTGTATAATATAAGTAGGTCCTTTACTCGGAGGATTCTTGACATAAAAGTATAGTGTGTCTGTAAATGACCGTACGCCATTTAAGTTGGGATGCCTGCAGTTTTATGAACTTGTGGTAGCCATGTCATTTGCGTCAATTTTGACAGAGTACATTTTAGCGTACGTTAATTGTAACATTTCGTTGGTTTATACAGGTTATTTGATGATTTCTTGCTATTTATTTATCTAATTCCGCAGTTCTTTCCAAAGCTCGCTAATTAACGTTTATAAGAGGCTTGTAAGTAAGGCTGGGACTTTTCTCAGATTTGGTATTCGAATATTCAATTGAAATTTTATTCGAATAAATCACATTAAATCGAATACTTGAATAATTTAAATAAATCGAATACTCGAATAATCCGAATATTTAAATAAGTATTCGAATAATGAAATGGAAATTGCCTTGTAATGGGCAAAATTTACATTGTACTTGTATTTTGCGAATAAATGACGCGAGAAATACTATAACGTGTAGCTGCCGACCAGACTTCGTAAAAAAAGGGTCTACATTGTTGTGTCAAAGATTGCAGGTATACCTTCTTCCGAGAGGCGCAATACGATTCTATTAACTTTGTTTGAAGACAAATACAATTATTCGAATAATTTGAAAATTCGAATTATTAAATTTGAACGTATTCGAATAGAGTGCACATATATTCGAATATTCGAATTATTCGGATATGATTCCCAGCCTTACCATTAAGTAATAATTTAATATGAACTGCGTATTACATTTCAATAAATACTTATTATTTTAGACAATTTTTTCCAGTATTCACAAGGCTGAACAAGATGTATACTTTCCTATGGCATACTTTCGGAGTGCAACTCGAAACCTTGAGGGAACATAATTTGTAGTCTTGCTTTGAACAGTTTGTGGAAACATTTCCTGATTAAAATGTAAATTATGAAGTTTTTGATCATCACAAACATGTGATTATAAAGCCATTTGAGAGAAAAAATTGCATTTGCAAAGGTAAATCAACCTAATTACAATATTAACTGAACTTATTGTCAACGATCTTCAAGAACTATTGGACTAAATCCCGAGCAAATCCTTACGAAAGTAATCAGCACTCAGCACAGTCAGGTATGTGAGCCTCAGTAGTGAAAGTAATGCGACTACTTAATTTTGTGCTTTTTGCAGACATTAGTGAGGCTAGTTGCACAAATGCTCTGCATAAAAATCTGCATATGCATCCCTACCCATTTCTGTTCAGCAGTTGTACCCTTGTGATTATCAACAAGCAGTGTACTGTTAGTAGTTTAACGAGCAATTAAATGATTTACTTGATTTAGCTTTCTTCACCGATGACGCATGGTTCCATTTATTTGGTTATGTAAACAACCAGAATTACTGAATGTGCATGTAAACCGTATTATACGTGAAGGTTTGTGGCCACCGAGAAGCCCAGATTTGGCAGCACCCCAATTATATCCTTTTATTATATGAAGAATAATTTCTATGACCGCCTGTACAACGATGAACTTCAAGCAATTAGGCATGAAATTGAAAACATTACGCAGGACGAACTTTGTCGTGTATTTGAAAACATGAAACCATGACACAATGAATGAACTTACGTTTACAAAATAATAGAGAACATTTTCAACAATTATTATAAAAATAAAGTTATTTCCTTCTCATCAATGTTATTTTCATTTAATAAAGCATTTGTTACATCACAAGCCCATTTAGCAAGACTACATAAACATAACCTTGTCATCACTAACTAGATGCTTTCGAAAACTATGACCTCAGATCAGTTCGATCAATCGAATTAACGCCAAATCACTTACTATTACTGAAAGTAAGTAAATAAAATTCAATTTGGAACGTTAAGATCAATGAATTTACTAATCGATTAAGTTCCCGAAGACACCTATTGTGCAATCAAGACTGGGCGTGGTACCCTGGATGCCACCAACTGTAGAAAAATAAATTCAATGGTACCAACATAATTGGCGTACAAACATTTACAGACACACTGTACAATATGAGCAGTCTAACCTTGGAAACTTCGCGCGCAGTACGTCTACGCATTATAGCGTTTTCGATCGGCTGCACTAGTATGCATTCCAAGTATTTTTATATTGTATTATTATATGAGGTTAAAACAGGTGTAGGTAAATCGAAAACGCTCTTAGGTTCATTCGAAGCAAATCGAGGCGCGTAAAATAAGACAAGCCGGAAAAGTGCTGGAATCCGGAGCCATCGTACTCGAATTCAACATCTCTGTGTCGCCGTCTTCTGCTAAATTTATAATAATGGAATCTGAGATTGTTCGTAAAATAGTACCTATATTAAAAAAACAAGTTTCGTATAACACATAATTTTAGCGCACGCGTCCAGGATTAAAAAACGATGGCCACGTTAAAAATTTTTTTTTTACTTTACGTTTACAATGAACTTATCGTGACATCAAAAACAGTTTCATAATGGAAGTCATTATGAACCTACTGTCGCGGACAAAAAAAGGGGACACTTTTTTGACGTAATTCTAAAATGTCGAAAATTTTGTTGGGCGACTAACGTTTTTTGATACAGCTAATAATTTTTTTGATTATAAAAGTTATAGTTTTTTTTTTAGTGTATTTGTAATTAAAATAATGTAATGGATCGATAATCAAACAGAAACTTTATTTTCAATCAAATAATGAATGATTCTTATTAATCCGTTCACGATCTTTCTACACTCTAGCAGGCCATGTTTTTTTCGTTAGGTGACGTGCACGCATTTTTATAGAAGTCAAAATCTGACGCGAAAAAAATTATGACAATGTCATATCAACGGTACTGACTGTGTTTCAATATACAGTGTGAGGAAAAAGTAACGAAACATGGCTGTAACGTCTTTATTATTGGGTATAGAAAAAAAATTTAAATGAAAGCTGGAGGATAAAATGTGCCCCTTATATTAGTTAACTTGAATTTACATTACGATATCATCTCTAAACGGTACTCAACATAACCTCAATTTTTTAAATGGCAACCTATGTATATGTTGTGCTCACTTAGTGAAATCGACCATTTCATGAAACGGATATCCACTTCATGAAACGCATCCGCTTAATGTAATATCATTTGTATTCACTATCAGCACAAAGTATTTTGTCCTTTTCATGAAACGGAGCAACTTTTTGTGCTCTTCGTGAAGTTAATTACAATTTCATCAAGTGGATGGGCGATTTCGCTCTTTTCATGTAATGGTCACAGGAGATTCTACATAAACTGTGCATTTCGTGAAATGAATAAGAAATCGTCAAAAACGTAACAGAACCGGCAGGGAAAAATCAAAATCGGAGAAAAGTTTCTGAATTATCCTTTTGGCAATGTCAGGTATGTTTTGTGATACGTTTTGAACATGGTTGGTTCATTGGTTTGGTATCCATTAAAAGTCTTTTGGGGACAAGTACAAAGCAATGCCTTACCTTGTATTTATTGTACCATGGGTTTACCTCTCCATAAATTTACGAATTCGTTTCAAACCGTTCTGAGCACAGTTCAAACCAGCTTAAATTATTTTGAAAAAGTCTATAATGTAAAATATATTGCTTTGAAACGTATCAAAACGTTTTGCGTCACAAAAAATGCCTTTAATTATTTTTTGTAATAACCTCACTTTTAGCGATTGTACTTTCTCTTTTATTTTAGCAGCTCTTATTTCATATATTAAAACTTGCTGCTGCTGTTTCGTAAAAACTCTTTTTCCTGGTTTTGTTTCAAAATAAGTATTTAACTTACTATAAAATTCTTGTTTTTGATTGAACAACACTGCTCCTGCCGGCTCTGTCATGTTTTTGATGATATTTTATTCATTTCATGAAATCCACAGTTTATGTAGAATCGCCTGTGACCATGAAAAGAGCAAAATCGCCCATCCACTTGATGAAATTGTAATTAATTTCACGAAAAGCACAACAAGTTGCTCCGTTTCATGAAAAGGACAAAATACTTTGTGCTGATAGTGAATACAAATGATATTACAGTAAGCGGATGCGTTTCATGAAATGGATATCCGTTTCATGAAATGGATATCCATTTCATGAAATGATCGATTTCAGTAAGTGAGCACGACATATATATTTTTTTTCATCCTGTCGAAATCAGCAAGTTTTTTTACTTCTGATGTAATCAAATTTTAAGTCGTTTCCTTAAGCAATTTTCAAGAAAACCGTTCAAGAACATGTACATACTTCATTGAATCAGGTCACCTTAGATAATTGCTTCCAACTGAGATATTGAGGGTGGGTTTACAGAAAGCAAATCAAATATTTAATTATGAATTAAACTAATCACGATTAAGTTGCCATAAGGATTACATTGCGAACTGTCAGATTAACAACGTCATTAAAATTTGATTGCAATTAAATTTTCTGTAAACTGGCCCTTAACCAATACAAAATTGATATTTAGGTCCAATTTTACATTGCCACTTTAAATCACTTCAACATTATTTTTTAAGCTTTGGCTTAAAGTTAAACTGTAATTTTGTAATTGGGCCTTAATGGCATTAGAGGGCGGTGATGCATTACAGGGGAAGGGGAAATACAGAAATTAAGATGGTAGGATTGGGAGATCGACAAAGAATTTATGAGCAAGCTTATACTCTTTTTAGCGGAAACTATCCCAATCGGATTCCACCGTCGCGGTCTACTCTTAATCGTAATCATGTCAAAAATTTGACAAAATTTGGAAAATGACCATAATAATGTCCGTTATAAATTTGTTTAAAAAAGAAAAATTTCATCAACAGACATAATTATCGATACTGGTTCCGCAATAATCCTCATTGGTGGAAAAAGCGCATACACAACAACCTCAGAAATTAAATGTTTGGATAGGAATTGTTGGTCACCATTTCCTTAGACCATTCTTCTTAGTTGGTATTTTAAATTTTAATAGGTACCTGGAGTTCTTAGCAAATGAAGTAATACCGTCGGCGTCGTGCTGAGCTCTTTTTCCAGAAGGCTTAAATAACGTTTGGTTTCAGCAAATCAGTGCTACCGCACATTATGCATACTATTTTTCATCGCAGGTGGGTAGGACGAAGAGGCGAGATAGAATGGCCTGCACGCTCACCACTCACCATGCTTTTATTTACGGGGTCACCTCAAAAGCATAGTCTATAAAACTAAACCAAATAATTTAGAAGATTTAAAAGTTAGAATTAGAGCAGAAGTGGAAAGAATCATTAGAACAAGTACTTAAAAAATTTAAGCTGCTTGTAGCGTTTAGATCATGTTTAGATGTGATGACGTAAGATAAATTAAAGTTAATTGATATGAAGAGCATATCTTAGAGATTTTTGACTCTATGAAGTATACACACAATGCGCAGAAACAAGTTTTCGTCCGGCGAATCCATATTCAAAGTTTAGGGGAGGTTGGAGTACAGTATCTAGCAGCTACGCGAAGTCCAGCAAGCGACTCATACTTCACTAAGGACCGGTTTCTGAAAGATATTTTAATCGCCCCATTAAACTGATTATTAAACCGAGCCCCTTAAACCGAATCGGGTTTCTGGAAGCGTCCCCAATTATTATAAATGTCGCGTCGGATATCAAGGTGTGGCAAGGTTTGGTTTGATCTTGAACTGTGACAGTTAATCTAATGTCAAATTTTGTCACATTAAAGTGAATCAAGTCATCTACGGTTCAAATTCAAATGGACAGATCGAGCAAATGCGTTTCTCAGTGTCGTATTAAATCACTGATATGGAAAATGTGGTAAATATAAAAGATAAATTAGAAAAACATGCAAGTTGCGGCAGTCAAATTATTGAAACACGGTGTGTAACTGAATTTGTACCAAGCGTACTAAAAGGTAAGTTTAAATTAATTTGTTTTATCACATTACCGTACCTTACCAAAGTTAACATGATTTAAAGACCTTACGTCACATGTTGATGTTACACAGTTGTGTTGTGACATATTATCCGGAATAAAAAAAAAACGCTTTCAATTCTCTGCATATAACTAGAGGGTGAGAGGCTTCATCATAGCCAGTTCCATGAAGCTACATAATCATTCCAATTAGATCCTCTACTCAGTAACTTCTCAATGGTGTGAGTAACGATTGTATTATGTGACTGTCGTGTAATGATTATAGTCCTTGCTTAGAACGTGCTGTACATCATATAAATTGTTTAAAATGTTAATGATAAGGGGCTGTCTTAGACATAAAGAGACAAAGTTTATTTTATATAAAAAAATCTTAGGTATCTTTGAGTAAAACAAAATCGCTGCTATGACATTCAATTATGTTGGTACTTGTCAGTTAAATTGTGTTAGTAAGTAGTTTTCCTTTAACAACAATGAAACGGGAAGGGGTTAGAAGATCCACCATATACCGAATCATAAAAAAGTATGAAATTAATGGAACTGCAAAGTGTATGAAAAAACGCTTGGAAAGACACTCATTATTTATTGACGACGAATCTTACGTAGCTGCATAGTAGCTGCCAACCCAAACGATATTCCTGGCAAGCAATATTTCCAAGCTCGCAAGAGAATGGATGTAAAATATACCGATAGAGTGAAGCCTAAAGCCAAATTTTTCAAGAAATACCTTGTTTGGCAGGCAATTGATGAAAACGGCAACGTTTCCGACGCCTTCATTTCCCCAGGGTTCTATGAACTCAGACGTCTACCTGAAGGAATATGTAAAGAAGCGATTAATTCCCTTTACTAATAAATCCCATAATAAGGACAATATTAACTTCTGGCCTGATATGGCAATGTCATTACACGGCTTCAGTTACCGAGTTTTTACGCTCTCAAGAAATTGAATTTATTGAAAAGAAAGACAACGCACCAAACGTTCCTCAAGCAAGAGATATTGAAAAATTCTGGTCTCTCTGTAAAAAGGAGTATCAAAAGAATATGGAAAAACCAAAAAGTTTGCGAGCGTTCAAAAATAGGTGGATTCGAATTAACAAAAAAGTAGGTGAACAGTCTGGAATGGCTGTAATGCATAGAGCAGCAATAAATTTGCGTAAAATAGCCTATGCAGGAGTTGCTGTAGCCAATTTAATATAATTTGTATATAATATTATGTGAGTGTTTACCTGTAGGTTAAATTTCAATTGCTCTTTTGTTAAAAAATCTAATTGCAAATAAATGTCTCTTTACTTCTGAGACAGCCCCTTACTTATGTTGTTGCTGCTTTTTAAACCAATATATTTTATTATATTTATTTTTTGTTTTATTAGTTTATTTCCAGTAACAGTAAAATTATTTATTTCGTAAGCAAATGTAAGTACAGTAGACCTCGGTTATAACGGCCTTGGTTATAGCGATCCACCGCTTATAACGAACTACATTTCAAGTTCCGTCATTTTTTTCTATATTTGTGGCATTATCGCTTATTACGAACTTCGGATATAATGAACCGATTTTGATGGTCCCTTGAGGTTCGCTATAACCGAGGTCTACTGTATTTCAAACTTCCCGCTGTTATACAAAAACGCCATGCGTGACGAGGGGAAGAACTAGTTGAGACAAAGAGAATGAAAAGAGAGAGACAATCGCAACGGAATGGCTTATACAGTTTCCAGTATGTTTTGGTTCGTATCCAGTCGTTACGCCTTAGCGCCATCTGGCGACGGGGGGAAGAACTAACTGAAACAAAGACAGGTAGTGAAACAAGAGAGATAGATTCTCACGAAACTTCAAGTAGTTCTCTATCTATATTGTTTTGATCTGTGGTGTCAGCACTGTCATAAACTTGAAACTTTTAGCTTATGAAGTGAATTAGAAAAACTTCGTTTACACAAAATTAAAAAACTAAAAATTTACTTAAATTATTTAATGTTATGAAGTTTACAATACCTGCTTTTTAGGTCAGCAATAAATAATTTTCAACAGACATCACAATGAAAGTGTTTTGCTCCAAGGAATTGCTAAAAGACAATGCCAGAAATAGAACTTGTTTGTATGAAAACTTTAGAAGATCTAAAAGTGATCTTGTCAAACTTAACATTATTTGCTACGAAAAATGTTGGATTGATGTTAGCGTCTCTAAGTACAATACAAATAGTGAGGAAAATGCTGATGAAAACGATAATGAAGAACTAGATGTCGCTGAAGAACATATACTTGACAGCTCCGACAATTCAGTAATTGTCATACATTTAGATGAAACTTCAAAAGACCTGGAAGAGAGTTCTTCAGAAGATCAAGAGAGTGTTCCTGAAGACCTACTTGACACTGAATTGACTGGTTTCAATGAGAAACTAAATATGAAAGATCACGAGTTTCCAAATTTAGACGTCCCCAGTCCATATGTGTGCACATAATTTAAGGAATTTATTTTTTATGGTCCAATTAGTATGAGAGGAGTAACTCCAAGATGATAATAAAACTATTTCCCTTTATTACAAACTATTAAAACGCCGCGCCGTTATAAATGAGTTTTTGACAGCATCGTATGATACTTTGTGTTTTTATAATAATGTACCCATCTATTAAAAAAAATGCATACAGCAAATATTTGAAGCAAAATATTTAAACGGCAATATCTCGACCAATATAATTATGTAATACTAGATGTTGGTATATCAATATTAACAACATCTTCTAAGCGGACACTAAATCGCGCAAATATACACTTTACGTTTCGCAGTCGTTCGACTGCTTCGTCAGAAGTGAAAATTATGTTGTCAAAATAAACAAGGTTGTCAACGGAAACTGAAAAAGTAACTTGATTTTTTTTTTTATGTATATTATATTTATTTTTTAATCTAAAAATAATTTGAACATTACAAATGTTAAAAAATTGACAGATCTATGTTCTATTTAAGGAATCGAGAAAACTACAAAATGTATCGTTTAAATTTGCAAAATCAGTACGTTTATTAATAGAATTCGACGACATTTTTATTTTACACATTTCAATAAAACGTCTTTTGAAAATATTAGACTCGTAATATAAAATGTTAGTATTTTCAAAATCAAAATTATGGTCATTTTCTAATGAATGTTCTACAAGCATTGAATGATTTTGATTATTTTTTGGATATGATATTTATGTTGGTCTAGACGTTTTTTTAAATTTTGGCTTGTTTCTCCAATATAACATGAATTACAATTGAAACATTTAATTTCATAAACTACTTTTTGCAGTTTTAAATTTGGTGTTTTTGTTATTAAATTTGTTAAAATAATATTTAAATTATTTAAAGATTTTCTATCTAAAATTAAATTGTGTTTTTTGAATATGTTTTTAAATGTGTCATATAGTGGTTCAATGTAGGGTAATGATATTTATTTTTTGTTTGAAGTTTGTTTATTGTTATTGTGGATTTTTGAATTTTGTAAATATTTAACACGATTTTTAATTACTGATTCTATAAGATTTATTGGATAATAATTTTGAACAAGAGTCTTTTTTTATTAAATTTAAATTATCATAAATGAAAAGTTTATCTGAAAGTAAAACAGCTCGATCTGTTAAAGAAATAATTGTTGCAATTTTATAGTTTTTAGAAGTATACGAATGAAAATTAATATATCTACCTGACCACGTAGGTTTATGAAACCAATTTGTTATTAATTTGTTATTACGTCTGATGATATTTACATCTAGAAAACTTAGTGAATTGTTAATTTCTTCTACTGTAAATTGTAATCTATTATGAAAAGAGTTAAATCTACTAAAACAAAGTCTACTTTATCTGAAGGCAAAATCAATAAAATATCATCGACGTAACGAAAATATAAAGTTAAATTGAAAGGTAATGAGTTAATGACACTTTTTCTAGTTCCTGCATGACAATTTCAGCTAAAGCAGGCGATAAAGGAGACCCCATTGCTGTACCGAAAATCTGTTTATAAAATTTATCATTAAAAGCGAAATAAGATGTTTCAAAACATAAAGTAACAATTTCTAAAAATTTTCTTTGAAATGTCTGTAAAATCTTAATTTCTATCCACCTATCATTAATGCTTTTTAAAGCTAACTCTTTTGGAATGTTAGTAAACAAAGAAACAACATCTAAAGAAATTATAATACAGTTATTTGGTATATCTATGTTTTTCAATTTATCTACAAGTTCATAAGAATTTTTTATAAAGTATTCTGATTTACTAGTAACTTGAGTAAGAATTTTTGAAACAAATTTTGATAAGAAATATAGAGAAGAACCTATAGTAGAAACTATTGGCCGAAGAGGTGTATTAGGTTTGTGAATTTTTGGAATGCAGTATAATTTAGGAAATATGGGATGCTGTACTTTAAGAGATTTAGCAATATTATTATTAATTTCAACAGATTTTTCTAACTTATTAATAATATTGAAAGTTTTACGTTGGAAATTTTCTGTGGGATCGTTATTTAATTCTACGTATGTATTATTGTCAGAGAGCATGGTTTGAACTTTTGAAAAATAGTCATTTTTGTCAATCAGAACAGTAACATTGCTTTTGTCTGCTACTGTGACAATGATGTTTGGATTTTCTTTAAGAAATTTTTTACAAGCCAAAAGATCTCGAATAAGAATTTTATATTTTGATTTTTCAAAAGTCCTATCAATATTCCTAATGTAATTTAGAAAATTAGAACAAAATTTATTTCTCACTTGTATTTTGAAGTTGAATCTAAAGATTTTATACCAAACTCTAAGCTACTTAAAACGTTTAGAAAATCTACTTGTTTTTTATTAAAATAGGGTAATGAAAATTTTTTCCCAAAGCAAAATGTATTTTAAATTTGACGGAATTTCAGTTTTGAGTATAATTAATTAACCATTTATCGATTGTATTTTGGTCAAATTTGATATAAAGTTTTTATCTCTAATAGAAATAAGATTATCCAACTTTTAATCTGTGTTGATCGAATTCTATTAAACAACCTTTCATTTTTTTGGTTTTCAAAATGTAGAAAATTGTTTATTGTAATATTATCTAGAAAATTACTTAACTGTCCTAAAGTATAATCTAATTTCCACATTAATTTGGTAAGAAATTTTAGAGTTACTCAATTTCATATGAAAGAATTTTATTAGCGAAATCCGATACATATCTGTCAATTTTCTGACATGACATATCATACGCCTCTTTCAAAGGGCCTATTACATGATTAGGATATACTCCTTCTTTTCTACATTTAAGCAAAAAGAGCTTACGATTTTTATTTTGGTAATTTTAGTTAAAGTTTTAGAATAAATTTTGCACAGTACCTTACTTTTGGTGCCCGTAGCGACCCTCCACAAAATTGTAAAATCCTATGTTTCTGATATCCATATTTACAGTTGGTTCTTGTCCGATGAAATTTGTATCACAAAATCTTTTAAGCGGACACTAAATCGCGCAATATACACTTTACGTTTCGCAGTCGTTCGACTGCTTCGTCAGAAGTGAAAATTATGTTGTCAAAATAAACAAGGTTGTCAACGGAAACTGAAAAAAGTAACTCTGATTTTTTTTATGTATATTATATTTATTTTTAATCTAAAAATAATTTGAACATTACAAATGTTAAAAATTGACAGATCTATGTTCTATTTATGAATCGAGAAAACTACAAAATGTATCGTTTAAATTTGCAAAATCAGTACGTTTATTAATAGAATTCGACGATTTTTATTTTACACATTTCAATAAAACGTCTTTTGAAAATATTAGACTCGTAATATAAAATGTTAGTATTTTCAAAATCAAAATTATGGTCATTTTCTAATGAATGTTCTACAAGCATTGAATGATTTTGATTATTTTTTTTGTTGATATTTATGTTGGTCTAGACGTTTTTTAAATTTTGGCTTGTTTCTCCAATATAACATGAATTACAATTGAAACATTTAATTTCATAAACTACGTTTGGCTGTTTTAATTTTGGTGTTTTGGTTTTTAAATTTGAGAAAATACTATTTAAATTATTTACAGATTTGCTAGCTAAAATTAAATTGTGTTTTTTGAATATGTGTTTAAATGTGTCATATAGTGGTTCAATGTAGGGTAATGTTCAAAATTCTTATCCAATAAATCTTATAGAATCAGTAATAAAAAATCAGTAATAAAAAATCGTGTTAAATATTTACAAAATTCAAAAATCCACAATAACAATAAACAAACTTCAAACAAAAAATACATATCATTACCCTACATTGAACCACTATATGACACATTTAAACACATATTCAAAAAACACAATTTAATTTTAGCTAGCAAATCTGTAAATAATTTAAATAGTATTTTCTCAAATTTAAAAACCAAAACACCAAAATTAAAACAGCCAAACGTAGTTTATGAAATTAAATGTTTCAATTGTAATTCATGTTATATTGGAGAAACAAGCCAAAATTTAAAAAACGTCTAGACCAACATAAATATCATATCCAAAAAAATAATCAAAATCATTCAATGCTTGTAGAACATTCATTAGAAAATGACCATAATTTTGATTTTGAAAATACTAACATTTTATATTACGAGTCTAATATTTTCAAAAGACGTTTTATTGAAATGTGTAAAATAAAAATGTCGTCGAATTCTATTAATAAACGTACTGATTTTGCAAATTTAAACGATACATTTTGTAGTTTTCTCGATTCCTTAAATAGAACATAGATCTGTCAATTTTTTTAACATTTGTAATGTTCAAATTATTTTTAGATTAAAAAATAAATATAATATATAAAAAAAAAATCAAGTTACTTTTTCAGTTTCCGTTGACAACCTTGTTTATTTTGACAACATAATTTTCACTTCTGACGAAGCAGTCGAACGACTGCGAAACGTAAAGTGTATATTTGCGCGATTTAGTGTCCGCTTAGAAGATTTTGTGATACAAATTTCATCGGACAAGAACCAACTGTAAATATAAATATTAACAACATACAGCGTGTCCACCGAGTGGCGCGGTCTTCTCTACCGTCTATAGTATATAAGATAGAAAAAAAATTCAAACGAGCTAAGATGTAACTCAGTCAGCTCTACTTCATAAAATTATTTTTGGCTATACAGAGTGTTCAGTAACTGAGAGCCATACCAAAGTTATATTTCTTTTAATAGAACACCCAGTATATTTTTACATATTTCGAAAGTACACATAACGAATAGGTAATAACCAAAAATTTAGGAACTTTTACTTAAGAGTTTGTAAGATATTGATGTTTAAATGTAAAAAATTGCCATAATATGAGTGCTTATATCTTTATTATTTATTTACATTTCGTCTTGAATTTTTGAAGTACTCAATACAATATCTTTTCTACAGAAATTTCAAAACAGCTTCGGTCTATCAGTTATTATATGTACAGGCTGTTGAGTTTTGCAAAAGATAATTTTTCTCAAAATTTTCAAATGGAACACCCAGTATATCTAGACTCTTGTGAAACTCTGTTTTAATAAGCTTTCATCAAACGCCAAATGTATTTGTCTAAACTGAAGAAGTCGTGAGACAAAAATTAATAATTTTTCTTTCTTTCAATATTGACGTTATTTAGTCTTTCCGACTGGTTCTTCTGTTTTGATTTGCTGATAAATCAATGAATATGTTTTATTTTTGTAATTGAATATTTTTCTGTTATACTAATTCCTATTTTTCTTTATTTTGAAAATATTTACATAACGTTATTTTAATTTAACATTTTTACTGTATTTAATGTTTCCTGGCGTTTAGAATCTTTTTTTCAATCTTTGAAAAACTTTATAATCCGGATGTCTTCTCATGGGATAATGCTGCGAATATAATCTTGATGCCAAAAGTCAGTTGTGGTTGCCCTTTCCTAGTAGGTATGTCATGTCACATAACTCTTCATTATTAAAATGCATTTTGTTATCTTAAAAAAATACAAAACTGTAAAAGTAGTGTTATCTACTAATTGAATAATTGTTCTGTCAATCAAAAATTTATAGCAACTGTTTTCCTATTTTCTAGCAAACGGCAACGTGATTCTAAATTTTATTCTTTTAAATTATTATAACGTTATTTAGATATTTTCAAAGTAAAGAAAAATAGGAATTATTTTAACAGTAACATATTCAATTACTTTGAACAAAAAATAAAACATATTCATTGATTTATCAGCAAATCAAAACAGAAGAATCGGTTAGAAAGGCTAAATAACGTCAATATTGAAAGAAAGAAAAATTACTAATTTTTGTTTCACGACTTCTTTAGTTTAGACAAATACATTTGGCGTTTTATGAAAGCTTATTAAAACAGTATTACACGAGAGTCTAGATATACTGGGTGTTCCATTTGAAAATTTTGAGAAAAATTATCTTTTGCAAAACTCAACACCCTGTACACATAATAACCGATAGACCGAAGCTGTTTTGAAATTTCTGTAGAAAAGATATTGTATTGAGTACTTACAAAAATTCAAGACGAAATGTAAATAAATAACAAAGATATAAGCACTCATATTATGGCAATTTTTTACACTTAAACATCAATATCTTACAAACTCTTAAGGCACCCGACTTCCTTCCCGATATACGCCTAAAACATACTCAATAAAGAATCAATATAACAGAATTAATATTCATTGTATTAATTCAGATTTTTTTATACGTATAGTAAACATCATATTCTACACGGGGCTGCAGCTGAAATATTGAAAATAATAGTTTAAAAGCTAATAATTTTAATTTTAAAATGTATATTTGTAGCAAAATTTGACAGGAATTCAATATTTTTTTTCTAAATAAATTGGAACTTGTGTCATATAATCCTTTTACAAAAGGTTTACGTTTTTTCATAAAAGAAAAACTATAAAATATTTCCTATAAACGTATTATTCGCAAGCTATGATTTTCATTTAACATGATTCTCAAACCGAAACACAGATGTCCTCTGAAACTCACATTTCTAGCAAAATATCTGATTGGTGGTTACGACAAAGACCAACCCCTTACATTTTATGCGTGATTTATTAAAGCAGACCTAAATAAAGGAATGCGATCCATCAAATTTTCGCGGGAATTTTAAATTTGGAAAAGTGGCAGGAGCGTTGTGACAACGCGCTAAGCGCTGATGACCACTAGTTTCAATAGAGATGACCCGATAAAGTAGATCGTGGTTGTGTTTAAAAGTGTTCTATATTTAAAGTGATGTTAATTTTGAAATAATTACGGTACTGTTTTATATGCGAGAAAACAACTTAAACAAATATAGTAAAGCAGTTTACGATACTGCTAAATTTCAAATTATAGAGTATGCATTGAAAGATATAAATGGCATTAAATAGTACATTTAAAAAAATTAAAAGAATTAAATCTAAAACATACAGCAAAGAAGAATATACTGAAGTGCGAAGTCACATCGTAATCGTACGATTATTATAAACATATATAGGGATGCACGATTTAAATCGATACTTTTGGAAGATCGATATTTTCCTTTAAAATATCGATTCTTTGAATAGACATTAAACTTCCGATTTTTAGTACATATCGATACAAGTATGTACGAATCGATTCACTAAATAATTTCGGGACATTCGGCGATTTAATTGACATACCCAAGAAATTTGCATTTTTTTCAAGAATTATATTTGTCATGAAATAAAATCTCTACTTTACAAGGTTGTCTTACAAGGTGGCCCAATAAATTATTATTATTATTATATTTTAAATCGATCTTTCTTAATATCGATATTTTTTAACAAGTATCAGAGTCAACCGCGTATTTTGAGGATTATTCTTGACACTCGATAGATTTGACATTAGACGTGATAACCTAAGTAGAATAAATTCTTCATTTCAGCTACAATTGTGTTACTTTTCACTACCTATTTTTCTCTGTACAAGAGGTGTAATGTGCGAACGTAACAACACAGGAATACAATTGACATTTCTCGAATATAAAACGACTGTGTGCGCCTATGGGCCAGTTGTATAAAACGAGTTAATCACTCGATCAAGTTAATTGTGTTAAGCAATATCATTGGAGGAAAGTTTAAGTTTGATCGAGTGGTTAACTTCTTTTATACAGCTGGTCCTATGACATACAGCGACCATATTGAGTAACCAAGTTGGACGAGAAACTACTGTTAGTGTAGCTCTCATGTTATTCTTAACTCGTTAGTCAACACTGAATGCAAAACTTCAACGGCGACAGATACATGCATTTGTCTCCGTAAAAATTTTTGGTGGGGGTTCATCAGCGACACGCCTACTAACTGTTCCTTCCCTTCACCCTTTAGCCCCTCAGAAACTTTGGGATTGCAAGGCGTCAGCCTTAAGTAAAACTTCTTAAATTTTTGGTTATTACTTATTCGTTATGCGTACTTTCGAAATGTGTAAAAATATACTGGGTGTTCCATTTAAAAAAATATACCTTTGGTATGGCTCTAAGTTACTGAACACTCTGTATAGCCTAAAATAATTTTATGAAGTAGAGCTGACTGAGTTACATCTTAGCTCGTTTGAATTTTTTTTCTATCTTATATACTATAGACGGTAGAGAAGACCGCGGCACTCGGCGGACACGCTGTATTTTGTTAATATTGATATACCAACATCTAGTATTACATAATTATATTGGTCGAGATATTGGCGTTTAAATATTTTGTAATCAAGTGAAATTTTCTCGGTAATTCTGTTAAATACTCATAACATCTCTCAGTCCTCTTGCAATAATATAGGACATTATCGCCAGGATACTGTTCTTTTTTCGATTATATTTCGACTTTTTAATAAGAATTTATTTTATGTTTATTTTTTCCATGATTAACGAATTTTTTATTAAAACAAAAATTCATTTACCACCATTCACCACGTTACATTTACCACAATGTATGTTAATCTTTCACAGTCAATTATTGGGGTTATTTATAGTGCGGAATTGGTGGAATTATTTCTAACATTTTTTTCTGTGGGAGTGGGTACTTATTTCCACATTCAATAATAAAAGAAATCTCAACATGGCAGGTAAGCACCAAAATTAAAAAAAATTGCGAATAATTGCAACATTTGCAGGTAATTGCAAAGAAATTGCAGACAATTGCAAATTTCCAGACAATTGCAAAAATTACGGACAATTACAAATTTACAGAGAATTGTAAATAATTCACATACATTTGCACCCTGTTGTACACCAAAATTGCAAGGTGGTCAGCAGGGATGTTAGAGTATTATACGTTTTGTCTAATAGAGTATAATACATGGGTTTAATACTGTATAAAACACTGACGTATAAAAATATTGTAAAATACTGTATAATAGTCTAGTTATTTTATATTGTATCTACAACAGAGCTTTTTCCTCACCTAATTTTGGGATGTTCAACTTCATTCAAATTTTATTGATTAATGCCTTTCACTGATATGAGCTCAGTATTTCCCCGTGTTTATTGTTTTAAAGATGTAGAATTGCAAGTTGTATGATGTTTGTAGTCAAAGAACTGCGAGTATCGCTTTTTATATGTTACAAATTAACTTTACTTATACAAGCTTTTGACATGTAATATCACTTACATTCTACCGCTGTTACTCATGTTTAGACTTGTCGAACGCTTGAGACGCCAGTTCTCACATTCAACCTGCACATGAAAATATATTTTGCTCATGGTTGGTACGCAGAACGCTACATAATCTTGTGAATTTACAGTTTTATACTGTATTATACTGTACTTTACGTACAATTTAATGAACAAGTAAGCATGAACGTATTATTGGAGTTTGCAGCTAAGTGTTCGCCACCTGGTATCAACTAATCAACCCCTTGTATGCTACACAACAAATCGTGTTTTGGCGTCGATCCTGAGTGTATGATATATCGGGATTGTGTTATATGTGACATTCACATTAAATCAACTTGTGTATTTGTATTAGTACGCACTTAAACACGTGCATTACAAAAATTCCGTGTAGCTTACAGAGGTTCAGATGTATCCACGGTAGCGCTGCGATCTTAAAATCAAACGCCTATACGTTTTATACATACATATTTGTCGTAATTGTATAATTTTGTAAAACTAAATTAATGTAAAAGTCAGTTTTTGTCAATATATCTTTGTATATATCGGGGAGATTTGTTTATTTTATCGACGATAACGAAAACAGCAACACACGCCAGAGTGATGAGATCGGAAAAAAGGTTCAGTCGAGGCAGTCGAAGCGCGGTCCTTGAGGGCTATACGTGTTGATAATGTTGCGCTAATTACGCAGACGGGCCCGCGAGTGTTGCAATGAATTGCAATGACATGAAAGTAGGGGATCATTTCACCTGTATACGGCATTTGACCTTATCCGCTACTGCAGATGCGTGAGTAGTAGATGCCGGAAAAACAACTAGTTGTATGCTTGACCAGGTGATTGCATTGTGCTTTCCAAGAAAGGTCACGACTTGGTGTTGACTGTGGCCAGTGCAGCAAACACTGTGGAAGTCAGTTAGCACCAATGATTCTGAGAACGTATGCTCGGAAGGCAAGGTATGCTAATATTCACCTGGGGTTTGTCCTTATGCATGGGAAGTGCGAAGATGGACATTCGAGGACACCTTCTCCGTGAGTTCGTATCCCAGCAGCGTCCGCATCTAGATTCGCCGATGGAATTGGAGGGGCAGGAAAGGGCCCCGGTAAGTAAAGTGTTCCACATTATTGAGTAGATGCTCGTAAATGGTCATTTGTAATTTTGCATGACATCCTTATCGAATCGAAAAGCGAAGCCCAGATGTTAAGGCGTTTACCCTCAGCTCCGCAGTGGTCGTGAAAGAGAGAAAGAAAGCAGGGAAAGAGAGAGATCTAACCAAAGGGTGAGTGAATGTTTATTGTAACTCGGTCCTCTGACATTGTTATTAGTCGAAAATGTTTAACAAAAAAAAAAAAACTATCCTACATATTATACATGTAACGTATAAAAATTAACTGTCACGTACAATTAGTGTTACAGAGATTAGTTAATTAAAATCTTGTGTGTTCGTAGTTATTGATAAGTAATTATTTTTAAGTATTATAAGGGCCACTTTCACAATCGAATTTAAAGGAGACTTTAAAATAAAGTCACATTCAGATGTGTAAACAAATGTGTGTTCACAGTTGTTTTTACATCTGAAAGTGACTTTAAATTTAAATTCGATTATGAAACTGGCCCTTAGATTAATAAGTATTGATGTAATGGCACATGAATATTCAAATAATAAAAAAGCTGACTTGTTGGAAGTGTAGTTCAAAGCAAATAGAAACTTTGAAAATGTTTGCACGAGTTACGCTGAGCGTTTCCCGGAAAGACAACAACCTCACAGGAGGACAATGTTTAGAAGGGTAGATACCAACTTACGGAACTTTGGAAGTTTCGAACAAAAAAGAGCTAACTACATAGTTAGGGCCATATGCACCAAACACTTTAATCGAGCTTAAATTTGAGTGACGTTTATATTGTGACATTTGAAGTTTCATATCATTGTGTAAGTCACATTCTAAGTGACGCTTAAAGTTAAGCTGAGTTAATTCGTTCGGTGCATATGGCCATTAGTGATGCTGATATACGTCGAAATAATATTTTGCAAAATGTTACGAACAATCCAAGCACATCAGTTCGCCGAGTGGCTCGTGAAACTGGAATTCTAAAATCGATTGTTCAAAAAACTTTGAAGAAAAGCAAATACCATCCTTACAAACCAACAATTGTACAAGGTTTAAACGATAATTACTATCACCGAAGATTACAGTTTCGTAGGTAGTAGGTGGCACCTACACTGAGAAAACAAAATGTGTTAATTCAACCAAAAATTTTGTTTGAACGTATTGAACCGAAACTTTTTGTTGGTTAAACACTTTTTTTGGTTGAATTAACACATTTTGTTTACACTGATAAAACAAATGTGTTAATTTTACCAAAAAAATGTTCACCCAACAAAAACTTTCGGTTCAATACGTTCAAACAAAATTTTTGGTTGAATTAACACATTTTGTTTTCTCAGTGTACGAAAATGTGAAGATGATGCTAATTTTCCTAGGAAAATACTTTCTAATACATATACTTCCTAATTAATATTTCGTCAATTAATTTTTAAATTGTTTATATGTATTGTGTCTACATAATACAATTGAGGCGTGTTTCACAAAAACAGCATATGTCCAAAAATACAAATTTTCAGAAATCACAAAAAACAATTAACAGTGATATATAAAGGTTATTTATAAACTGCTTATTATTTCCTAGTATTATACTGGGTGTCCGGTAAAGAATGGGCCATACTTCAAGGGTGGCTTCTTTGGATCAAAATAAATCGATTTAGACCAATTTATCTTAGTACAATTTTGCTTCATTAAAAAGTTATGGCCTTTCAAAGATAATTTTTTTATATCAATATTTTAGCAAAACTCGCTCATTTTTGGAGACATTTAATTGTAATTTGGTATTTAAAGGTTTCTTGTACTGCTGAATTTGAATATCTGCTTATTTTTAACGTACACTGTAAAAAATGGTATTAAAATTACAGCGATAAGTACGTAATATTACAGTGAAAATCACTGTAAAAAAAATGGGAATGTAAATACACATTAATTTTCAATGTGATATTACATTCGATTTGTAGAAACACATGAAGTATGTAATGTTGCAGTAAATTAAACTGTAAAGTTCCATTTATTTCGAATATTTCCGTATTCAGAAGCACAATTAAGATCTATTGGGGAACATTACTGTAAGAGTACTGTAGCGTATTCGAAAGCATTGTAATATTACGTAGGGGATCTGGAACATGACGTTCTTTACGAATCACGCCTGTATCAGATCATCTTTTGCAGGGTGGGAATTATTCTAGCGAGGACCGTTAAAGCTACACTGAGAAAACAAGATGTGTTAATCCAACCAAAAAACTGTTTGTCCAACAAAAGATTTCGTTTCAATACGTTCAAACAATTTTTTTTTATAATTTAACATTTATATAAATGTCATTAATTTTATTTTGTACTAATCAGATTACCATGTCAAAACAAATAAATCAAATAGCTTACTGTTATGTTACACAAATACTTTGTTTACAATAAACCAAATATTTAGTTGTAAATTTCTGTAATAATAAATTTTATTTAAAGTAACCACACAAAATTAAATTAAAATGATATTTTTGTTACAGTAACATGTGTATGTATACCTATTTAACAAAAATTTTAGTGTAATCAACATTTTTATTCACAACAAAAAGAAAACTGTTATATCAATGCATTTTGTTTTCTCAGTGTAGACATATTGTGCAATCCGATGTAATTTCTAATTCTTGTAGGTTAGTGCGTGCTTTTGTGGAACTATATGTTAATTTGAGGTAGGTAATAACAAATTTATATTTTTATATAAACTGTTTTTAATTGATTACAATAAGATGATTACGGAATAGGTATACAATATGTCCCAGATAACTTTTCCAGCATGGGGATCTCGCTTATTATAAGAGATACGAATTCGGTTAAATGGGACGAATTGTTCCTAAGCATTAGGGCAGTCACAAACTATTTTGAAACTTCAAGAATTCCATGTGGTTCAGGAGTTATAGCCAAAAAACCTAAATTTTCAAATTTCGTTTTTTGTAATAACTTCTTTATTGTAATCGATATGTTTTTGCTATTTGTACTTTCTTAAGGTACTTTTTCATGCAGAATTCAAATGTGCTTTTAAATTTTTGTTTTCATTTTCCGTTTTCGAGTTTTCACCACCAACTTCAGTTTTTCTTATGTACCGTCAAGTAGGCTTTGGAAGAATTGAATGCGCTCTTTTTTTCTCTTTACAATAATATAAAACATGTAATATTTATTTTGACAGATAACGAAGAAAATTTAAAAAAATACATTTTCTCGACTAAACAATTTTCAAACAAATGAATAAAATAAAATAAGAAAGAATCACAAGAAACAAAAACTTAATTATTAGTTAATAACAAATAATAGGTATTTGAATTGGGAAGTACTAAACTATTTATAAAAGGTGTTCGAACAATTGACCATTGCGTTCTAAACATGCGAATTGTTGTTCCAAACAAAAAAATTCAAAGGGGTTAAATCCGGAGACCGTGGAGGCCATAAAATAGGTCCACTATTATCAGTCCACGAATTAGGGAACTGGTTATTGAGATATTCCCTAATTATGTTAGAATTATCTTGTTGAAACCAAATATTCATAATTTCAATCAATGGTAAATTATCAAGTTTATCTTCTAAATCAGTTTGTAATAAATTTAAATATCTTTGACTGTTTAACGTTTCGTTAAAAAATATGGGTCCAATAAGCTTGTCTAAAGCTTGTCGTTTAAAATTCCGCACCAGGCATTAAACCAAACCGCACTTGATGCCGACTTTCCCTAATAACGTGGGGATTTTCAGTTTTCCCAAAATGAACGTTATGTCTGTTAAACAAGCCGTTATTTGTAAACCTACTTTCATCAGACCATAAGATCTTGGTAGGAAAATTATCATTATTTTGACATTGGTTGAGATACCATTGACAAAATCGCAATCTTCTCTCTTGATCTTCTCTGAGTCCTTGCAAAATTGTATACTTATATGGATGGTATTTATGACGCTTTAAAACTCTCTGTGGTGTCGATTTTGAAATGGCAGTATCATATGTTCTATTTCCTAACAGATGTTTTAGGATTTTCAGTAACCCACTGTAAAACGTTTACTTCTTTCGAATTCCAACTTGGCTAACCTATTTTTGTAAGTACTTTTCAATAATTTTAATTAATATCTTTGAAATATTCATTTGTTTGAAAATTTGTTTATTTTTTATTTTTTGCATTAAGCAAAGCATACGTTACGCATAAAAATGTATTTTTTAAAATTTTCTTCGTTATCTGTCAAAACAAGTATTACATGTTTTATATCATTGTAAAGAGAAAAAAAGAGCGCATTCAATTCTTCCAAAGCCTACTTGACGATCCATAAGAAAAACTGAAGTTGGGGGTGAAAACTCAAAAACGGAAAGTGAAAACAAAAATCTAAAAACACATTTAAATTCTGCATGAAAAAGTGCCTTAAGAAAGTACAAATAACAAAAACATATCGATTACAATAAAGAAGTTATTACAAAAAAACGAAATTTGAAAATTTTGGTTTTTTGGCTATACCTCCTGAACCACATGGAATTTTTTGAATTTCAAAACAGTTTATGACTACCCTAATACTTAGAAATAATTCGTCCCATTTAATCGAGTTCGTATCTCTTATAATAAGCGAGGGACATATTGTATATGAAATTATAGATACATATACTTAATCGTATCTAGATTATTCGTTATTATATCATCTCCCCGTTGTTGCAAAGTTGCATATTTGGTAAACAATTCTTGAATCAAAATCGCAAGTGTTTCAATGATAATAAAAAGTTGATCTGTTATGAGGCCATAACTGAAGTAAATATTTATTTTCAGATTTGATGTGGTTCTGTCCTAACCTCTTTAATACATTTACAATGGAATACAAATGTTTAATGTGTGATTCGATTAGCTCATCGATTAAAAGCTACAATTTGCATGTGCATATGTTGTATTACTTATTATTTTATAAACGAACTCTTTTAATTTTTTGTCAACTACCTATTTATTATTTTGTGCAATAAATATATTTTTTTAATAGAATGTTTTGAGTATTTATTATTTGTAAAGCTAGAATGAAAAGACCGTAGAATTAACGTACTCTTAAGATTTTAAAAGTAAATTTTTCTTTCTGCAAGTGGAGAGTTTTTTCCATATTATCTCGGCATTTATTTATGTACAATCATGCGCACCTAAAATGCACCTCCTGCACGCAAACTTCACCCTTAAAAGTTTGTGGCACAAGGGTCACAGAACTGTCAAGTTGTAGCATTTAAGCTGCGCACGACTCTACCTGAAAACTTGAAAAGGACATAATAATTATTTACACCATGTTTATTAATATTGCAAAAAGAGTCTTACAATTGATACGATATTTTGTAAAATTGAATTAGTTGTTGATGTTTCGTTGTGCGTTTGGCAGCGTCTTTCTGTCGTGCCTGTAAAGGAAATGAAAAACAAAGACAGAAAAATATGTAGTAAGAAGTAACACAATTGTCACTAAAATGAAGCCAGTAAAAATTGAATGAAATATTGACAGAGTTCTTTGACATAATAATATTCTTGTTTGTAATTTTACTACAACTGTTTCAATATATCATACAATTTATTACTAGCATCATTTCAGCGACCATTGTGTTACTTTCCACTACATATTTTTCTTTGTGAAGAAAGAGTATTTACTTACCAACACTTTCTTAAGCTCAATATTATTAGACATATAAGATCAAATACATCTTAAGTTATTTTAAGTAAAAGTTCTCAAATGAGTACTCTCGTACTCTGTATATATTTTTTTGCAAAATAAGTAATTATCTTTTTTTTGTCTGTAAAATACTTTTACATTATATTCCTTCACTACTTGATGAAAGTTCCATTATTTGATTAAATAATTTTATTCGATGTCTGTAGAATAAAATACTTGAAACAGGATTTCTCAAAGAAACTAAAACTATATTTCAATATTCTCAAAAGTTTATTTTAAAAAATCGTAAAAGTTTTTTGGCAAAAATATTTACGATTTTGTTAAATAAGCTTTTAATAAAATTTGTAAAATTATACGATATATATTTTAAATGTTATAAAGGTTGGCCATGAAAATTAAAACTCATGTCGTAGCTTGGCATCTAACATGCCAAAACTGATAATTTAAAGTACATGAATGGAGCTAAGACATGAATTTTCTTTTCCACAGCCACCTTATGGCATTTTAAAAGACACAGTATTGGCCATATGCGTTACTGTAAACACTATTTAATACATTTCTCATTCGTGAATATTTTCCCGGATATTGTTCTTCCGAAAAAGTATTTACGAATGGGCAGTGTAATTTTGAATACAGTGTTTGCAGCAGCACATATGTGCAATGTAATTTTACAAGAGGTGATGCTACACACATGAAATGTAATTTTACGTACAGGGATAAAAATATTACATATGTGCAATGTAAATTTACAAGAAGCGATGCTACATAATATGCGAAACGTAATTTTACATACAGTGATAAGAATATTACGTATATGAAATGTAATTTTACACGCATTGATTAGAAAATCACATATGTAATATGTAATTTTACATTTGATGATGAGAATATTACATACAAGCTGTGTAAAATTACATTATCCCTTAGTGTAAATACAGTGCACATATGTACATTTTGTACAAGTACGTGATATTTCAATTGCCTGTAATTTTACATCGATAATCGCGGGTCATAAAGTTGCCCGCGATTTTCGCTGTAATTTTACATGAAAATTTTTTACAGTGTAACGTATAGAGGACCCTGATATTCTCTTCTTTATTGTCGTAATTTTTCTTACGTGAATATTTTTAAAATATGTTTCGTTTTCTTGAAACGACATTTAATTTACTTTAAAAAAAGCATACTTGTCACATGTCGCTAAAGTACACCAGTTTTGAGAAAAATGGCTTTGAATGTGAAAATGTTGAATACTTAGTACACCAGTAACGCTACTGCAGGTTGAAAGGACAATTACCTAAAGTTGCACTACTTCGTAATTTACTTAAAATTGAAAAAAATTTACAATTCCACATTTAAAGCAACGATACATTACGTAAAAAATTCTTATTATGTTTGCTATGGTCGCGTATTTCACTCATAGTTTAACTTTCAACTTCAGATTACTCCCATAGTAAAAATTATAAAAACAGTTGTTCCCATGGAGATAAAGTGAAGATTAAAGTTAAACTGTAACTGAAATAAGGGGTCTATGTGCCTGATTCAACGTAGACCTAAAACAGTAATATTCAGCATTATCACATTCAAAGCCATTTTTCTCAAAACTGGTATACTTTAGCGACATGTAACAAGTACACCTTTTTTAAAGTAAATTAAAAGTTCTTTCAAGAAAATGAATATAATTTAAAAAATATCCATGTTAAAAAAAAGTACAGCAATAAACAAAGGAATATCAGGATCTCGAGAGCGCCCCCTATATGTTACGTTAAAAATAGGAAGATATTCAGATTCAGCAGTACAAGAAACCTTCAAATACCAAATTACAATTAAATATCTCCAAAAATGAACGAGTTTTGCTAAAATATTGAAATAAAAAAATTATCTTTGAAAGGCCATAACTTTTTAATGAAGCAAAATTGTACTAAGATAAATTCGTCTATATCTATTTGTTTTGACCCAAAAAAGCCAGCCTTGAGGTATGGCCCATTCTTTACCGGACACCCGGTATGTGACTAAAAAGGTATTTCTCTTATGAATATGGGTATTGAGTGCTTAGTTTTTGAAAAAAAAATTAAAAATTGTTGGACATATGTCGTTTTTACGAGAAAAAATATTGCATTTTTTTAAATATTTTTATTTCTCCAAAATAAATGTATACAGGCTGTTACAAATTCGAGGCTCACCATTGGGATCTCGGAAACGGTAAGAGATACGAAGTCGGTTAAACTGGGGCAAAGTTGCGTATTTTGGTACTGAATAATAATCTGTTCTGAAAACTCCTCTGCGATTTGTAGTTTTTGAAATACTTTCAAAAAACAAGAAAACGTAATTTTCTTTTTTATTTTTTTCTGAAGTTATTATTGCAGGGATCATAACAAAATTAATGCATTCTACAGGCACTTTTTTAAGCTCTTTACGATGATATCATTAGATTTTACTTAAAACGTTTCGTCTCGTCCTGACCATCATCAACTTCACTTTTTCTTATGGGCACTACATTGGGTTTTAATACCAATGAATAGATCTATTTTTTCTGATGCTTTTCCATATATCACACATCCCTATTTATTAATTTGAAACAGCTGGAAATGCAAGAAATTGTTGAAAAATAACACTGCAAAGAAAAACATGTGTGCAGTGAAAACAAAAACCAAAAAAGTTTGATATATCTTCGGAGTTTTATTTCGTCTATCACAAAAGCAGATTTTTGAAAAATTTTTAGATATAAAAATGAATAAGTGAATCCAAGAAAGACGTACATTTTTAAAACGTATTGTGCTAACAACAACAATTTAGTAATAGCAAGAGAAATTTACTTCCAACAGTGACGATGACGCAGTATTTAATTAGTTTCGTAATTAAATTATACATTTTTATGATTAAAGCAAGAAAGTATCACAAGAAATTATGTCTTTAAAAATCTCTCATTCTTGTAAATTTAGAAAGGTATTGTGCTAACAACAATTTAGTAATAACAAGAGAAATTTACTTCCAATAATACGAAAGATGCCATCCACACACAGAACAATGTTATTAAGTTAGATAGAAACATTGCACTTTATGGATATTTTCATGAAGCTCGAAGGACGTATCGAGATCGCCTTAATGATGATGAGAATGAAGAATTTTATTAGTAGAGGTAGTTAAATAGTTACTTATAAAATGTATAAAATTATGAGACTACAAGAAAGAATGTTTCCTCGAGCAGTAATATCTTTTAAGAGCTTAAGCTGAGTTTTCTAAAGACATACATAATTTAATTTGATATTTTCTTGCTTTAATAATAATAATAATGTATAATTTAATTACAAATCTAATCAACTATTGTTTTGTAATTGTCTTTCTGGATATTGTTGGAAGGAAATTTCGCTCGTTATTACTAAATTGTTGTTAAGACCACAATAAATTTTTAAATTTACGTCGATTCTTGAGTTCAAAAACATTCATTTTTAGATTTAAAAATTTTACTGAAATCAGCTCTTGTGATACACGAAATAAAACTCCGAAGGTATATCAAACTTTTTTGGTTTTTGTTTTCACTGCATACCATGTTTTTCTTTGCAGTGTTATTTTCAACAATTTCTTGCATTTCCAGCTGTTTCAAAATTATTAAATAGGATGTGTGATATATGGAAAAGCATCAGAAAAAATAGATCTATTCAATGGTATTAAAACCCAATGCGCCCATAGAAAAATGAAGTTGATGATGGTCAGAACGAGACGAAATTTTAAGTATCTAATGATATCATCATAAAGAGCAAAAAGTGCCTGTAGAATGTATTAATTTTGTTATGATCCCTGCAATAATAACTTCAGGAAAAAATAAAAGAAAATTACGTTTTCTGGTTTTTTTGAAATATTTCAAAAACTACAAAACGTAGAAGATTTTTCAGAACGGATTATTATTCAGCACCAAAATACGCAACTTTGCCCCAATTTAACCGACTTCGTATCCCTTACCGTTTCCGAGATCCCAATGGAGAGCCTCGAATTTGTAACAGCCTGTATTCAGACACACAATTAGGTAACAAGTGATCAACTGAAAAACGAATTAGTCTCTACAATAAAAGATTTTTGCTCAATTGTTAAAAGCATTATTTATAAAATTGCTGATATTTTAAAATCACTTTAAATATATGCCAATTGATTGACAATTAATATTAGTATGACGTTATCCTAGACTTACTTTAAAATTCCAACGCCAACTCTAAATTCGTTTTTCAGTTGATCACTTGTTAGGACTTAAACAAGAAAAAGAAAATTAATCTTCGCACCCACTACTGTTATCATCTTCTTCAATGTCCGAAGTTTCGTATTTCGTATTTTTTGTTTTCTACCAAACGAAGCAATGGTAGTAATGAGTTTAGGTTATCTGCTTTATTAGTAGGAATGGGTATTGGGTTATTATATAGTCTCTCTGAATTTCCATCAAGAGGCACATGTGTCCAAACACGGCACGGACTTGTGCGGTATTTGAATGAAACGCGTCGGACTTATGTTGTTTCTGCGGTATCACTGATTCTGCAGTGTCCCTAACTAGGCTCATGTGTCGTTTTTGCAGGAACTAATTTTATGCATAAATAGATATCTCATTTTCTCGTGAGTTGGCCCCACTAACTCGATTTCGGTAATTTTGGACTTATGCGGTTTTTGTAAAACATGCCTCAATTAATTTGACTGATTCATAAAATTTGCTGGAAACTAATTATTGTGCGGACGTCTACCTCTTTACGCTTTAAAAACAAGAAAATCTTGAAAACAAACACCATAAAAATCGTTATCAATACAAGTTAATTATTGATTTTGATACTAAGAACAAAATGTTTAGGAAAAATATGGCCCGTAGTGTACCAACTCGGATAAAACCGTAAGAAAATTGAGAATGAATTTAACTTATCGAAATTGACAATTGGCGATATAATAAAAAGAATACGGAGACATAGCAAACTTTGATATTCGCAGCAAAAGTCCTGGAAAACCAAACACTGTAACAGAAATACAACGAAAAATTCTCGCTAAAATTTGCAAACGGCAAAGACAGGGTACTTCAAAAGAAATTCAGTCCTAATGGAATAAAGAAACTGGTCTAATTGTATCTAGGGAATGTTGCCAACAATAGTTACACAAATTCGGCTACGGTTTTTATAAAGTAAATATCATTTATAGCACTCAATACTCATTTAAATTTGAGAACCTAAATTTTAATATATTTTATTTTTAGAAAGCGACTGCTTATCAAAAACGACTGCTTATCGAAGCACAAAAGAAAAGACGTCTGGACTGGGCAAAATGTAAAGTTACATTAACCAAAGAAATGTGGAGCCAAATAATTTTTAGTGATGAATCAGGGTTTGATGTCTGTATTGGTGATTGTTGGAAGAGAGTAATCAGAACAAAATTCGGGGCTTCCTATAAAAACTGTTTTAACGAACTTATAAAGTCCCACAAGGGGTTATGATTTGGGGATGCATGTACAGCAAAGCTTCAGGCAAACTAGAGTTTGTTGATGGTATCATAAACTCAGAAAAAATGAAGGTATTTTAGAAAGAAACCTCCTGCAGATTGCAAGGTTGCAATTCGGAATAGAAAATTTCATTTTTCAACAGGACGAAGCTACCAAATCTACAAAAAAAATTGTTCAGGAACAATAATATTAGTGTTGGCTTGGTCCTCGAATAGCCTCGACTTAAATGTTATCGAAACCCTGCAATTTAACATGAAAAAGATCTTGCGAAAAAGTCCCCAGCGAACAATTCCCGGGCTGAAGGCAAAAATACAGGAAATATGGTATTCTTTCACCCCGCAATATTATGAATCCTTAGTGGATATTATGCCAGAAAGAATCCAGGGCGCAATAAAAGCCAAAAATGACATAACCTGTATTAATTTATTAAATGTCAGATTCGTCGGAACATTAAATTGTCGGCATAATTTATAGTTTTTCTTTAAAAATCTGGTTTCTATTTTTATTATTAAAATAAAACTTGTTTTGAATAAATTATTAGTTACTGTTAATCAGTCCTTTTGTTTATTATTTTTATATTAAAAGTTTTAAACATTTTCTTATGAGTTAGGGAACAATTTTTATAAAACCAGTTCTCGTCCAAATATTTAGTTTTAGGGCTCGTAATTATTATGTATCCATATCAATTTGTATAAATTAATTTTATTGGGTGCTCTATTTTAGTATGGGTAAAATTACCCGGTAAAAGTATTGCTAATAAATAATTATTTCAGTTAATCACATTGCACCGCCTACTCTAATCTGATTTTTTTGCTCACTTTTTATTACCAGTAATATTACCAATTCTTAAATTACCGATAATTTTGCATCACTATCCCTGAAGCAACTTTTTTCGCTTGATTGAATGCCGAACGTACTTTATTTCTGCAGTGATTCGTTTTTGTTTTACCAGAGTCAACTTAATTGTTTTATGGGCGCGATTTTTGTAGTTTAGACAGGTACTTAAATAGCACATTTCTTTCTGAATTCACTGGTATGCCACACTTAGAAATTAGATTGTGCTCACATTAAGTTAGCTTAGGTTCAATTGTATGCCGCGAAGCCAAGGAAACGTATACCTTTGTTTAATTGGTCCATCATTAAATATAGAATGACACACACAAATGAAGAAAAACGTGATATGTTGCGTATTTGTACTTGTAATAACGAAATTCCGCTAGAAGTGCTGAGCGGTATTTAGAAACTTATTCGGAGATAATTCAACCAAGAGTTAGATATTTTTCCAAATTGGATAACAATTTGATTTAATATTATACAACGTATACGGCTATGTATTGCGGAAAATGGAGATGTCTTCGAACAAATGATCTAATTTTTTTCTGTATTCTATTTCTGTACATTCTCTTCGAAGTTTCAAATATACCATGTACACACAGACACACACACACACCAGTCTCAAAGCAGTTCCGATGGAGGTTTTGCAGTTCTTTGAAGGCACCTCTGCAGCTGAACTTCTTAAACCAGGAGCAAGTCTAATTTGACCGATTTAATGACATGTACGGTTTCATTTGTTTGACAACTAAAATCAGAATCACATGGGGATTCATTTAAGACCAGGCATGAATGTGAAAGACAAAAAAATTGTCTTTCCATTCTCATTATTATATTACGAGTTCCAAATTTTTTTAGCACAGTTTATAAATACGAACAACGTTAAATTCGGGAGGACTTTAATAAAATACACGAGTTTGAATGTACCAAATGACATTAAATAATAATGTGCAAAGATTGCGAATAAATTAAATTACGCAGGTGAAGTGTCCGAAAACATTCGTTTGGTGTAGAAAAATCGTAAGAAATTGAATAGATTATTAATTTGATTGTAAATAATATAAATTTTAATAAATGATTCGAATAATTTAGAATCTAGATAACTAGCACATATTTGTTATCAGCTGTTTTGTGATATGCGTTTCTAAACAAATGGCCATTATGGGAATCTAATTTATATTAAATTCAATTGAACAAACAAATATGTAGTCACTATTGTTCCAAATAAAAGAATTGTTAAAGAATTTTAATTTGAACAGTGTTTATTTTGATTTATTTGTATGCATAAGCAATTATCTACGAACCTGCAAAGTACCTAAAAACGTTCATAGATTTACATAAATTAATTCAAAACAAAATAAAAGGTTACGCGCTGAACCTAAAAGAATCTCATATTGTATATAAATAAATATATACCGGGTGTCCACTTTGATTTCGCACCATAGGAATTTCAATGCAATTTTTTATAATTGTAAATTCCTACTTCCCTTTTGAAGTTATTGTTAGAAAAAGCACCATACTGAATGCAGGCTTATCCATGATGGTTTGCATGATTGCCGGATTTAATATTAAACGATTTCTTCTTGTGGCCTTATTTAAAATCAGAATCCTTAAAATGAGTTGAGAGGTAGAATAGTGGAAAAATGGACAACTATTATTTCTAGAATGTTGGCCGCAAACGGCGAATTATTTGAACATTTGGTGTAGTACCTATTAATTTATAAATAAATTTTTTTCAATACGAATTATGTTTGAGGTCTCTATTTTTCATTACAAAATTTTAAAAATCAATAAATTTTATCAATTAGAAGTTTGCCTGCTTGATCAAATCTGTGTAATTTAAAAATATATGCTTATCTAATTTTTTCTTTTTTAATTTTGAAAGCTCGCATTTATTCGAAAAACATAGTACACGGAGAGAATTACGTTGTAAAAGTAAATATAAATATAGTAATTTTTACAAAAATTTATATTACTATATGTGACAGCAAAATCATTTTATTAACTTAAAAACATATTTATATTAACTGTTATATATTTAAATTTATAAAAAGATATTCTAAAATGGCTAAAATATGAAATATAATCGTTTAATATATTTATATTTTAACATTTATATCTACGCACAAATAAGAAGCTAAGGGATTCACACGATCACTAACCTTTGCAGCTGCACCAAAAAAAATAAGTACTCGATTTAAGAAAAAACGTATATTAAAATACAAATTTTGTAAAAAAATTGTGCAAATCGGTTTTGATTACAGCGGATTCCTCGAGCATGCTCTGTACAGCTGTTTAAGGCCTCATTGGGCCTTCATCAACAGAACCGTAGCTCCAGAACTCCACTATAGAAAACATAAATATATTATGTTATGTTGTGTTGTCTATGAACTCCACTGCAAACCAAACCGATTTCTCCTAGGTTATATGGCATTGCGATGTGAAAGTAATGAACAATTTAAGTAGTGACATCTTTCGATCGCTTTTTGACCTATAAATTTTATGTTGTAAACATCATATCTGCAGGCCGAACTCATAAATGTTACAAAATCATATGCTTAATGTAATATAATCGCATTGTCAATTCTTTTAAGAGAAAAATTTACTTGCTTTACTTAAACAATTTTGCTACTTTTAAAATAATTTATTTTATTATTAATGATACTTTTTTTACATCACGGTTTTTAATATACATTTTTCTCAGTGTAAAAGTACTCTTAGCTAATGCATAACACAAAGCTACGTATTATGACGTTTAGTGCTTTATGATATACTATTCGATAGGAGAGCAGGAATTTACAATTTAAAAAAAATTGCATTGAAATCCCTATGGTACGTAATCAAAGTGGACACCCGGTATATACACTGTCTTTCAAAAAATGTGCTCCAAATGGGATTTTTTTTTATTATCGATTTATAAAAATTTATTGACGCAGAACGCTTAAACATCCCTTAAAGTCAAATTGGGAAATGTCAGATGAAATTTATCTTGAACGGTATACAGCGTGGACACCAAGACATGAAGATGGATTAAGAGTAAAGTGCCCTTATTTTACAAGATACAACAAAATTTCATAAGAATAAGTCATTCAGAATTAAAAGCTAGAGCTAAATATGAAATTACAGCCTCCTATCTCAAAAATTCAAAAAATACAATTTATTGTGAATCGCTCATTAGGAAATACTGATGGGATTAAAGTGTCCGCCAAAGTAATATGAATAGGAAAGCATAAAATTTGTTCTTATTTCTCAATTATTTCATTTGGTTTGGAGTGATTATTTCAATGCGTTCCGAAACTTTGTGCCTTCTTGTAGACACTTTTTGAAAGACACTGTATGTACGTTATTGAAATAAAAACCAACAAATTCGTCAATAATGAATAACGCAGCAATATGTTATACTCGGTTAATAAGAAGCATTGTAGCACTCGTTCTAAACTCACACGTACTACTATAATGCTTCGGGCACATCTGCGTTAACGTCTAACGGCATTCTAATGGACAAGAACGCGACAATTAACGCGAGAAAAATTAATGCGCTAAGTTTTACATTGGTGGTTAAGGTCATTATTTGTCCCACATTTCGCTCCGAAGCGGCTGCAGCAGTGGTATTTTACTTGAATATTGGCAACTTTATATTAAATGTCAAATATGACAGGAGTTCTATTAAAATATTTTAGCATTTTCCGTTTCCTAACATTCAAAAATTATATTTTAAATTAGTACTTGAAATAATGAAAGAAACCTGCAATCAAAACTGAGATAGTACGTGACTAAAAACACGAGATGTCGCTGTTTTCGTGCAAAAAATATATGTTCTGTCTTCCTCACATATATCTTTCTTTATCTATGGCAACAACTATGCGATACGTTCGCCGGCAATCCATTTGATGTGTATCAAAAACCGCCAGCCGAGCTATCGTCTAGCGCGCAATGCCATTCTCAATGCCGTTACAAAATTAGTGCCATATATGCCAATAATCCGTCGCTACGCTATCGTTGTCGGAGCCACGCTGCGTCTAATGTGCTGCCTAACGTGATTTTTCACGTCTAACTTGACAATAATTGTATGTGTAGCGACTGATTAATGGCAAATTAGACGTTAAAAATGACGTTAGGCAGCACATTTGCCGTTAGTGTGGCTGAACCATAAGCCTTCTTATTCAACTTGTACATACAGGGTGTTTCAGTGATGATGCACCAAACTTCGCGGAAACGTTTCTGACATTATTTCAAACAAAATATTTTAATACAATTTTGCAATCGGAGTAACTTGAAATTTGCATTATTTTGAGTCAATGTTTTCATAAATACCGTAGCGATTTAAATTTCTGCGGCCGTGAAACAAGACGAGCGATTTAAATTGTTTTATGAATGGCACGCGGCTGCAAGAAGACAATAAATATCTATCGTAAACGAAAAAATTTATGAGAAGCTTTTAAATCTGCCCTCGACCGCAATTCGTGTTAAAGGTGAACACTTTGAAAGAATGTGCATTTAGCGTACGTTTTCGTCGCACTAACATTTATGCAAACCGTAATTACATCAAATTTGTTCCTTACTCCTTGTTCAGGTAAAAAAGAGCCTGTGTCGCGTAGTCACTGAGCTACCCTGACAAACATTTGATAATGCGGATGTCGTTCACGATTAGGAAACAGTTCCGCATACAGATGTGATGCCAATCGCGCGTTTCCCCGACATTCCCCGTATAACAAATGCATATCCGCGTACTCTTGAAACGTAAAATCGACCATTGCAAACGCACCAACACATACGCAAACATGCACTAATAAACTTAAAAAAATGAAAAGTATAAAGTACACCGATTAATAGCCTACTCTTCGCTACAACGCGAACCAGAACGGACTAAATGTGTTTCATCATAACATCTGAGACGCGACAGTTTATGGGGTAATAAAGCAATTACACGAACGTTAAGGCAGGTTAAGAATTCGGGCCGCTCTCGTCTATTGTACGTTTTAAAAATATACGATTCTCCTTTCCCTTCGATTATCTCAAAATTTATTCATTTAAAAAAAATATATTATAGGAAACTTTTATTTCTTTTCACGATATCTACCAACATACCGAGTTTGGTGCATCTTCACTGAAACACCCGGTATAATAACACTAATTCTGTTCATGAAAAATACTCTTGTGTTTTGCAAATAAATATCTTCTTTGTTTTTAAGGAAAAGATATAAATTTAAGGATGAAGATAAACACATAAATAGATGTAAGTCCCTCCCTTAACTTGTAGAGTTTGTTTTCAAATCATGGGAGTTGTAGACGATGCAATTCCTCTCAATTGAGTTTTCATTAAGTAAGTACAATGATAATTCAAATTGATATTTTTTTAAAATGAATATTAAATTGGATTACATTCTATTAATCTATTCTTGTTTTATGCCCGATTTCTTCATCGCCTTATCTTGAGGTTAAATTTATCTGACAGTTAGAATGTGACACATATTATGTGTACGGCCAAATGTACGTCACATTCCAACTATTAGATAAATTAACTTTAGGTTAAACATGGTGAAGAAATTGGCTATTAGAAGCATTTTGATTGACGGTCTTGCAAAAATCCTGACGATTTTGACAGAAATGAATCGTTTATCAATCATTCGCTTAATTTGTCTATTTTAAATTGTATGTACTTACTTTTGGATTACATTCTATTAATCTATTCGTCTAGAAGCATTTTGATCGACGGATTTGCAAAAATCCTGACGATTTTGACAAAAATGAATCGTTTATCAATCAATCATTCGTTTAATTTGTCTACTTTAAATTGTACCTAACTTTAAGTTCAACTTGAAAATGAGTTAGTTCGTGTTGAATATTTGACTTAAGGTCGAATGTCCACTGTTTTCGAGCCACTGTGCGGCGAGCAGCTGAAAAATTCAAGTTTTCTGGCAAGTACCAGTTCATTCACCGATAAATATAGAACATAGAGAGAGCTAAATGTCTACTGTATTATAGTCCAGTGTAGGATTACTGCGCGTTTGCTAGCTGCTGCGACACACCAAAACAAAAGCATCATGCACGCTGTTTTCGAACACATTCTACACACCTAAATTATCCATGATATGATTGACTTGTCTGTTTTAGTGCGTTGTCGACTCAGTCAGGCTTCACATTAAACTCTAGTTAGCGCATTGTACAGGTGGGCGCTATATCGAAATGATTCGGATTAGAAATGATGGCTGGCTCGTTGCTAATAAGAATCAACCGACCATACCTTAAGCTGCATCATGTGCGCCGCTCGAATTATCAAGGAGAACCATCAAGGTCGGCTCGTCGTTCCTATATCCGTAAACACTCACATACACAAGCTGATTTCGCACTAAAATTTCAAATTTAAGCCACTGATGAAATCAGAATGATATTCGTATCCGATCTAGCGCAGGACAGCAAACGCGACCGAATCGCGAAATAGAATGTGTGTGGAGAGTGAAGAGTGTATTTTAAGAATTGGTGACGTTGATGATTACAGCGTCGTTCTTGGAAGCGTTAACCATTGGTCTGCAACACTACGACGTCACCAAAAACGCGTAACTACACAAACTCCAACCGTGCGATTCCAACTTGCAACTGCTCAAAAATCAACATACACCACCACGAGTATGCGCATTTCATCTGGAAATCGGTGCCTGGTTTTCACTCTCTTAGCGATGCACACGAAGTGGGGCTACTCCGAACCACAGACATTACGTAATACATGCTAAAAACCCATACGAAAACAAGCCAGGAAAAAGGGCCGGTTTTTCCGTTTTTAATAATCTATTTTTATATTCCACGCCTTGTGATTATCGAACTTATCTTACTACTGTATCCCACTCTAGTATTGTACGCAATTCGAATCGTTAGTCGTTAACTGGTTTTTGATACCTGGACGCTCCAGACGTCATCAACTGACTCATCAAGCTTGTATTTACCATAATTTTTGGTATTTACACCTTTTGCAAATACTAGAATATTGTCTGCAGGGAATGGAAATTATCAAACGTGTCCATTTTTTAATTCTCAATTTCGTAATAATTTCAACAAGAAAATATGTATTTTAATCATTTTTCTACGTTTTTTTTCTAAGTAAATGCAATATTGTTTCATATGATATCGTGTTGCATTGCTGTTTGTAGTTTTTATATTGTCAGAAACGATAACTTGATACGGTGTCCTTTCTACAAGTTTTATTTTCATCCAGTTTCATTTACTGTGTAGACATTTTTAAGAGGTAACTCTATAAGAAAATGAAAAATGTATATATACAGTAGGGTGGGTCATTTTTGTATGGAAAAAAACGAATATTGCGCTTTTGATTTTTAATAGCAAAATTATATTGCCTTTACATGAAAACAGTGTAATGCTAAAATAGCACCTCATCTTCAGGTTGCGCTTTGCCTTGGAAATACGAGTAACTTGAATATATTCTGGTAGTCATATAACATAAAGGTCTCAAGGAAAATAGGGTTTTTAGAATAAAATAATCTTTTATTAATAATTAAAAAAATAATACAACAGAAAAATTAATGAAAATCATTCAATATTGAAATCTTTCTTGCTATCGAATTTAGGCGTTGCTGCAAGGATTCGAGTTTTAATTTTATCCACCTTCTCTTGCCCTTTTAGTATACAGTTTTGATCATAACTCTGTTATTATTATTATTGCAAATACGAACTTTTCATGGCATACTATATGGTCTTTCTCGTATCATTTCAAAAATTCAAACGTAAGGCGCACCCTCTAAATATTAATTAAATTCAAAAATATTTCGTAGGTGTCATAATATCACTAAAAGATAACATAATTTTGCTAATAGGTAAGATTATCTCAAAGTTTGGTTTTTCGACCCACCCTAATATACAGGTGTCCCAACAGTGTGTTCTCGGGCAATATCTACAATAGATACAAAAAAATTTTCAACACAATTTCTTTTTTAATTTTAGAGGTCTACAACATAAAATTATTTTTATTTGTACAAAGTGAATCAAAACAGTGGTGCCGGATAAAACTTTTTTATTTCAAACGGCATACCCTATATAATATATGAAATTTGGATTGCTCAGAAAATTCTACACATCTTCTGTAAAGGATTGCCTATACCTAAGCCTAACCGTTCTTGAGATATTTATGGCGGATTTCATAAACGTTACTTAAATTTAATCATCCGTTAAAAGTAAACGTTGCCACGGTTACATGTGTTGAAGGTATAGGAATGGTTATTCTTAATCGATGATTAAAGTTAAGTGACATTTGTGAAATCCAGCGTTAACATTTTGTCTAAAAACTGCCATTTGCAGCCACTATTTTATTTTGTCACAAAATCTTTTAAATGGACACAAAATATGCGCACTAATACTTTACGTTTGATAGCTTCTTCAGAAGTGAAAAAATATAAACAAGGTTGCCAATAGAAATAAGGTTGTTTATAGAAACTGAAAAAGTAATTGATCTTTTCTTTTATAAAGTCTAAAAACTAATTTTAAACATAATACATATATGCTGGATTTCACAAACGTCACTTAACTTAATCATCGATTAAGAATAATCATTCCTATACCTTCAACACATGTAACCATGGTAACGTTTACTTTTAACGGATGATTAAATTTAAGTAACGTTTGTGAAATCCGCCATTAATATTTTATTTTAATAAACGTTAAAAATTGACAGATCTACAGGCTGAGTCCAAAACAACGCCTACGCGAATAGCGTCGGTATTTATTGTCGTATTTGGGCGGTCAAAAAATCAAATGGAATGGCAGAAAGAACTCTACAATATACCATATCTTGCGTCTTTAATACATTTAAAACAGCTGCATGACAGCTGTCAACTTTTGTTTTTTAAATACAATGGTATATTTACTGTAATACATTTCGAAAGAACTCTTTTTTCTGCGTTCAATGATGTGCTGCAATAAACACTTATTTTTCAAAATAATAGAAGATAATAAAAAGAAATAAATAAATAATTAACACGAAATGACGTAAAAACAATAAATGATACCTGTTTTACGGTAAATAGCGTAGTGTCTATAAATACTTCCTCATAGGCAAACAAATGACGATAACTGTCAACATTTTTTTTTTATTGTCAGCAAAAACAAAACAAAAGTATTGACAGTTATCGTCATTTGTTTGCTTATGAGGAAGTAATTATAGACACTATGCTATTTACCGTAAAACAGGTATCATTTATTGTTCGGCAACTGTTTATTACGTCATTTCATGTTAATAATTTATTTATTTCTTTTTATTTTCTTCTATTATTTTGAAAAATAAGTGCTTATTGCGGCACATCATTGAACGCAGAAAAAAGAGTTCTTTCGAAACGTATTAAAGTAATTATACCACTGTATTTAAAAAACAAAAGTTGACAGCTGTCATGCAGCTGTTTTAAATGTATTAAAGACACAAGATATGGTATATTGTAGAGTTTTTTCTGCCATTTCATTTGATTTTTTGACCAGTCAAATCCGACAATAAACACCGACGCTATTCGCGTAGGCGTTTTTTTGGACTCAGCCTGTATATCCTATTTAAAGAATCTAGAAAATTACAAAATATATCGTTTTAGTTTGCAAAATCTGTACGTTTATTAATACAATTCGATGACATTTTTATTTTACACATTTCTACAAAGCGTCTTTTGAAAATATTAGACTCACAGTATAAAATATTAGTATTTTCAAAATCAAAATTATGGTCATTTTCTAATGAATGTTCTACAAGCATTGAAAGATTCTACCTGAAAGATAACTTTATTATATAGCCCGATATATCGGCTGTTTCAAATTGGGTGTGCACTGAAGGGATCTCCTAAACCATGAGAGTTACAGATTCGGTTAAATCATAGGTTCTCAAACTAATTTCGTCTACCGCCCACTTTGAGAATCAATTATTTTCTAGCGCCCCCTAAACTTTTTAACTTTACCACACCTTAAAAATCACAATCGCAATCATTACTTTAATAACTTTAGTTAAATTACAGGCTGCCATATATGAGTCTTATCTTGTTTCCCGCAATTTTCTCTGTGCCCTTTACCGCCCCCCTGTAGGCCTCTAGCGCCCACAAGGGGGCGTTATCGCCCACTTTGAGAAAGACTGGGTTAAATGGAAGAAAAGTTGCACCAGTCATTGCTTAATTCGTATCCATTAACAGAATCAATTTTCTCTTAATTGTTCTTGAAGTATTGGTGAAAATGTAAAAATATCGATTTTCTTTTCTCCTCTGTAACTCCCTTATTAAAAATAATTTAGAAATTCTGTCTTAACTTTCTACAGGTACTTTTGGATTCTGCTTCAAATAGGGGCAGTAGAATTGTGGTCACACGTTTCGTCTCTCCGCGACCATCCTCAGTTTACATTTTTTTAATATAACGTATACCTTTTTATTATCGCATTTGTTGCCATTTTTTCTCCGGATTGTAATGGTATATCACACTTAATTGTTGATATTAATTTGAAGCTTAAATAATACAGATTTTTATATGAAAATTTTATTTAATACATAATTTCAAATATTTAGTTCATTTTCTTAGGTATAGTGTAAATTTCAATGAATTATTTAATATCTGTCTCTTTAGTTATTGTATAATAAATTCTTTTAACGGACACTGATAGATACGAGATAGTTGTTGACGAGGCTAATTTTACAAACAAGGGAATATTTAATAGAAATGTACAGGGTGGATCAATTTCGATGTCTCTTATGGGCATCTCTGTAACTATAAGAGTTAGAAAAAAACTAGTGGCCAAGTCTCGATCTCTTTTTTAGAGATAAAGTCAATGGACTAAGCAAAAATTGGCTATCTTCTTTTGTTTTCGAGTTATAGGCAAAAATTGACATTTTCGACTTTTCGTCAATCGCGCATATCTCGTTTATTTTTACAGATATTAAAAAACTGTTTTGACATTATTAGGGCACTTTTTTGAATACAATTCAGTGGTGTAGTTGGTTTTTTGATATTTAATAAAATTTTCGAGTTATAACATAAAGTTATATTTTTTAAATGGAAATCATAGTAGGCAATGCCACCGTTAAATAGAATTTTTTTTTCTGTTTTCAAAAATATATACTTTGTTGGGTTTATTTGTTACAATTAATAGAATAAAACGCCTTTTTTATTATTCTTGGGTGTATTCTATTCTTAGTAGGCTGGTTTGAACAAAGGCCGACAATTTTTTTGTTTGTTTTTATTAAATATCAACTCTTGTTCAAATATTTTGACAGTTGCAACCGCATAAAGAGAAAGAAAGATAGAACGAGCATCCTCTAAGAGTCACAAAGATTACAACAATCTGATACCATGTGGTTTGGGCCAAATTCGAAATTATTTAACTTCATTTAATATTGAAGTTTAAAACGCATTTTTTCGATCAAATATGCATTTCATGGAATAATGAACTAAATTATACAAGGTTTCTATAAATGATTCTAACATCGCATTACCTCTGATAAACAAATGACCATGTGCCACTAACCACCGATACTGAACACAGTCATTGGTAACGTCATCGGTTTTAATTCTTAAATAATCAAACATCTTTTTCAGAAGCTTATTTGGTGCAACATCATCAATTTAAGGAATAATTTGTAAACTCAGATTGAAACATTTGATACTGGTGTTGTGTTTTAGCAATAATGGTTTAGTATTTAAATGTTTCAAGTTTATGATAGTGTTGACACTGACATTTCTCAGATAGTAGAATACACATTTAAAAGGAGGTGGAATATCCAACTCAATATTCAATGCCGACTTTGATGTTAGAATCATTTATACAATGAGAGCAACAATGATTGACACGTGTGAAGTTGCAGTTGTTCCAACCTTATATCGAAAATGTGTTCCACTTATCAATATTGTACCAATATTTACTTCCATGCATGTCAAACGTAAGTGTCATTGACCTTTCAGTAGCGCACATACGTACATACAAGTTCTCCCTGGTTTTAGTCACTTTGTGTTTTCTTTTGTAATAACAAAGTCTTTCTTAAGGCTCTGTTTTAGTTGTCTAACTAATCTGGTACGTAAAACTGTTATAAACAAAGTAGAAAAAAATCTTATATGTGCTTTATTTTTAGTTTAAAATGTTTACTGAAGAACATAATAAGTTTATCTTAGAAGCGTATTTTCGGTCTGGTGAAAGGGATCAGGATGGTAATTGGCAGTATTCATTCATGTCTTGCTTTCATCAGTTTCAAGAAGCTTATCATGATGAAGATATTACACAAGATACGTTCCGTCAAGATGCTCCCCGTATTGTAGAATCGGTTCCGTGAGACAGGCAGTGTATGTAAAGGAAAATCCTCTGGTAGACCTAAAGTACTAACAGAAGAAGTTGTAGAAGACATCAGGCAAAGAATGTTAGCCAGTTCTAAAAAACCCATACGAAAACTGTCCCTTCAAACAGGTATTTCAAATTTTTGAGTTTTGTTGTCATGCATACTCTAATGCATTATTTCAGGTGTATCTTATGGCTCTTGTCGTACTGCTTTGAAGAAAGACTTACATATGAAGCCATATAAAGTAAGCGTTGTACAAGAACTTTTGCCTCCAGATTTTCAGAAGAGAGTGAATTATTGCAACTGGTTCAACAGACATTTAAATGATGACAATATTCTTGATTTAACGTTCTTTAGTGACGAGGCATGGTTACTTTTGGATGGTTACATTAATTCTCGGAATTATCGTGTATGGGCAACAGAAAATCCACATGAACTTCACGAAAGAGGTCTGCATCCTGTTAAAGTTGGTGTGTGGGTTGCAATGTCACGAAGAAGAATTATTGGTCCCATCTTGTGTTTAATACATAGTTTTTTTGAGTGTATTATTTTAAGAAATAGAATTGAAAGCACGAAAGAAAGCATGTACAGAATATTTTATGAAATAAATTTGGAACTTTGATTTAATTTAAATGCAATAAGGAATCCATAGACATTTTCAATTAATAACAATATTAATTTTAATTTAATTCCACTTTATTCATTGAATTTGGTCGTTTTGACAAATCACAAGTCAAAAGATGACGTAAAAATTTTTAAGAACGCCACTGAATGTAGTTATGGTTAATGTAAATACATAGTATGCGGCAAATACCCTATTGGTATGGAACGGCACACGTCAGCCATTTTTGCTCTCCCTGTAGAAACGCTGTATGTATAAATTAAAAACATCTTAAAATTATTGCAGAAAAAGTTAAAGAATATTGAAATGTAAGTAGATAATAATCACAACTCTTGATATATCACAATAAATAACTTAAAACCCAGAAAATAATATCAAAATAAATTACAATTTCAACAATGCCGCGCTAAATACACAGCCAACTCATGTTGCAACCCAACCCAGCTCTATCGGTGTTAGCTTTCTATCTCTTATGTTTATCGCAATATCTCTCACTCTTGTGCTACCCAATCTTCAAATCTTTGTTAATATTTAATAAAAACAAAAGAAAATTGTTGGCTTTTGTTGAAACTAGCCTCCTAAGTAAAGAATGCACCCAAAAATAATAAAAAAGGCGTTTTATTCTATTAACTGTAAGGAATAAACCCAACAAAGTATATATTTTTGAAAACAGAAAAAAAATCTCTATTTAATGATGACATTGCCAACTATGATTTTCATTTAAAAAAATAAAACCTTATGTTATAACTCGAAAATTTAATTAAATATCAAAAAACCAACTACACCACTGAATTGTATTCCAAAAAGTGTCCTAATAATGTCAAAACAGTTTTTTAATATCTGGAAAAATAAACGAGATATGACTGATTGACGAAAATTCGAAAATCTCAATTTTGGCTTATAACTCGAAAACAAAAGAAGATAGCCAATTTTTGTTTACACTATTGGCTTTATCTCTAAAAAAGAGATCGAGACTTGGCCATTAGTTTTTTTCTATCTCTTGTAGTTACAGAGTTGTCCATAAGAGACATCGAAATTGATCCACCCTGTACATAGATATTGGTCCAGGGAGAATCAAAAAAGATTTCAACAAGTGTGACCACAGATACAATTCAGCTTAAATGTTTGGTGTGGTATTTGGCATAATAGAATTAATGGTCCGATCATTTACGAAAATCATGTAACAACTGAACGTTACATCGATTTTTTTAAGGACAGCATTGGAAAACATTTTAAATTACATTCCTCTAAATCATATTAGGAAATTGTAATTTCAAAAAGATGGAGCACCAGCACATAATGCTGAAATAACAACAAATTATTTGAATCAAACTTTTCCTGATAGGTACAAATGGACCTGTCGCGTGGCCTCTAAAATCACCAAATATTAGCCCTTTGATTTTTTATTGATTGATTGATTGATTTTATTGACTTTTCCTCTTCCGACATTTGAATGTTAGTTATTAATATTTAGTAAGTAAAAAAAGTACTAAGGAATAAATTTACTTATTAAATAAATCATGACGAAACTGTATCAAGCTTTGTTTATCATATTTTAACTTTACTTGAAAAAAGTATTAATTGTTATACATCACTGCAATCAGCAGAAAAAATGCTATCGAATAGAATAATTAAAAGATATACGTTGTATTTAAAAAATCGAAACTGAAGATGGTCGTGGAGAGACGAAACGTTTGACTTCAATTCTGCCACCTCTATTCGAAGCAGAATAAGAAAGTGCCAGTAGAAAGTTAAATCAGAATTTCAAAATTATTTATAATACGAGAGATACAGAGGAAAAAAGAAAATCGACATTTTTACATTTTGATCAATATCTCAAGAAGAAATAAGAAAAAATTTATTCTGTGAATGAATATGAATTAGGCATTGATTTGTGCAACTTTTCTTTCATTTAACCAAATTTGTATCTCTTACGGTTTAGAAGATCCCTCCAGTGCACACTCAATTTGAAACAGCCGGTATAAGTCATTAAATTAATTTCTCCTTGTATTATAGTAATTTCAAAACATCTATTGCTAATTTCGTTTTTCTTGGAATATAATTCATTAAAAGCCGTGAGAAAATTATCCTACAAAACAGAAACTAAAACAACGGCAAAAGCAACAACATTCGCGCTCCATCGGTCCGTCCTCTTATATACATAGCTACGAAGCGACTGTCTTCCCCGCTCGATGACTTTCAGCGACTTAGACATTTGGTAGAGATAACAGCTTGTACACGGCCTACAAGTGTTCTAGGAGGCTTTGACACGGCCTATGCCTCTAGTCGGCAATGGAAGTATTCATAATAAGAAGAAGGATAAAAGAAATTGCACCAGAACGATACAGCAACCATCGTAGCAGTTGATCACGTAAAAGAAAATGATAAAATTTCATTAAGACATAGGGCAACGCAACTTGGTACCAGCAAGTCACATTTGCAGAGGGTTTTTAAAGAAAATAAAATGTTACCATATAAACCAAAATTTGTGCACACATTAGAAGAAAATGACGAAGAAAAAGGTTTAGATTTTTGTTTATGGCTTGGCGGGTTTCTGAAAAGTTTCATTAAGTTAACGACTAGGTTAAAATAAAAATTCCTATAGTTCTAACATGTGTAGCCATATCAACGTTTACTTTTATCGGACCGTTAACTTTATGTAACGTTCCAGAAACCGGGCATAAGTGATAGAAATTTTATTAATTACATAATTTTTTTCGGACGAAGTTACATTTACGAATAATGGAACAGTTTCTTCTCAAAACAGCCGCTATTGGTCGGACGAAAATTCAAATTTTAGAATAACTTCTAGAAGACACTATTAAAAAAAAATTGTTTTGTGTGCAGTTTCATATGATGGAATCATTAGACCTTACTTTTTAGATGAAAATCTAAAAAATCAATTTTCAGATTTGGAAATACTGTAAAATTACTTGTTCAATTGTCTCGAAGAAAGTTTGGACAAAAGACAAAATTATTATTTTCAGCAACACGGTTGTAGACCGCATTCGACTATTTTAATAAGAAATTATTTATTATAATAAGTTTGTTTGGAGAGAAATGGGTTGGTAGATTTGGGCCACAACCATGGCCGCCAAGAAGTACGGACTTAACTATTATGGATTTTTATTTTTGGAGGAACGTAAAGCAAAAAGTTTACACTGAACATTTTGATAATAATTTGGCCCGATTAAAAAATAAAATTACAAATGTTGTTAGAGCTATTCTGATAGACGAAATTAGAAGATGCTATGCAGAATTTCGGAAAAGAGTTGAGTTATGTGTTAATGTGGGTTGAGCATTATTTGAGTAATATTTTATTTGTCTTTTACTTAATAAATAGATGGCGTTAACGTTTTATAACTCTACTGAAATATTTATAATTAGTAATTTTCCGTAATTTTATTTTTCTTCCAAGGATATTGAAACTTGGTATACCTCCATAATTTCAAATGGGAAACATTTTATTTTACTAAAATTTTCTCATAAGTTCAAAAAGTAGACCACTTTACCTACATAGATTTATTTCTTCTTGCATCATCAATTCCGCCATCTTGAAGAGTTTCGACCTCAAATTTGGCCAAAATCATTTCGTGCCAAGCAGACCTGAACTGCAAACCGTGAAATCTGAATTCAAAAATTTTTGCTCCATTATACGTATCGCGAACTCAATCCGGGGACACTGTGTATATAGAGTATGTATTGAAAAAACCTCGAAGCAATCCTTATAAAAAACTCATTTCTTAAAAAATGCTTAATCTAAACTAATTTTTATAAAAACTACACATGTATGTATATTTTATTTTCTAAAAAAATCAACAACAGTAACAGTTACCCCCCAGTCCTTTATTTGCATCTGATAAAAGCCGGGCTTCTTTTCTTTAGAAATAAAATTATTGCTTTATTTTCCAACGCATTCTTTGCAAGAAGGACGTCTTTGATGTTCTATCCTAAATACAAACTGTAAACCATCAAGTGTGCTATATCATTGTAATCAGAAAAGAAATCATTATTTAAAAATCCAAGGCGCCCCTAAGAAAAAAGAAAGTTGAATGTTGTTTCTGTGCCATTTTGTTGTGATGATAAAGACGATGGCTGAATTAAATTTCTTGTAAAAAAGTACCTTAATAATATCGAACTTAGAAATACATATCTTTAACGTTTTTCGTTAAAAAAATTAAAAACAAAAATCGCGATATTTCGTTTTTGTCGTAGCCAAAATTATTTTTAAGGAATGAGTTAGCTTGTAATTTAAAATGCTTAATAAATATCTGTATATCAGGGGATGTTTGTTTACGTTTTGACGATAAGCCTAGCCGAGGGAACGTAAAATATTAAGAGGTGATGCAGACTGAGAACGGTCGGTAAAGCGCGTGAGGAATTGTGTTACGCGTCGACGCGACGGGATGTGTGACCTAGAGGGTGGCTGCAGAGTATTGGCCAAAAGAAGGCAATGTTCTGGCAGAAGTAGTATCGCGGTATACCTTGTTTATGTTATTGGCAATGAGGATCATCGATGAGTTGGAGTTATTCTAATATAGCGAATATCGTCCTGATGCCGATGATCCGGAGCATTGCATAGGGTATATTGCGCACCAGTATACGGTACCGTGTGTGACTTGCCGCAGTGGTCAGCACCGCTGATGAAGTGCACGGTATCGGCGAAACAATCAGCTGGTATTCCATATTCATTGTGAATGGGAATTCAGTTGGTTGTATTCCTGACCTGCTGAAGCATTGTGCTCCAGAATGGTCTAACATGACATGATGTGCACTGGATCGGAAACGGAGTGTGCTGACACTTACGCGATCAGTGACATCAATTGATCCTAAGAACGTAAGCTTAGGAGGCAAGGTATGCTAATATCCATCGGGAGGGTGGGTTTCCGAATTACAGGTGAATGTGGGGTTAATGCATGCGAAGATAAGAAGTTAACGTCCAAGGATAACTTCCGTAGTGTCCATTATCATTGTGAGGGAATGGTTGCTACTAGATGCACCGTTGGATTTCCGCGGGGGCACGCAGGTCCCCCGGTGAGTAGTATTTGATGTATTTTCAGACATCCATTGTTTGTTGTATGTGTATCCGTTTCTCACGATGCATCGTATGCACGATAAGCGAGATGAAGAGCGAGAGAGAGAAAAAACTAGAAGGGACTAACCAGCGAACGAGTATTTATCAGAACGAGGTATGATCTGTTTAACGTTATTACTATTTTGACCCAAATGTACAAAAAAAAACGCTCCGACATTTTCTTCGAATATCTTGAAAATCGTAAAACATATATGTGAATTTCCTTTTCAGCTTATTAATCAGCATAAAAATCCGCAAACGTTGCCCCAATTTAACCGACTTCATATCTCGTAAACTCGTCTGTTTATATCTTTAAGGTCTTAGGCCCGTACCTATAGTCAATACTCGGCCTCGTGCTTGAGAACTACTTGGCGGAGAACGACTCCAACATGAGCCAACCTATAGTGCAGCAGCCTTCGTGAATGCTCGGTCAAGTAGTAAACGGCATATGAATGGAGGCGAATTTGATAGTGGGTTAGGCTTTATCATAGGAAATTTTAAGCGGGTTGCTAGGTTTTGCGGTTGATTATTTATAACCCCAACAAATTGTGTCATCCGTTTAATACATATTATTTAAAAGTCGGATGTTTGAATGAGATACATAGTACATACTCGTGCTGATAGTCAGCTGCCGTTGTTAGTAGAGGAGCTATGCCGGTTCTAAGCCAAAAACCCATAAGAAATAACACAGGCCTCGAGATTGCAATTTCTGGCGGGATCGTGGTCAGGGGGGGTGAGGTAAGAAGGGGGAGAGGGATCGCGCGCAAGCGGCAGCAGAAGCGAGACGCGGGCAAGCCGGAGCGAGAGGGGGAGACGCGGCAGTAGATATCTAGACTCGCGACCTTGGTACATTTTTGGGCACAGTTACAGCGGTTTTTGGAAACGGAGGGGTGTTTCGCGAATTCTACCTTAATTTTCGATTTTCTTTCTTAACCCCATCTTATGTATTAAATAGCGCGTCGAGTTATGACCAGCGCTAATAGATTTTTAATTCAAGATATTTCTAAATAACGAATTTTTTTTCTCGGTCCGGAGAGAGATTCGAACCCGTTCCTCGGCGTTCGTGAGCCGTTCACCTAAGCCGCTCGACCGTTGAGTCAGTTATTCGTATCTGTTCGAGACGTGTAATATTAACGACGCGCGCGGTGAATGATATCCTTTTTCGAACTCGTTCCTCGACGTTCGTGAGCCGTCCACCTAAGCCACCGCTCGACCGTTGAGATCAATTGCTCGTATCAGTTCGAGATGTGTAATAAGATGAACGCGTGGGCGGAGGCGTTCGCGGTTTCAGGAATGTTAATACTTGTCGAGACATGTTAGCAGATAGCAACACCTTAGTGCAATTTATAGAGCAGCGAGATAAAGAAAAACGAATCAAGGTAGAATCGCACGTGATTAACCGAGAATGAAATTTAGCAAATTAATTGCAAACGGAAGTCGTTTCAGTACGCATCGTGAATCAAATTTTCTTTCAAGCCGTTTTAGGAATCACTACACTACTTAACTGTTTCAAACTGAACATAAAATTTACTCTATTGCAAAAGCGCTGTAAATATCTGAGAAACGAAAACTGTGAAGCAATTAATTTGCTAAATTTCATTCTCGGTTAATCGAATGTGATTTGGTTGATTCGTTTTCTAATACAATTTTTTTTTAACTCCATATACGTTTTTTCGGTTTAGACATCTTATGCATTAAATACCGCCGCGACCTTAATTATAATTTTTACCTCGCGCACTTCCGCATGCTAAAGTTGAAGAAGAGGATTCAAATTCCCCACGCACTAAAGTTATCGTACGTAACTCAAAACGTTTATGCAACGAAACGTTTTGAACGAAGCTAATTCGTCAGTATTTTACCACGCGATATCTGCTGCGTTTATTTTTGGTACAACAGACAGTGACACGTGACTGAATTTCTTAATACAATTCTTGATACAATTTTTACATTTAGACGTAGGCGATTATTATTTGCCATTCCAACACGCGTGCAGTCACTTGCATTAATCATTGGTAAAATTTTGTACATATTTCGAATGTCTCACTCCAACTATACATGACATCGCGCACTACTGGAACGCACATTGTGTTATGGAGTGTACCTAAAGGCACCTTTTACCTCTAATGCTTAGAATATCTGCTAACAAACTGAATAAAATATCTGCATATATACATGTTAAGACTTGTTGAACAGATAAATTAAAGCTTTAATTATGCTAACTCTGAACATCCTACATATTCACAGATTTTCAAATTAATCAAATTTATTTCTTAAGTGTGATTAGTTAGTTTATCGTAATACATTATTTTAGTGTATACAGGCTGTTACAAATTCGAGGCTCACCATTGGGATCTCGGAAACGGTAAGAGATACGAAGTCGGTTAAATTGGGGCAAAGTTGCGTATTTTGGTACTGAATAATAATCCGTTCTGAAAACTCCTCTGCGATTTGTAGTTTTTGAAATACTTTCAAAAAACAAGAAAACGTAATTTTCTTTTTTATTTTTTTCTGAAGTTATTATTGCAGGGATCATAACAAAATTAATGCATTCTACAGGCACTTTTTTAAGCTCTTTACGATGATATCATTAGATTTTACTTAAAACGTTTCGTCTCGTCCTGATCATCATCAACTTCATTTTTTCTTATGAGCGCTACATTGGGTTTTAATACCAATGAATAGATCTATTTTTTCTGATGCTTTTCCATATATCACACATCCCTATTTATTAATTTGAAACAGCTGGAAACGCAAGAAATTGTTGAAAAATAACACTGCAAAGAAAAACATGTATGCAGTGAAAACAAAAACCAAAAAGTTTGATATATCTTCGGAGTTTTATTTCGTCTATCACAAAAGCAGATTTTTTGAAAAATTTTTAGATATAAAATGAATAAGTGAATCCAAGAAAGACGTACATTTTAAAACGTATTGTGCTAACAACAACAATTTAGTAATAGCAAGAGAAATTTACTTCCCCAGTGACGATGACGCAGTATTTAATTAGTTTCGTAATTAAATTATACATTTTATGATTAAAGCAAGAAGGTATCACAAGAAATTATGTCTTTAAAAATCTCTCATTCTTGTAAATTTAGAAAGGTATTGTGCTAACAACAATTTAGTAATAGCAAGAGAAATTTACTTCCAATAATACCCAGAAAGATGCCATCCACACAGAACAATGTTATTAAGTTAGGTAGAAACATTGCACTTTATGGATATTTTCATGAAGCTCGAAGGACGTATCGAGATCGCCTTAATGATGATGAGAATGAAGAATTTTATTAGTAGAGGTAGTTAAATAGTTACTTATAAAATGTATAAAATTATGAGACTACAAGAAAGAATGTTTCCTCGAGCAGTAATATCTTTTAAGAGCTTAAGCTGAGTTTTCTAAACACATACATAATTTAATTTGATATTTTCTTGCTTTAATAATAATAATAATGTATAATTTAATTACAAATCTAATTGTAGTTGTCTTTCTGGATATTGTTGGAAGGAAATTTCGCTCGTTATTACTAAATTGTTGTTAAGACCACAATAAATTTTTAAATTTACGTCCATTCTTGAGTTCAAAAACATTCATTTTTAGATTTAAAAATTTTACTGAAATCAGCTCTTGTGATACACGAAATAAAACTCCGAAGGTATATCAAACTTTTTTGGTTTTTGTTTTCACTGCATACCATGTTTTTCTTTGCAGTGTTATTTTCAACAATTTCTTGCATTTCCAGCTGTTTCAAATTATTAAATAGGGATGTGTGATACATGGAAAAGCATCAGAAAAAATAGATCTATTCAATGGTATTAAAACCCAATGTAGCGCCCATAAGAAAAAATGAAGTTGATGATGGTCAGATCGAGACGAAACGTTTTAAGTAAAATCTAATGATATCATCATAAAGAGCTTAAAAAGGTGCCTGTAGAATATATTAATTTTGTTATGATCCCTGCAATAATAACTTCAGGAAAAAATAAAAAAGAAAATTACGTTTTCTGGTTTTTTTGAAATATTTCAAAAACTACAAAACGTAGAAGATTTTTCAGAACGGATTATTATTCAGCACCAAAATACGCAACTTTGCCCCAATTTAACCGACTTCGTATCCCTTACCGTTTCCGAGATCCCAATGGTGAGCCTCGAATTTGTAACAGCCTGTATTAGAGGGTTTGGAATGATTCTCCCGAATATATCCGAAATAAAAAAAAAACTTACCAAACGACCATTGATAAATTTAATGTGAAATCTCATGATATTTATGTTACAATTAATACGTTTAAAAACATAGTCTAAAAATCTAACCAAACTACAATGTATCCTTAAGTAATAATATGTAGGTACAGGGAATTTAGATACATGATAGAAAAGTGCGTAGGGATGGATGGAGAATTGAAAAACAATTTTCTTGGAAACTCAATCTGGGGACATACTGTATATAGAAATAATTATGAAGTTAGATGATCTATACAAAAAGATACCTCGAGATAGATGACACCCTGTATAAGGATGACAGCGTTAGATTCTATTAATTTATCAGTATTATCAACTAACCGAGCATCCAGACAATCAGATTGAGTAAAATATCTATATAATTATCTAAACTATTAAAAAAAGGAGGCTGGTATAGATTAGTACTTATCATACACTGAGAACCTTATAAGACTGCACATAGTAGTTACCAGTGGAAGCTTTATTACATTATTATTTCCAAATTTATTTCATTCACCATGGTTACCGTGTGCTGTTATTAATGACACTACTGATTTTGAATTGTCAGATTGAATTAAATTGTTCTTTTGATTTATTGTAAAATAATGTATACAACCACATTATTCTCAAATGTAGCCCGGTTGTTGTCTCGGGTACTGCTACCTATCATAACTATAAACTGATTTTAACTGCTCACCCGAGACAACAACCGGGCACCGATGACGCAACATGCAAGGTTTACCACAGATTAGAACCACTTCGAGATTTTAGACCTATATGGGAATTGATATCAAGGTCATGGTTTCTTATACAAATTTTAATTCGAATTTAAGAAGCTTGGATGTTTAATTTTCATTAAAATCATAAATTTGGTAATCACCTGTCATTCTGTCTACATCTCTTATGTATGCATGCATTGTTTCAACAATTACTAAGGTAAGTTCGATGATACATACCATCTACATCTTACCATTCTATTCTGAAGAATTGCGTCAACAGTAACCAAAAGCTTAAGACTTTTTTTTTATCAAGAATTATTTGAATGAATATCCGTCTCGGTGAAGCTTAGACTTTAGGGACTTTGTACTTCGAGCGATTCTTCAGTGTACTGATAAAAACAGGTGCAGTTTATAAAATAACAGGTAAATCAGGTAGCAGTTTATAAAATAACAGGTAAATCAGGTAGCAGTTTATAAAATAACAGGTAGCAGTTTATAAAATAACAGGTAGCAGTTTATAAAATAACAGGTAGCAGTTTATAAAATAATAGGTAGCAGGTTATAAAATAACAGGTAGCAGTTTATAAAATAACAGGTAAATCAGGTAGCAGTTTATAAAATAACAGGTAAAACAGGTAGCAGTATAGATATGCTGATATAGATAGCAGTGTAATATCAAAAGTGACGGTAGGCAAGCACACATGCGAGTTTGATGCATCCATGTAAAATTTCCATACAGAAGTGACATCGAACGTCAATAGCACATCTACTGATTTAAGTTCCTATTTAATTTTACGTAGGGGTCTAAACAGACTATTATGTTGATGTAAACAAAAGCAATTTAATCGGTAGAAGCGTGGAAGCATATATGATAAGTACTATCTATACCAGCTACGTTTTTTAAAAGTGTATACATTCCCTAAATCAGCTTGAAAAAACATTTTTTTACTAGTTTAGATAAATTATTGTATAGGTATTTTCCTCAATCTGATTGTCTGTATGCTCGGTTAGACGATAATACTGATAGATTAATAGAATCTAACGTCGTCAACGCCATCATCCTTAAACAGGGTGTCATCTATCTTGAGGTATCTTTTTGTATTTACTGTATCATCTAACTTGATAATTATTTCCATGTACAGTATGTCCCCAGATTGAATTTCCATGAAAATTGTTATTCAATGTATTCCCCATGCTCCTCTACGCACTTTTCTACTATATATCTAAATTCCCTGTTTTAATGGCATATTATTATTTATTTATGTAAATCATCCGTTTCTGTTCCTGAGACTGGCAGTGACGCTTATGGTTACGGCGGACTGATAACGGCTCTGCAATTACCTTACGTTGACCTTGACATCACTCTGCTTGTCTCTATTTATTATCCACTAGTACTGTTACCTTACAGTTTTTCTAATAACAGATGTTACAGTGTGACACACATACATACACATTTTGCTACTGATCTGTTCATACCCTTTCATCTTCGTTAAAAATATAGCATCTGTTATTCTGAAAAGCTGTATATAATTTTATTTTAGGAATCAAACAGTTTTAACATTTTCATAAGGATCAATGATCGGACACATTGCAGCAACAGATTTATTTAAAAACTATAAGATAAAGAATTTTCAAAATGCTGCGTTTATGGTTTTAAATTTAAAAACATGCTTACTTTACTCTCAAAATTGTCTAAGTTCAAATTACATTTAGAATTATCGTCTTAAAGGGTGGTCACACTGGCTCCGATATTAAAAATCAATTTAAAAATAACTTCATATTAACAAATGTATACGGTCACAGAAGGATCGTAATGAACTGGAGTATACTGCCCGACTACGTCAGATCACCGCACAAAACAAAGAAATTTATTTATTTATTATATCGGACATATTCGGTAGAATCATTCCAAACCCTCTAATAAAATGTTTGATTCCTATGAAAATGTATCCTAATATACATTAAAATAATAGATTACGATAAACTAATCATACTAGTATTTGACAGGAGTAGTATTACTGGGGCGGTTCCAGATCACCTTCAAATGACCTCTAGGTGGATGGACATGTCCTGTGCCGCGACCGCTAAAAAAGGAAGGTCATGAGTTCTTCAGAGAATGTAGGTCAATGACCAGAAGGTCTTCACGTGTCTTCTTCGTGTCTACAAAGACCAGAAGCTGTTGACTAGGGGTGTGGTTGTAGTTCAGGGTGTTTTGAAAGAGGTGAATGACCGATTTTTATTTTTTTTTTAATATGTATAGACGCAGGGTGAGCCTTCATCGTGCGGAAGTCTTTAAAGAGGTTAGCAACGGGATTATATCTAGAAGGAAGCTGTGTATGTTGTTTTCTTCATGCAGAACTACATTATATATATATATATATTTATTTTATTTTTAAGTCAATGAACTTTAATAATGCAAACTTTGCGGAAATAGTTTGAGGAATTTCTCGAACGCTCGAAATACCTTTATCGTTGTCGTGTGTCAATGAAATTGCAAATTTGCAAACATATTTATAGCAAGGTGAACGTTAAAATATATTTTGTGAATGTATTGATTGATTTTACATTTATTTTTCTGTAGATATTACAAGAAAATAATTTTAAGGATGTATGGCAAAGAACTTCTTTTTCTTCTCAAGAAAAGGTGAAATAATTTGTTGACATGTACATACGAACAGGTCTTTGTAGTTTTCATTTTATTTTATTTTATTTTATTTTTATCGTTGGTATTCTTTTGCTACAGACCGAAAAGTTTGAAGTTAATGAACTTCGATAATGCAAATTTTACAGAAACAGTGTCTAAACGAAAAAATTTGCAAGCGCATGTATTTTTAGAATACATTATATTTTCATAATTAAAGCAGGTGAAACTGTAATTCTTTGCTATTAGTAGTAAGAAGGACGATAAAAACGACATTTCTTTTTCTTTAAGAGTAAATTTATTTATTTATTTGTCTACAACTGAATAATACGAAAATATCAATAATTTAAAATTCCCTAAGGTTGAACTTGAATTATTTTAAAGGTAACCGTACCTCTGAAATAATTCAAATTGAAATGAAATTTAACACTGTCTACATATTACATTTGTTGCAATTATTTTTATTATTATTATTTTTTCTCGTTAATGCAAATTTTAATAGACTTCTTAGTTTACAGTAGCAGTCCTGTTCTTGTTCTTGGTTTTCTTCTTCTTCTTCTTTTCCTTCCTCTTCTTCAGAATTAGCATGATATGTAATAAACGTTTTACAGAAGCAATAAAAAGCTTCCCATTTGCTACAATATATACTCATTGTGATTCTATTTAAACTGTTGTAAAATGTTAGGTGTACTGATAGATATAAACAATAAATAATAACAACAAGAAATATATTTCCTTAATATACTTTTATTAACATGAATGAATGAGTTTATTAAGCTGTGTATCCCCACGGTATAGTATCAGTAAATAAATAATTGACAATTCTTTTATCATCAGATGGACTTAATGCAACTTTCTTTTGTGCAAATGTGTATACGGTATGTTTAATTGATCGTATTGAATTTTGTACTGTGTCAAGACTAGAATTATTGAAGAGGCATTGATAGTAATCTTCAAATGTAATTTTTTTTAGTGATGAATTTTTCAAACCTTTAGCTTTTTTTATAATACCAAAACTGATTAAAAATTTATTAATCTCTTCTTCACTTAGTTCTTTACATTTATTTTTTATCACTGTCTCGTTTACCAATAATTTTATTGAAAACATTTTGGATCGCAAACCAATGAATTCAGTTAAAATTTGACCGTTATTTTCATCTTTCATTAAACCTAACACTTTCTTATTTGCTGGTGGAATGTTATACATATTGTCAGGAGGATAATCTGAAGTATCGAATCTGTGCAAGTCTTCTTTTATGTGCTCGTAAATATTTTCATTAAAGAAATGGTATATCAAAGAATCTGTATCTGTGTACAATAATTTTGCAGCATCCTTAAATTTTTTCTTAACATAATTATAGTGAAAATCATATAAAAATATTTTTGAGATGTCGAGAATTGTAAATCCAACATATATAGGTTTATTAAATTTAATCTCTAATTTTTTCATTTCAATTAAAATCATATTCTCTGCAAGGATCGTACAACTATGAAAATTTGATTTGGAAATATAATAATTTGCTCCATATCTTCCTGACCATTTGGTCACTAATTTGATATCTTTATGTTTTCTAACGTTCTCCATTGTTTTTCCAAAAACAGCATTATTCATTAATTTAAAAAAATTCTTTTCAAATTCGTTTTTACTTTTTTTCCGGCATTCAGTGTTTAAATCTACATACTTTTTCATCCAGCATAATTGACGAAATTTAAGTATGCGATGAACTTTTTTTATTTTAATCCCCAAGTCCATAGCTTGTTTGAGGTTTCTATAATGAATTATATATTTTTCCTTATCATATAAGGTAGTTAAGAGTTTTGGAATTTTAGATGTAGATGTCGGAGGAATTAAATGTTCTGGACAAAGAGGTAAATCTTTATGTATTTTATGTAATTCTTGTGGATAATGCAGATCTACTTCCAAAATATAACCAAATTGATTATCGTCTGGAACATCTAGAATATTTATCGAATACACATCAATCCACTCAAATTCTCCCGTAGGTAAAGCTTGTGACATTCCTGCTCCGTATAGATTATTTACATCAAAATACATTAAATAAGAAATCGCCTCGTTCGGATCAAATTTATCTTTCATATATTCATTATTTGCTTTACCATAACGGTTTGAACATTGTGAAATTCCTCCGCGAATACCTCTCTCAATAAACATAATTTTATCGATATCTGTTAATAATTCTAATTCAACTTGAGTTATTAATAACATCGCATCGAAAGCTAAACCTGGAGCGGTGAAATATTGTGCTGGATCTAATTGATAAGTTACTAAAGAGCCAAATCTAAAGTTTTCAAAGATATCAGCTAAAAGTAATACATCTGTTTTTAAATAAAGTTCAGCGTACGATTTAATATCTTCAATTTGAAAGGTTTGCCATACTTTACGAGCATGTTCATAGTCTTCTGTATTAATTGTACTATTATTGATACTGCTAAAGAATGATTCTCGACCAGGTAATTCTCTTTCCTCTAATTTTTCCCAAGTGTCAACGTATTCATATGGAAATACACCTTTCTTTTGCAGCAATTGAAATTCGAATTCATTTTTACAGTGTTTTCTTGTAATAATTTTTTGATCTTCTGTAAGGTACGATGATAACTTATCTATGCTACTAGCCATAAAACGAAATGAATCTAAAAATCTAAAATTAACATTTGTGTTTTTAACATACTTAGTGAAAGATATGTATCGTTCTTTATTTATTGGTAATAAATTAATAATACCATCAATTTCTGTACTCAGCATTTTAATTATAAAGTGACTGTCGTACCCTGATAAATTGTGAAAGAATATGGGTATGAAGCGATTATTTTTATAATTTAAATTATAAGGTGTACTATGAGCTGCTCCACGATATCTACCGCTAAGATGACAATGATCTTTTACTTTAATATCCTGCAATTGAAACGGTTTAGAACAAATGTGACAGTGAGTGGACATTTGAAAATTTATTTCCTCTTCATTCGTTAATTTTGAAGAAATGGTCTCTGAAAATATAGTATCGATCTTAGTAGCAATTCTTTTAAGTTCTTGACCGAACCAAACTTGACAATCTCTACCTGTATATAATTTAAACTCAGAAAGAGAATCATCGTACGCACATTTAAGATAAAACGCAATACTAAAAGGCACATGCCTTTGATATTTTCTAGTTTTAACAGTCGCTGAATTATCAATATATTTCTCAAGAATACATTCTAAATCTGCATAAATTACAAAGGGAACTTTCTCTTTATTTTTAAAATTTTTAAATTTTAAAAGTTTTTCGTTGTGAGTCGGTAATGTAATTTTACATTTATTTAAAATTTTGCATTCATTTAAATGTTTTTGTAAGGATTCTTGCGATTTAAAGTGATTTAAACAGCGCTCACAAAACCATTTCTTGTGTGATAAATTTCCCATTTGTTTGCATAACAATCGCGATAAATTTTTAATGAGAGCAAAATGATATGTTCTTTTACGTGAAATGTTAATGGCCTCCGATTCATGCTTATAGGTGTCAGACGGTAACATAAGCAAATTTATACAAGGTGAAAAGCTGTATTTACTAAGAGTCAGCGGATATATTTCAGTTTTATTTATTGTATATACTTTAATGGACAAGTTATTCATCTTTTCAAATTTAGGTATATCTTCTAAACAAATAGGAAAATTAATATTTTCATATTTTAAAACTTCACTGAAATGAGGATACGATGACACTTTACATACATTTTTATTTGCAGGGTAGAGATGTGCTGTAACTGACCATAAGAAACAATATTCATCAAAATTTTCAATATTTAATACAGCAATTTTTTTCCTAATGAATGGAGCCATACTAACGTATGTGGAAATGCCGCAATTTATGGGTGTATAATTATTAATGTTGACTTTTAAACTTAAAATTTCGAATAAAGCCCACCCTGAATCACGTTCTTGAAATTCTCCAAGTTTTGTTAAAATATTATTTTTTACGAATTCTAAATACCAAGTTTTTAAGTTGGTATTGTAGTCTATTACGCGATTTTTTGTATTAAAATATTTAATATCTGTGTCACCACTGCTAGGTTTAATGAAATTTGCTGTGAAAATAACATTTACTTTAAGAAGAGATTTTTTTAATTCATTTTTAATTTTGATTGAAAAACTCCTAAATGCCTTATCAAGAAACTCATTTGGTTCCTTAATGTTTAAGTTTGCGATTATTCCGGTTCTAACTCTATTATTAAAACAGGAATCTATGTCTTGCCACAATAAATTTTTCAGTGCAGATTTTTTCGAGTTATTAAATTTAAGTCTCAAATTTAAGTCTCAACTGATGTTTTAAATGCTCATTATAATATTTTAACAAAGCCAAATTGGATTCAAGTTTTGAATAATTTTTAATGTCCTTGTTCTTTAAATATTTCTTAATTAAAAAAATATGTTTCTTTATAAACTGAATCCATTTTAAAAAATCTTCTTTTGTCTTTATCAGCCTGCATACTTTTTCAATTTTTCTGATTACTTCTTGTGTTATATCTTCTACACGTTCCATTGTTTTAATCCGCATATAATGCTAATTACCAATAATTCAGTCAATGTCTTCGCCTGTTTCGCTCGACGTCAACGTCCAAATCAAACTTGATCGGTAAAAAGATTTTTCCTGCAGCGACTTCTATCGGTTTATTTCAATCTTCTTCGTTTTCGATGTATTTTTATTAATCTTTCATTGAAGTCATCCGACTCGTTACTAAATAATTAGAGAAATGCAATATCAATTAGTTTTATTAGAAAAATTACCTTATTAGTTAAAATTACCTTATCAGTCACTACAACCTTCCCCTTTCTTTCCCCTTTGGTAACGTAAAGAATGGTATTAAGGAAGTAATGATCTAATTGAACAATTAACAAAATGCTAACGTCAGTTACAATTACACAGGTATACTTCTTTATACTAATTAAACGTAATTCACATGCAAACAGACTTATTAAGCAAAATTGGTTTCAGAATTGATATAACATGCTGATGTAAGTAAAAATATGTAGATTATAATTAACACCGTGAATACATTTTTGTGAAATGTACAAATCGATCGATATTTTTAGCATTACATAAAATTATTAATTAATCAATGTTTTTAAGATTGGTATATTTTTTAAAAGATGCAAATATACAAATTTTTAAAATATATATACAGGGTGAGTTATTAAGCGCCCCTTCTTCCATAGCTCATTTATAGAACGAGATAGAATTTTTTTCTTTTACAAGGACATTCTACCTATTGAGCACTATAATCTAAAATTTTTTGATACATACAGAGTGTTACATAAAATAATGGCAGCATGCAGCGGGATTTTTTTTAATGGAACACTCTGTGTATTTTCCTATAGAAAGATATAACACTCGATCCTCTAAACAGCAGCACATAAAATATTTATATTTATTTAACCAATTAAGAGTAAATTAATATTTTATCGAAAACGGTCTGATTTTCAACTTCTCTTAAAATACTAACTGTAAACGTATCGTTTGTCGTACGGGAATAAAAATAGGTAGTGTTATAAATTAAAGTATAGGGAATAACCCAGATATAAATTCATTTAGTTTCATTTGTTTTTTCAAGTGTTCAAGCCTGTGTAATTGTCAGATTTTCAAATTGCCGTTATTCAATTTTTTTAAATGCAACCCTCCTTATCTCTTCTCGTATTTTAATTTTTTTAAGACAGCGCCCTCTATTTCATAAAACAGATGGATAATATCAAGTTTACAATGGGTTACAGACTCTTATTACATTAAAATCATCGTATTTTTATTGTAAAACAGTTCTTTCACTTTGTTGTAATTAACAATGTCTTAAAATTGATTCGAAATAATTTTAGATTATAGTGCTCAACAGTTAGAATGTCCTTGTAAAAGAAAAAAGGTCTATCTCGTTCTATAAATGAGCTATGGAAGAAGGGGCGCTTAATAACTCACCCTGTATACAATGATGAAACAGAATTAAACGTTTATTCTAAAAGAAATTTCAAACTAATTTATTAATTAATCAGTTTAAGTTTTTTTTTTTTTCTCTCATTAGGTTTGGTGTAAAGAATATCAAGATTCATGGTGACAGAGGCGTGCTTGTTTTTCTTACATATTCACCAAGACGTGAAACATTAAAAAAGAAACTAGGAAATCTTCCTGTAAATTGTATTCGATTGAATTTGGATAACGAAGATGATTTACCTCTCCTAGAAGAAGCAATCATTAAATTTCAATTCAATTTGGGGACCGAAGAAAATGTCAAAGCGTTAGAAGGTGATGATGATGAACCGCAAAAAAAGAAAATTAAGTGGCATGAGGAAGAAAAGGATGAAGAAAAGAAAAAGAAAGTGAATTCAAAAATAACGATTTTGGATCAGAAGATATTTCCTCCAAAACCCGCATCACCTGAAGTTATCGCTGTCTACGATGATGATGCTGACTTTTTTGGTACCCAAAAATTTCATTATGAATATTAAATAAATAAATAAAATAATTATTACAATTTTTATTGTTTTATTTGACTTTATTTAAAACATTTTTACAACATTTGTGAGAGGATTATATTTAACTAATCTATTGTGTAAAATAAAACAATAAGCACACGTATTTGCGGGAACATTTTTATTCGTTTCAAATTGTAGTGATATGTCCACAGTGCCCACTTTAAGAGCCTCGTTCTGTCGGCTACAATCAATAACGATTAATAGTGCTAAATCTTTAAATTTTGAAAAACTTAAACACGGATTACCAGAGGATTTATAGTAATACGATTGTTGAAATTGAGCATACATTTCATATAAAATTGCAATTTGCTGTTTATCAAAATTTAAATATAAATTATCATAAGGATATACTTCAGAATTTAAATACAATTTAATATTTGTTATGTTACAATGATCAAACTGACTGATATTTTTTAGAATATCATTTTTTCTGTTAGTTTGAAGTCCGACAATAACAAAACGCGGTTATTCTAGTTGACTACTGGCTTTAACGTTCCACGTGTGACTCATAGTTTGCTGCAGGACAGGAAGTTCATGTAATTCCCAGTTTCTGAATGCAATTTCCAAATCTCTTCCTTTTTCAATGTATTTAAGCAGTCGTAATTTTTCAGCGTCAGCTACTTGAGCATGTGGAATTTTCCACAGTATCTTTATAAGTTCGATTTTAGGTCTTTCTCCGTTTTTCGTAGAAATGGTTGCGTTAAGATCAGATGAACTTCGTATAAGCACTAATTCTTGTCTTATATTTATTACAATCTTTTTGTAGTCTTCACAAAATCCTAGCCACATTTTTAACGGTATGTAGACGCTAAAATTGCCTTCTGCGTCAATTATAGTAGGATTTTCCAGATGATTCCAACCGGCATTATTATATCGTATGTCATCATTTGTAAAAGATGCGTATCCTTTCATAGTGGAAATTATTCCTGGATTTCGAGCACGATCTATAACCATTCCACCAAGTTCATACCTGATTTCATCGAACAGGAAAGCAACACCGTTGTTAACAAATTTTAATGTGTTGCTCGCTTTATTTTCATGATCAATATGAGTGGCGAGTGTCGAGCTGATAGCACGTGTTTAAATCGCGCTCAGTACAAATGACAGAAAACTCTGGTTTTTGTGCTTCTAATTATGATTTATTCTTCGAAAAACGTTACAATATTTTCATTAAACAAGTGCGACTTATTTACACACACATAACAACATCTACAATTTAGTCTACGCTAACTACATACAAATAAATTAGGTACATATCGATTTATTTCCAACACCCCTTCTATCGATATGTGCTCTAAAGAATGCAAACAATTAAATTTGAATCATTCTATTTTAGATTTAACATTTCTACACAACGGTTATGTTTATATTTTGCCAATGATTTTGTAAAAATATCTGCAGGCATAAAATCCGTTTGTATGTAATTAATCGATATAATATTGTTTTCAACTAATTCACGAGTAAAATGAAAACTAATATCTATATGCTTACTACGTTTATGAAATACAGCGTTCTTTGATAATTCTATTGCGCTTTGATTGTCGCAAAATACATTGATCGGAGAACTTACATACTTATCAAAACCCATATGAAATAAAATTCTTCTGATATAAATAATTTCACGTGAAATTTCAGAGAGTGCTGCATATTCAGCTTCCATTGTTGATAAGGCTACGGATGCTTGTTTTCTTGATTTCCAACTAATTGGTCCTCCGGATAATATCAGTACATTGCCTGAACACGATTTTCGTTCATCAATATCTCCAGCCCAGTCTGAATCTGTATACGCTTTAAGGTTTTCACCGTCTTTTACATATGTTATACCGTAATTAGATGTTTCCTTTAAATATCGCAACACACGTTTTGCAATAAGCCAATGATCCTTACCGGGATTATTACAAAAACGACTTAATGTACTAGCTGCAAAAGCTATATCAGGTCGGGTTGCGTTTGCTAAATGAATCAATCCACCTATTAATTCTCTGTACGGTTTGTTCATCATTTCACATTTTTCATCCTCGGACATTGGACTCATTTCTTTTGAAATTTTTGTATTTGACTCAATAGGAGTCGATACTGTCTTCGCATTTGTCATGTCAAATTTTTTTAATAAGTCTTCTATATATTTCTTCTGTGAAAGATGTATTTTTCCAATTATACCTTCTCGTTGTACATTTATTCCTAGTATATTATTAATTTTTCCAAGATCTGTCATTTTAAATGTTGACTTCAATTTTGATTTTATAATTTCCAATTTTTCAATTTTCTTGGAACTTAAAATCAAATCATCTACATAAATAATAACTATGACTCGGTCTTCTTTTTCACCAAATACATAAACACACGGATCCGATAAATTTTTCTTACCACCAATTTCTGTAATATAGTTGTCCAATTTTTATACCACTCACGACCGGATTGTTTTAGGCCATACAAAGGTTTTAATAATTTACATACTTTTTCTTCTTGTCCACATTCAATAAACATTTCGGGTTGTTCCATATAAACTTCATCATGTAATTCACCTTGTACATATGCACAAATTATATCCATTTGATGTATATGCATTTCTTCATTTACAGATGCTGCGAGTAATGTACGAATAGTTTCATACCTTGCTACAGGTGCAAACACTTCTTCATAATCAATACCTTGTTTCTGTGTGTGCCCTCTTGCAACTAATCTCGCCTTGTATTTTTCTATTTCACCGTCTTGCTTAATTTTTGTCTTGAACACCCATCTATTCGTTAAAATCTTTTTATTCGTTGGCCTAGGTACAAGAATCCACGTTCCATTTTCTTGTAAACTGTCGTATTCTTTTTCATGGCGGTTAGTCATAATTCTCTGTCGTTTCTCTCCAAAATTTCAGATGCAAATTCAGGATCTTCAAGTTGTGCTCTGCTGCATTGATAAATTTTTCTTGGTCTTCCTGGTTTGCCAGTTTTCAATATTTTGGACGACCTGGTCCTCTCCGTAGTTCACAGTTTTCTTCGTCGACAATTTCAATATCTTCTTTTGATGAATCATCATTACTCGCCTCACTCATAACATCTTTGGATTCTTCAATCTTCGTATCATTAAAATATTCAGGTACTTCAAAAATTTCTTTTGTTGATACTTGAGGAGTCTCGATCCTTTCGAAGAATTTTACATCTCGAGCTTTAATTACTGTTCTCGTTCCTCGTTTCCAAAGTTTATAAGCTTTTGATTCATCTGAATAACCTATTAATATATATTCATCACCTTTTGGTTGGAACTTTCCTTTTTTGCCCTTTATTGAGTACAAATGCTTTACTGCCAATCGTTCTGAAGAAACCTACATATGGTTTTCGTTTTGACCATGCTTCTATTGGTGTAATTCCATTCAAACATTTCGTCGCACATCTGTTTCTTAAATATGTCGCTGCATTTATCATTTCGGCCCACATAAAGTCTGGTAAATCAGCTTGCAACATCAAGCATCTGGCCATTTCTACCAGGGTACGGTTAGCTCGCTCCGCTACTCCGTTTTGTTGTGGTGTATATTCTACAGTTAATTGATGTATGATTCCTTCTTCTTCTAAGAAATTAGTAAATTCTTTTGATAAATATTCCTTACCATTGTCTGTGCGCAATTTCTTAATTCGTCGACCAGTTTGATTTTCAACTTTTCTTTTATAATTTTTAAATGCTTGTAAAACATCTGATTTTCTGCGAATTATGACCGTTTCTGTGTATCTAGAACAATCATCAATAAAAGTAACAAAATATTTAGCACCACTTGCTGATTCAGTGTTCATGGGACCGCATATATCTGAATGTACTAATCCTAAAATCTCTTTTTCCCGATTAATGGATGGTTTAAATGGTTGAACATGAATTTTACATTTTGCACATACTTCACAATTTATTTCAGATGCCTTTGATGTAAAATTCATACCGCATACCATATCTTCTTTTATCATCTTTTTCAGATCATTAATATTAAGATGTCCATACCTTTGGTGCCATTTAAACAAATTTTTATTACCTTTTTCATCTGTAATAGCTGCTTGGTTTACCTTTTCGTTCACAATGTAAAGTTCATTTTGTTTCTTTGCCGTTAAAGCCACAGTACCATTTTTCTTCCTAACTATCGCCTTATCTTTATCAAATGTAACTATATAACCTTTATCAGTAATGCTCGATACAGATAATAAATTATTTCGTAAATCTGGAACATATAATACATCAGTTACGTTGATAGTGCTATTTACATGTCTTTTAACGTAATATCAAAATTGACATCTCCGGTGCCGAATGATTCTATAGAATGATTCGCGGCCGTGTATACCCTTGACTTTAAATTATTATTCATATTCGCAAATTTTCCTTCATCATTACACATATGCCTAGTTGCACCACTATCAAGATACCAAATTTTTGATTTTTCTGCAAGTTCAGTATTATATGTAATTGCTGTTAGCATGTTACTTACATTATTTATTTCTCTGCGTTTTGATTTACAATCTCGACTTTTGTGTCCGCTTTTACCGCAATTAAAACATTTCCCGTTAAATTTTCGCACGCTTGTAATATTACCCTTCAAATTGACATTATTTGACGGTTTTGACTGTTTAAAATGATTTTTCGTTAATAATGCATCAGTTTCATTTACTTTTAAGCTACGATCATTTTGCCTAGCTTCTTCCTCAATAAGCTTTATTTTTAAATTATCAAACGCTGGTATTTCATCGCGAGACTCAATTGCTATACTAAAATTTTCAAATTCTGATGGCAAAGAACCTAACAACATTATTGACAACAACTCATCTGGAATTTTAATACCGGCTTCTTCAAGTTTCTCAGCTTTACATGCGAAGTCGGTGACGTACTGCGTCATCGTGATGTTGGTCGGTTTCTCCATCCTCAGCAACTGCTTGTACAACGCGGCTTTTCTCACTGGACCTCTTGATTCGAATACTGCCTTGATTCCATTCCAAGTTTCTTTTGACGAGGTAGCTTTCTTTACATGGTTCAATTGACTGTGTGTAATACTTAAATTAATCAACGCCAGTGCCTTGGAATCTTTCTTCATTCATTCTTTGTCGTTGATTTCTGTCTTCACTTCTGTGCCGTCCACGTACTGCCACAAATCGTTGAAGACGAGTACACTCTTCATTTGAATCTTCCATAATTCGTAATTTTCTCCAGATAATTTTTCTATATTGGCGAAACCGGTTGACGTAGACATTTTTAGCAAATCTCTCAAAAATTACAATTTCTTCAAAATTATTGCGTAGCTGATAGCATCTGGTGTGCTGGGCCCGTAACCTGACAGAAAACTCTGGTTTTTGTGCTTCTAATTATGATTTATTCTTCGAAAAACGTTACAATATTTTCATTAAACAAGTGCGACTTATTTACACACACATAACAACATCTACAATTTAGTCTACGCTAACTACATACAAATAAATTAGGTACATATCGATTTATTTCCAGCAACAAATCCGAATATGCAGTGAATTATTCAATAATTAATTCATCAAGTTTCATCAATGTGAAAATGTGCTATTATACATAACTTGGAAGTGTAAAAAGTTTACATTTCTCGTTCAGGTAAAAAGTTACTTGCGATTTATTGACTCCGATACATCAATCTGTGTGAACCACGGCCTTGCAAGTTTTATATATTTACTTTTTATCCTGGAAAGAAAAAGTAGACTCAAAACTCTCGAAAAAATTATGTGCAAACAACACAGTTTTACTTAAAAATAATACTAAGACATTAGACACTGATAAACAAGATACGTTAATAAAAAATAATATACAGGGTTCAATACTTAGCCATACAAACACTACTAATAACAATGTGAATGTTAGTAATAATTTATCAAACTTTAATTTTAACACTCTAAATGATCGTGAAGTGACGAATGGTACGGTTGCTCCAAGTAGTCAGGCGACCCCAAAGCATGGAACTTCCCCAACAAGTACAACAGGAACTGAGGGTGGTGCAATATCCAAGACGTTTAAATCCGTGGAGAAGGTGAAAAGGAAAATATTATTGTTAGCCGACAGCCACGGACGTGACTCAGTGCATATATTGTCAAATTTGTTAGATTCGGACTTTCAGATTGAATGTATATTCAAACCAAACGCTAATTTTGAGGGAGTCTTGTGCGATGTAGATAAGTTATGTTGTAATTTTAACCTTTATGATTTTGTGATAATTTTAGCGGGAACAAATAATGTGCTCAAAGGAACTTCGATACATGCAGAAAACTTAGACAAACTACAATCTCTCTTTGAGGCCGTAAATGTTATATATGTGTCCGTGCCATATTGGGAAGGTAAAAGTGTTTTAAACAGTTTAATTTATGAATTCAATAACAAAATATTTAATTTTATGAACAGTTGGGATATTAAAACTAATTACTATGTTGAGACAAATTCAATCATTTCTTACAAAGATAAAACTAAGCACGGTTTACATTTAAATCGTCATGGTAAATATAAATTATTTCGTTATATTGCAAAATTGATACATAATATATTCAACAATGAACCCAATTTTGTTAATCATAATAATTTGATTCAAATAGATCATTCAGTAAATTTTCAAACGAATGCGACAGCACAAAAAATACTTTAGCTCTTTTTCTCTTAAATATACGTAGTTTAAGGAATAAAATCACTCCCCTTGAGGGGTTGCTATGTGAGTTATCTAATCCAGAAATTGTTTGTTTGACCGAGCATTGGCTGTCAGAGGATGAATTACCACATTTTTGTCTTAGTAATTATAATTTAATTAATTCTTACTGTAGATTACAAAATAGGGGCGGAGGAGTTTGCATTTATGCCCATGTGGCGACTATGACTTTATTATATATTATAAAGAGTCCAGTAGGTGGAGAAAACAAGTTTAGTTTTTGGTTGACACTTTAAAATAAAAATGTAGTTTAATGTTTAATAAAAGTTCATATACAAATATAACTACAAATGGTGACCCCGAGGTAACCGCATTAGTAGTGAGGTGCTTAAAACATTGTGGTTGCAACGGCTACCACCTCATGTGCAATTAGTCTTATCTCCTAGCGAAGGTGTCACTCTAGAAAAAATGGCAGATATAGCAGATAAGCTGGTTGAAATACGCACCGTTGATTCGACGTCTGTTGCAGCAGTTAGCAAGACTGCACCACCAGCAAATGACACAGCAGCAACTTTAGCTGCTCTGCAACAACAAGTAGCCGCTCTAACTGCAATGGTAGAGAAACTGGCGAATGACCGAGGACGTAATTGGCAGCGTTCACGCTCGAGAAGCAAGAGTCAAGCACGCGAGAGAAGCAACCTTTGTTTCTATCATCAAAGATACAAAGAAAAAGCAAAGAAGTGCTTGTCACCATGCACTTTCTCCAGCAAATCGGAAAACTGAGAGCACCGCCGGCGCAGGAGGCAGCGTGCGACGGTCCATTTACTGCTCAACATCGCCTCTTTATCACAGACCCACGATCTGGTATTCGGTATCTCATTGATACAGGAGCTGAGATATCAGTTCTGCCCAAAAGTTACGTACACAACTCCTCCATTCACCCAGGAAAACAACATTATTCGCAGCTAATGGTACTGCCATACAAACTTATGGCGAAAAACTTCTTTGCCTTGATCTCAGATTGAGAAAACAATTCAAGTGGTTCTTCTTAGTAGCCGATGTTTCTCGACCAATCATAGGAGCCGATTTCATTAGCAGGTATCATTTATTAGTCGACCTTGCTAATAGAAAGCTTATCGACAGGCAGACCAACCTTACCACAATAGCATCAATGGAAGCATGCGACACGTTAGGTATCACCACCATTCTTCGGACGACAAGATACCACGACCTTCTGGCCAAGTACGCTGACATAACACGTCCAGCACTTCTAGCCAAATCATCTGGGACCACTGTACACTACATACAGACAACAGGACCTCCAGTATCGCAGAATTGTCGACGACTCCCTCCTGAGAAATTAAAAATCGCCAAGGCTGAATTCCAGTATATGCTAGAACAGGGAATTTGCAGACCGTCGAAGAGTCCATGGGCAAGTCCTTTGCATCTCGTACCCAAAAAGACTCCTGGTGAGTGGCGTCCGTGCGGCGATTATCGTAAGCTAAACAGTGTAACAATACCCGATCGATACCCAATTCCGCACATCCAAGACTTTTCATTAAGGTTGCAGGGGAAAAGTGTATTCGGGACAATAGACCTTGTGCGTGCATACCATCAAATCCCCATAGCCGAGGAAGACATTCCCAAGACCGCGATCATTACTCCTTTCGGACTTTTTGAGTTTAATGTGATGACGTTCGGCCTTCGAAATGCCGCCCAAACTTTTCAAAGACACTTGAATTCCGTGCTTTCAGGTCTGGACTTTTGTTTTTGTTATATAGACGATATTCTTATCGCATCTACTTCCCCAGAGGAACATTTAGAACACCTTGAACTGGTTTTCGAACGGTTGCGCGAGTTTGGAATCGTTGTGAATCCGGCAAAGTGTGTTTTCGGCGCCACTCAAGTAGACTATCTTGGACACCAAATTTCAGCAGAAGGTATAAAGCCGTTACCCAACAAAGTAGCTGTAATCACTGATTTTCCTAAGCCTACGACAATAAAACAGTTGCGACGTTTTCTCGGAATGTTAAATTTTTATCGTAGGTTTGTTAAAAACTCAGCTGAGTTCCAAACACCGTTGAATGATTTTTTAAAAAATAGCAAAAGAATGACAAAATAGTTTGGACTCCTGAGACAGACGCAGCATTTGCCCGGTGTAAAGAAAAATTAGCTAACTCAACCCTTTTGGCCCATCCCTATGACAGCGCGCCACTACTTCTGACGACTGATGCTTCAGAGGTAGCCGTAGGTGCAGTGTTAGAACAAAAGTTGACGGAATTTGGGAACCGTTAGCATTTTTCTCCAAGAAGTTGAACACCGCTCAAGCTAAATACAGCACGTATGACCGAGAGCTGCTAGCTATTTACGAGGCTATCAAGTACTTCCGCTACATGGTTGAGGGCAGGAATTTCAGCGTACGAACGGATCACAAGCCACTGACATACGCTTTCCTGCAGAAGACGGATAAAGCGTCACCTCGACAACTGCGTTACTTAGACTTCATAGGACAATTCACTATGACCGTCGTATTTGTACCCGGCGAAAGCAACGTTGTCGCCGACGCTTTGTCACGAATTGAAGAGATTTCGAATCCCACAGCGATTGAACCGGAGGAACTAGCAAAGGAACAGAAGAACGATCCCGAACTGAAGGAACTTCTGCAATCCATAAATACTTCTTTAATCCTCAGAAAGTTCACTCCAAACAATTCTGCAGTCACTATTGTGTGTGAAACCTCAACTGACACCATCCGTCCTTACGTCCCGAAAAGTCTGCGCCGAAGAATTTTCCTACTGTTCCATCAGTTATCACATCCTAGTGGTCGAGCAACCAGCCGAGCTATCAAACAAAAATTTGTTTGGCCATGCATGAGCAGGGACATCATTGAATGGTGTCGCAACTGTATACCCTGCCAGAGATCAAAAATTTCTCGTCATACTCACAGTCCTCTAAAGAATTTTAACATGACTGATTGCAGGTTTGAACATGTGCACATAGATATTATTGGCCCATTACCACCCTCCCAGGGTAATCGGTATTGTTTGACGATGATAGACCGTTTCACTAGGTGGCCAGAGGTAACGCCGATGGTGGACATGACGGCTGACACCGTAGCTAGAGCCTTTTACGCTACTTGGGTTTCTCGTTTTGGTTGCCCACATCGCCTCACCACCGACCAAGGAAGACAATTTGAAGCCTCTCTTACAACTGCCCTAACGAACCTCTTAGGGATCAAGCGATGTCGCACCACAGCATACAGACCGCAAGCGAATGGCCTCATCGAACGTTGTCATCGGACCATTAAGGCAGCTATTATGTGCCACGAAGACAAAGAATGGACAAATCTTTTGCCCACAGTTCTTTTAGGGCTGCGCACCAGCTACAAGGAGGATCTCCAATGTTCAGCAGCAGAGCTCACGTATGGTACGCAACTGCGTATCCCTGGAGAATTTTTCTTCAATGGCGCGGTTCCCCCAGATGCTGCAACATTCGCAAGAGAACTGTGTCAACAGATGCGTGAGATTCGAGCAACACCTGCAGCTCGTCATGGTAACAAGCCTGTTTTCGTTCATCCTGCCTTGGAAACATGCACACATGTTTTCTTACGAGACGATGCAGTCCGACGACCATTACAACAACCTTATACTGGACCACATAAAGTTACTAAACGGGACGCCAAGACAATCACCATTTTCTTCAATGGAAGACAGTTAACCGTTTCCATCGATAGGGTCAAACCTGCATTTTTGGTGAAGGAACTGAACACATTTCCATCCTCAACACCTGTACAGCCGCCAGCACTCAGTAGCAACGAAAACTCTACTCAAATCAAGGAATCAGTGACACGTGTAAGGCGCAAGGTGAAACCACCAGTTCGTTTCCGTGACTACGAATCGTAGACACTAGAGGGGGAGTAACTGTGGCGACTATGACTTTATTATATATTATAAAGAGTCCAGTAGGTGGAGAAAACAAGTTTAGTTTTTGGTTGACACTTTAAAATAAAAATGTAGTTTAATGTTTAATAAAAGTTCATATACAAATATAACTACACCCATAAAAAACTTAATATTTCATCTTTTAGTTGTAATGTTGAATGTTTGACGAAGGATTTCGAATATACATGCGCTCAGTTCATGAATGGAAATGTTAAATATACAATTGTTTGTGTTTATAGGTCCCCTAGCGGGAACATTGATGTGTTTATCGACGGACTCTTTTCTTTACTTCAACTTCTTACCAGAAACAATACGACTTTAATAGTATGCGGTGATTTCAACACAAATTTTATCGAAAATTCTAAGACATCGCTGGATGTTTTAAATGTTTTTAAATCATTTAATCTGATACCATTTGTTAACCAACCTACTAGAATTACGAATTCTACATCCACCTTAATTGATAACATTTTTGCAAGTATTTGTGACAACATTTTGGATTGTCGTGTTTCGGATACAATTTTATCTGACCACTGCTATCAGATATTATCTATTAAAGATCTAAATATTAGTCGAAGTGATGCAACTACAATCATTTATAAACGGAATTTTTTAGAAAGTAACGTTAGGCGTATGCAATCTGCCTTAGAAAATGAAGCATGGAGTAATGTTTTCAATACATATAACGCAAATGAAGCATTCAATTATTTTTATAATACCTTCCTACAATACTTTAATTATTGTTTTCCGTTATCTAAGTGTCGCCTTGACTCTAATAAATTTAACTTGCTCTGGTTTAATGATTCACTACGCAAACTTGCTCGTAACTTAAGGGAACTGCATGTTCTTTGTAAATGGTATGACGATAGGCATTTACACAAATTATATAAATATCAGAAAGAGAATTACAACGTAGCCTTAAAGGAAGCTAAAAGGCAATACTTTAACAACAAAATATCATTATCCTCTAATAAAGCAAAAACTGCATGGAATATTATTAGGCAAACAGTAAACTCCAATTCAGACTTTAAAATATCTCTGTCTTCTGATAATCGGAACGCGGACCCGAAAATCATAGCTCAAAGATTTTGCGATCATTTTAGTGCCATAACTTCCAATATAAATCACCAGACGAATCAATGTAATATTAATTTTAAATATGATCATAATATGTTTTTATCTCCTACTGACGAAGAAGAGATTAGAACTGTAATTAAACAAATTTCTAACAAAAATTCAGCTGGTATTGATGAGGTGCCTTGCTCTCTGTTAAAAAAGCTTTGCAATTTTATAATATCTCCACTAACAAATATAATAAATAAATGCTTTTCTCAGGGTATATTCCCAGATAAAATAAAATGTGGTAAAGTCGTACCAATTCACAAAACGGGTAATCGATCAGATGTGGAAAATTACCGACCCATTTCTCTTTTGTCGGTGTTCAGTAAAATTTTCGAAAAAATCTTGAATAAGAGATTAATCTCATTCTTATCGAAATTCGATATATTAAATAAAAATCAATTTGGCTTCATCAGCAATGCATCCACTAAAGATGCTATTTACAATAGTTTAACATACATTTATGAAAATTTAGATAAAAAACGTAACGTAACCGGCATATTTTTTGATCTTTCCAAGACATTCGATCTAATGGATCATAGTATTTTACTAAATAAAATGGAAGCATATGGAATACGGGGTGCAGCTTTGAATGTGTTCAAATCATATTTAAATAACCGCAGTCAAGTAGTTTCATTGACATCAGAATTTAATGGTGAAATAAAAACTCATATATTCTCGGAATCATTTATCTATCGCGGAATCCCACAAGGATCCATTTTAGGACCAACATTGTTCTTAATTTATGTTAATGATCTATCTCTATCACTAAAAACAGGTCGTCTGTCACAATATGCGGATGACACTAGTATAATCATCTCCGGGGAATCCATTGCTGAAAATTCTAAAGCATGTTCTCAAATTACAAGTAGGATGAATGAATGGTGTATTAGCAACAATTTGTGTCTTAATATGGGAAAAACAAATATAATCAATTTTAAAACATATTCAACTGATTACAGTATTTACGTAAAACACAATAGCAAGTCCTTGCAAACTTCAAATACCGTCGATTTTCTCGGTCTTCGCGTCGACTCAAGACTTGATTGGGAGCTGCACTGTTGTAAGATAAGTAAAAAATTAAGTTCTGCTTTTTATGCCTTGAATCATTTAAGACATCATGTGGGCATAACATCACTAAAATCATTCTATTTTGCGTATGTTGAATCGAGACTAAGATATGGCTTAATATTCTGGGGCTCATGCAGTCGATTCACGAACTTGTTTTTGCTGCAAAAGAGAATTGTCAGAATCATGTGTGGCGTACCGTCGAATACACCATGTAAACCACTATTCAAAAAGCTAGAAATACTACCATTAGCTTGTTTATACATTTTTGAATTAGCTACTTTCATAAAACAGAATGAGCGCATGTACATCCGAAATTCTGATTTGTATGATAACATGAATACTAGACATTTTAATAATTTCAGTATTCCTAAACACAGGTCAACATTCTACGAACGCGGTGCACACTACAAAGCAATTAAAGTTTTTAATGCATTACCCTCCTTCATTAAAAGTGCAAACTTAAAACAATTTAAACCCTTACTTAAAACCTATTTACAGTCCAAAAATTTTTATCACATAAGTGAATATTTAACGACATAAATTTAATCTTCTGACAATTCGTGCTCTGCTAGACAAATTAGACCGGATGACGCATACTATGTATTTCATAGTGTTAGTTTAAGTACCAGTAAGTACATCCAACTATAGTTTCTGCCAAAATAGCAAATTATTAATGTTCCATTTTCTTTTACTAATTGTAAGTTATAAATTGACAATGTCCATATCTTTCTGTGATAAGTGACAATAAACTATTATTATTATTATTATTATTATTATTTTCCTTCTATGTACAGATAACTTTGCGCAGGTAAAGTGTAGATGTCTTGTGTTTGAATAGGTAAACGAATTTCATCAGATTTATTTAAAGTGGTATTTGCATACGAAGGATGACTATGTATTTCACAATTTGTAATGGAATTATCCATTAAAACGTTTTCACCAATATTTAGTATACCGAAAGACATTTTTCTTTTTATTCTTGTATTAATTTCAATCCTAGAGATGATAAAAACTGCTTATTTTCAGGTGTTAACTCCTTTAATTTCTTTTTTAGACTAAGACTTTTCCTTTTAACATTTCTCTTTATTTGATTTTGTACATAACTGTTATATCGAAAAACCATTTTTGTTCTTTACCGGGTGCTATTCTTTTTTCTTCCCTTTTCTTTAACTCTTTTAAATGAAGTCTTACTGTTTTGGCTTCGTTTTGAAAATTGATTAAATTTTTATCTTGATCTAATATTTTAATAGTGATTTCATCAATGTATCTGGTGTTGATTGGTAGATAAATGACGTTCTTGACCTGTTCCACGATTCGATAACCTGGAGGAACTTGAGGAAAGAATATGTGCATCACGTGATCTTGATTGTTGTTACTATAACAGTTAGTAATTAAATTACATTCAAAGCAAATTGCATTGACTTTAGAAGTATTAATGGGAAAGTCTGATATATGTTTCCTGTTTTCATCTAATCTCTTTCTAGTAAATCCTAAAAGTGGTGCGATAGAATTTGGTTTCTCAAAATGTATAACCTTATTGCTTTTCAATTCGTATCTCAATGTATTGTGATTAGTATTTAGTTCAATTATTATATCACTCTCTGTTTCCTTTCCGATAGAATTATCATTACGGAGTGATTTTATTTTTTTCTTAGTATTATTATTCCTTGTATTAATTTCAGTCAACTGTGATGTAATATACTTTTCAACATCTTCTACTTCATAACTGCCCTGAGGAATTTATATATATATATTATTATTTATATAATATTATAATAACTTCATTATCAACGTAAAATTTATTATTTGTTTGATCAACGTTTGGAATTGAATTAAAAGTATAAAAATCTATCAATCCTAAAACGTACGATTTTTCATTGTCTAATATAATTGGAGGATAAATTTGTGCTGAGAGTATGGATTCTTTACCGCACAATGTGAAGGTGTAGGAACACATTGTGCCAGGTCACCGGCTATTGAGCAAATGTTAAACAAATTTTTATTTACATGATATTTATTGATTTAATTTGAACGAAAGAATAAACATAATTGTCCACAATTAAAACTATTATAATTTTGATATTTCTCATAATTGTAAAAGATTTTACAGGGTTCCTCAGAATTAAAATATGCTAAAATTTCCCGCGGTGGTTTTAAATTTCCAAAACTATCGAAATAAATCACTTCAGATCCAATTTTCTTGTACGCCGTCCAATGAGTTCCGAAACCCTCTACGTTGTCCAAATTAATTATACCTCTTTCTCTTTTTTTAATTTTTTTAGGTAATTTATCTTTCATAAAAACACCTCTGAAGAATTGAATTTTTATAATCTTAGCGTACTTTTTCAAATCAATATTTGTCAATGGACGATCTTGAGGAACTAAATTTATTATTTTTATTTTATTTTTATTTATTTTTTTTTTTAGGTATGGATGTAAAAAGAGCCCCAAACCAGTTTTATATGGTCTCAAATATAATCCCTTGCCTATTGCAATGGCTTCCATTGTTTTGTTGTGACGTTGTGATTCCTTTAATTGTTCTTTCGCACTTTTGACTTCGTTTACAGCTTTTGCTATACTGGTGGCGCCACCTGTAAGTGCTCCAAGTGCGCTTAGTCCTGCGAATATTGGTATTAGCGGTAAAACGCCTCCTGTTTTTGGTATTTTTACTATACGATTAGGTGGTTTTATTTTATTTTTAAAATTCTTAGATGATTTTAGAGCAATTTGGACTGCATTATGTAAAGTATTAGGTTTCTCCTGAAGTACACGTTCCTTTATTTGTTTGATTACTCTTGAAAGCGGAAGGATTTTATTTTTATTTCTTGTTCTAATTTTTCTTTGTGATTTAACCATCTTCACTCAATAAACTTTATTTTTACACTGAAGTAGCACATTATAGTTTTAAAAATTTATTAGTAATTGATTAGTTTTCTTTCTCCCGCCTTAATATTTTCAGTTATTGACACTTTGAGTTTCTTCTAAAAAGTTTTTTTTTTTTTCTAATTTTCTTTTTTCATCTGCATGTTCTGTTATATCTGATTTAATCGGGTAGTCATCAGCAACATCTACACCAATGTTTATATTTGCTTCAGTTTCTGATCTTCTCTTTTCACTTTTAAGTTTCATGGTTTCTAATTTCATAGGATAATCATTAACAATAATTAACAATATCCGTATCCATGTTGGTACTTATTTTATGCAGTTCCTTGACTTTCTTTATGGTACGTTGTGGTCGCTTCAGAGTTGATGTTGTTGTTGATTTTGAAGTTGTTTCAGATTGCTTTAAAATTTGTATACACTCTATATTCATATTAATTTTTTCCAATTTTTTAATACATTTGTGGCGACCAGGAAATATGCGTCACCCAAAGGTCGAGTTCCAAGTATTCAAGACGACACCCTTCCGGGGAGAAGCTTACCGGACTCGACGGCAGTGCATCCTCAGCCGCCGGGACATTGACATTCACGACGCGTTATATCACTGATATTTTGCTGTACATCTATATCAATGTATATCACATGTTATCGATTAGATATTAAATGGTTTCGATAGTATAGTGAGGTACGACATTTATTCCGTCCAGAAAACCCCACAATTGGTGACCCCGACGTGATCCGAAACCAACGCGCGTCGGCACGTGAAACAAAAATCCAGGTGCATCCACGAGGCCGATAAAGATTCTCGCCCCAGAACAAATCTATCGCGAAACGTACGCGTAGTGAGCGACCTGCCGAGAATATTTTCACGTGGATTAGAATTTTTCGTGACTTAGTGTATGCAACACGTGCCATGCCGAATAACGAAGTAAGACCCCAAGATACCCAAGGCGGTGTCGTGCATCGGATTGGCATCAAAGTACCACCGTTCTGGCCCAAGGAACCTGAGTTGTGGTTCGCACAAATTGAGGCACAATTCGCGTTAACTGGCATTACACAGGACACGACCCAATTCTACCATGTGGTGTCACACCTCGAACCAAATATCGCGTCAGAGGTAAAAGACATCATAATCGCACCTCCCAGCGAAAATAAATATAAGCATATCAAGGAGCAGCTTATAGCTCGATTATCGGTGTCCGCGGAACAACAAATGCGTCGATTATTAGAAGGCGAAGAAATGGGCGACCGACGACCGTCGCAATTCCTCCGCCACTTGCGCAATTTGGCCGGAAGCTCCGTCAACGACACAGTCCTCCGTTCCCTGTGGATGACCCGGCTGCCGACGAACGCATAAGCCATCCTCGCCACACAATCCGACGTGTCGTTAGACAAAGCCGCGACGTTAGCGGATAAAATTACCGAGGTAATGGTGCCACAGCAGGTGTCTGCAGTTACGACAACTACGGAAAATAGCCTCCGGCAAGAAATCGACGCCCTCCGGCAACAACTCGCCCGGATGCAAAGCACCACGGTTGAGCAGAAGCGGTCGCGTTCGCGTTCTAATTCTCGACATCATCGCGGGGACATGTGCTGGTACCATAATCGTTTCGGTACCAAAGCAAAGAAATGCGCTCCACCGTGTAAGCTGGGGTCGGGAAACGCGTACACCAGTCGGTAGACGCGGCCGACACAAAGGAAATAAAATCGCGCCGGTTGTACATAACAGACAGATATTCGAAAATACAATTTTTAGTCGACACAGGTGCGGATGTGTGTGTGTTCCCCCGCAATCGAGTTCGTAAAAGACTCACTTGCGCCGAATATCAACTTTACGCCGCGAACGGTTCGTTAATTTCAACTTACGGCGATATCACGTTGACGCTCAACCTTGGCCTGCGACGTGAATTCACTTGGCGTTTCATCATCGCGGACATTACTCGTCCAATAATCGGTGCCGATTTTCTCGCGCATTACGGCTTACTTGTCGATCTCAAGCATCATCGTTTGGTTGACGACCAAACGAACCTTCGCGTTATCGGACACCTAGAATCGCACGAAGAGACGCCATGTGTGAAAACCGTCCTCCGGAACTCGCCGTACCACCGTATTCTCGAAGATTTTCCGGGCCTGACACGACCTAGTGGAATCCCGGCAAAAGCAAAACATTCCACGGTGCATCACATCAGAACAACACCTGGACAACCGACAACTTGCAAGGCACGACGTCTAGCACCAGATAAACTGAAAGCTGCCAAAAACGAATTTGATATCATGATTAGAACGGGGATTGCGCGACCATCGGACAGTTGTTGGGCTTCGCCTCTGCACTTAACGCCCAAGAAATCTGGCGAATGGCGACCTTGCGGCGACTACAGAGCGCTAAATGCAAGAACCATCCCGGACAAGTACCCGGTGCCACATATTGAGGATTTCGCACACAATCTTGCACAAAAAACGATATTCTCAACAATTGATTTAGTGCGCGCATACCATCAAATCCCAGTGCACGCGGAGGATATCGCAAAAACGGCTATCATTACTCCCTTCGGTCTCTTCGAGTTTCCTGTGATGACGTTCGGCTTACGTAACGCGGCTCAAACGTTCCAACGTTTTATGGACGAAGCACTCCGCGGCCTCGACTTCGCCTATGCGTACATTGACGACATCCTTATCGCATCGTCTTCGGAGGCCGAACACGAAGAACATCTTCGCCAGCTGTTCTCACGACTCGAGGAGTACGGAGTGGTGATTAACACATCGAAGTGCGTTTTTGGCAGAAGTGAGGTGCAATTTCTAGGCTACCGAGTGGCAGAAGAGGGAGTGCGCCCATTAACGGACAAAGTGCGTGCAGTGCTTGATATGCCGGCACCAAAAACAATCAAAGACCTACGCCGTTTTCTCGGCATGGTGAATTTTTACCGACGATTCATCCCGAGAGCGGCGCTTATCCAAGCCCCGCTAAATAAATGTCTCAGCGGACCGAAAACGAGCGGAAAAACACCCGTGCCGTGGACCGAGGAACTGGAGGGAGCGTTTCACGCCTGCAAGGAGTCGTTCGCTGAAGCCGCGCTCCTTGCGCACCCGGACATGACGCTACCCCTCGCTATCTTTAGTGACGCGTCCGATCTGGCTATTGGAGCAACGTTGCAACAGAGGTCAATGCACGGATGGGAACCGCTCGGGTTCTTTTCCAAGAACTTGAGCCCTGAACAGCGCAAGCACTCCGCATTCGACCGCGAATTACTCGCGATTTACAAGGCGCTCAAACAGTTCCGGCATATGATAGAGGGCCGAAATGTGATCATTTTTACAGATCACAAACCCCTGACATTCGCGTTCCAACAGAGACCCGAAAAATGTTCGCCGCGACAATTTCGTTATCTGGACTATATCGGACAGTTTACAACCGACATCCGCCATGTTGCCGGAAAAGACAATATAGTGGCAGATGCTCTATCGCGTATTGAATCGCTAACCCACTGTGTCGATTTCGAAACATTAGCACGATCGCAGGAGAACGACGCTGAACTCCGGGAGCTGCAAGAGCGTGAGACAGCGTTACAACTCCGTCGCATAACCATCCCTGGCTCACAAACGCAATTGTTCTGCGATTTTTCGACTCGCGTAGCCCGCCCATTCGTCACTCAGACCTTTAGACGCCAAGTGTTCGACTCATTACACGGCCTATCGCATCCTGGTGCTCGAGCTAGTGCGCGACTAATCGCCGAACGCTACGTGTGGCCGAACATACAACGCGACTGCAAGCAATGGACTCACGAATGTCTAAAATGCCAGCGGAGCAAAATCTCGCGACACACGTCAAGCCCGATTAGCGAGTTCTCGCTCAAAAGTTCACGCTTCGAACACATTCATGTGGATCTCGTTGGCCCGCTCCCATACTCGAATGGCTTTAGATATTGTTTAACATGTGTGGACCGATTCACTCGATGGCCTGAAGCTTTTCCGATCGAGGATATCTCCGCCGAAACAGTCGCGCGAACCGTGTACGAAGGCTGGATTGCGCGATACGGCGTGCCCCTGCGTATAACCACCGATCAGGGAAGGCAATTCGAGGCGAACCTTTTTCATGCACTCACGCAAGCGACGGGGATGACACATTGGCGGACAACAGCCTACCATCCGGCAGCCAACGGCATGGTTGAGCGCTTTCACCGTCAATTGAAGGCCGCGATTATGTGTCACGAGGGTGAAGAATGGTCAGAGCGACTCCCGACCGTTCTAATTGGCATTCGCGGTGCCTGGAAAGACGACGTCAACGCAACCGCAGCTGAACTCGTTTTCGGAGAACCAATACGCCTCCCGGGCGAATTCCTTGAGCCATCGACAGAGCCAGACGATCCTACAGATTACGTCGCGCGTCTACGCCGTCATTTCCGTGAACTTCAACCGGCAAGGACAAATCGTCATGGTACGCGGAAAGTATTTATATACAAAGACCTGGCATCAACAACCCATGTATTTGTACGAGTTGACGCCGCCCGAAAAGCGCTACAGCAACCATACGAAGGGCCATTCCCAGTAGTAGCACGACGAGAAAAATTTTTCATCGTGCGCATCCGCGAACGGGATGTCACTATCTCAATAGACAGGCTCAAGCTAGCCTACGTCGGCACGCATCGCGACGCAGAAGACGTAGCTACATCCGTTCCAAGCACCGGCAACGGGAACGCCCCGACGCCTACACCAGGACCTTCGAGAGCAACACGACGTTCGACACGACATGTGAAGTTCAAAAACGCAAATTCACCTAGTTCTCAGTAGACCCTTACACACTGCCGAGGGGGTGATGTGGCGACCAGGAAATATGCGTCACCCAAAAGGTCGAGTTCCAAGTATTCAAGACGACACCCTTCCGGGGAGAAGTTTACCGGACTCGACGGCAGTGCATCCTCAGCCGCCGGGACATTGACATTCACGACGCGTTATATCACTGATATTTTGCTGTACATCTATATCAATGTATATCACATGTTATCGATTAGATATTAAATGGTTTCGATAGTATAGTGAGGTACGACATTTATTCCGTCCAGAAAACCCCACACATTGATTAGCATTTTTCTTTTTCTGAACTGTTTCACGCTTCAGGCCCATACCTAATTTTTCTTTCGTTTTCATGACTGCTGCAACTCCCAGTGCAGCAATTTTTTCATTAATTGACGCGTCTTTAGATCGGAATCTTCCTAATGCTTTATTAAACAATTTATTATCTGCCATGTGTCTACGCGTTAAATCCTTTTCATTTGAATATGCTATATCGTGTTCTTTGCAGGCTTCGTCTAAACCGTTTATCCCTACATCACCGCGTGCTATTCGCTGGTTAAGTTTAGTTCCCGGTCCGCAAAATCTATACGTAGGTAAATGTAATTCAAAAGGTAAATGATTGATGGCTGTATTTAATAATCCATCTCCTACGTAGCACTTCATAATAATAATGATAAGACATATGACTTCTTAAACGATAAATCTTTGAATGAACATAAAAACAAGTGTCCACATTATTTCTTAGCATTTTAAATGTGATACTCGATCTGTCTGTCTACCTCTAATATGAAATTAGTTAAACAAAAAACTACATTTAACATTGAAAATAATACTTTCGAAGAGGAAAGTTTCAAAAAACACGGTGTATTGTTTCCTTCCACGTTAAGATGTATTCTAGTGGGGCCTTCCAATTGCGGGAAAACGAACCTGATGATAAATCTCATTGAACATGAAAATGGTTTGACGTTTGAAAATATTTACGTTTATTCAAAATCGCTCCATCAAGCTAAATATATTTATTTACAAAAGTTATTAAATCCACTTCAAGATATTGGTTACTTTGCATTTAATGCAGGTGAAAACATACTTCCACCATGTAAAGCGAAACCAAATTCCATTTTTATTTTTGATGACGTTGCATGTAACAATCAGGACATAATTCGAGAATATTTCAGTATGGGTAGACATAATAAAGTCGACTGCTTTTATCTTTCTCAAACATAATATGCAAAAATCCCTAAACATTTAATAAGAGACAACGCTAATTTTCTTATACTTTTCAAACAAGACGATTTAAATTTAAAACACATTTATAATGATCACGTGGGTTCCGATATGAGTTTTGAAAAGTTTAAAAATTTATGTTGTTTCTGTTGGAATCATGATCCATATGAATTCGTAACTGTTTTTAAAAATAATCGCATAGATGATGGAAGATACAGAAAAGGATTCGATCAGTTTATATATCTGTGATGAACATATACTTTGTTATTAAGATTTTAAATATTGCATCTAACGCACCACCTGTCATTGTTCTCTAATAAACATGAATGAAAATATTCTGAAACAGAAAATTTTACAGAAACGCAAAAACATTAAAAATAAATTAAAGTTTTTAAAACAGGGCGAACTGATCCAAGAAAACATGTTTAATCCCATCACTAAACATTTAAAAAATATTGAAAGCACATTACAGGAGAAAAATAGAAATCTAAATACAGGGGAACTGCATGTACTTAGCAAAACTGATGAAGACGTGAAACCTGTCATATCACAACAACAACAACAACAACAACAATACGCTTTTAAAACGCCACAAAGAGCTCGTAGTTCAATTAAGAGACAAAAAAATAAAGCGTTAATAAGTGAATATAATGAAGAGTATGATGAAAATGATAATGATGATGATGATGATGAATCGCTAAAATTCAAAGAATCTATTTTGGAAAGTATTGACACAGATGAGGAAGAAAATGTGGAAAATCGTTTCAAGGACATTGAGGAGAACGCATATGATGATTATTTAGAACAATATCACCCATTACCATGCAGATATATTAATGAAATGTACAACGATGATGAAAATAAGCACTTTGATCATAAATATGGGGTGAGGCTTGATAAAATTACTGAAAAATTAAAGATTGGTGATTCTACGTTAAATCTTGATGGTCTTGATATGATTATAAAAAACAGAAGATTTAAAGGTACCCCTGGATTATATGAACTGTTATTTAAAAAATACCCCGAAAATTTTTCAAAAGAAGATGGGAAAAATTATAAAATCATAATTCTTAAGACTAACAGTCATCGACGTCATTATAAATCAAATAAGCAAGTAGACGGAAGTAAAATGCAAAAATATAAAAATATTATTGCACCGTTGATAAGTACTCCGACCACGAGTTTAGGTAGCGGCATATTTATGGAAGTTAACGATAATAAAAAGGACTATGTTTATTGGGATGATCCAAACGAGCTCGTGGACAGGTTACGGTTACTGTTCGCATCGCAAGCAGCGGGAAATACGAATCACACGAACGAGATAAATTCCATAATCGAGGAATTAAAAGAAGCGCACATCATCAAATAATAATGGTTACAGAAATTAAAAAACAGGTAGTAGAAGAAATTCATAGACCCGCTAGGATTAATTTCAAGCGACGCAAGGTTATCATTAAATCTCTAAACGATTTATTTCAAGCTGATTTAGTGGAAATGCTTCCTTACGCGAAGGAAAATGATGGTTACAAATATACCGGCTGTTTCAAATTGGGTGTGCACTGAAGGGATCTCCTAAACCATGAGAGTTACAGATTCGGTTAAATGGAAGAAAAGTTGCACCAGTCATTGCTTAATTCGTATCCATTAACAGAATCAATTTTCTCTTAATTGTTCTTGAAGTATTGGTGAAAATGTAAAAATATCGATTTTCTTTTTTCCTCTGTAACTCCCTTATTAAAAATAATTTAGAAATTCTGTCTTAACTTTCTACAGGTACTTTTGGATTCTAATATTTCAGTATGGGTAGACATAATAAAGTCGACTGCTTTTATCTTTCTCAAACATATGCAAAAATCCCTAAACATTTAATAAGAGACAACGCTAATTTTCTTATACTTTTCAAACAAGACGATTTAAATTTTTTAAATAATTTAGAAATTCTGTCTTAACTTTCTACAGGTACTTTTGGATTCTACTTTAAATAGGGACAGTAGAATTGTGGTCACACGTTTCGTCTCTCCGCGACCATCCTCAGTTTACATTTTTTAAATATAACGTATACCTTTTTATTATCGTATTTGTTGCCATTTTTTCTCCTGATTTTATATCACACTTAATTGTTGATATTAATTTGAAGCTTAAATAATACAGATTTTTATATGCAAATTTTATTTAATACATAATTTTAAATATTTAGTTTATTTTCTTAGGTATAGTGTAAATTTCAATGAATTATTTAATATGCGTCTCTTTAGTTATTGTATAATAAATTCTTTTAACGGACACTGATAGTGCACATTTGTAGTATCCGTTAAAAGAATTTGTTATATTTACGAGATAGTTGTTGACGAGGCTAATTTTACAAACAAGGGAATATTTAATAGAAATGTACATAGATATTGGTCCAGGGAGAATCAAAAAAGATTTCAACAAGTGTGACCACAGATACAATTCAGCTTAAATGTTTGGTGTGGTATTTGGCATAATAGAATTAAAGGTCCGATCATTTACGAAAATCATGTAACAGTTGAACGTTACATCGATTTTTTAAGGACAGCATTGGAAAACATTTTAGATTACATTCCTCTAAATCATATTATGGAATTGTAATTTCAAAATGATGGAGCACCGGCACATAATGCTGAAATAACAACAAATTATTTGAATCAAACTTTTCCTGATAGGTACAAATGGACCTGTCGCGTGGCCTCTAAGATCACCAAATATTAGCCCTTTGATTTTTTGTTGATTGATTGATTGATTTTATTGATTTTTCCTCTTCCGACATTTGAATGTTAGTTATTAATATTTAGTAAGTAAAAAAAGGTACTAAGGAATAAATTTACTTATTAAATAAATCATGACGAAACTGTATCAAGCTTTGTTTATCATATTTTAACTTTACTTGAAAAAAGTATTAATTGTTATACATCACTGCAATCAGCAGAAAAAATGCTATCGAATAGAATAATTACAAGATATACGTTGTATTTAAAAAATCGAAACTGAAGATGGTCGTGGAGAGACGAAACGTTTGACTTCAATTCTGCCACCTCTATTCGAAGCAGAATAAGAAAGTGCCAGTAGAAAGTTAAATCAGAATTTCAAAATTATTTATAATACGAGAGATACAGAGGAAAAAAGAAAATCGACATTTTTACATTTTGATCAATATCTCAAGAAGAAATAAGAAAAAATTTATTCTGTGAATGAATACGAATTAGGCATTGATTTGTGCAACTTTTCTTCTATTTAACCAAATTTGTATCTCTTACGGTTTAAAAGATCCCTTCAGTGCACACTCAATTTGAAACAGCCGGTATATTGGTTGTAATAAATTGTTTTTCAAAATACGTTTGGGCATTTCCTTTAAAGAACAAAACTGGTCTGGAAGTAAGAAATGCCATGGAAAATGTATTCCGCGAGCAAGCACCTAATAATATTCAAACAGATTTAGGAAAAGAATTTTTCAATCAGAATTTTAATAAGTTAACACAAAAATATAACGTCAATCATTATAATGTATTTAGTGAAAAGAAAGCTTCGATAGTGGAGCGAGTAAATCGCACTTTAAAGACAATAATGTGGAAGGAATTTAACTTGCAGGGTCACTATAAGTGGATTGACATTTTACAACATATTGTTAGAAAGTATAATAATCAAAAGCATAGAACTACAGGTATGAAACCGGCAGAAGTTGGAAAGAAAGATGAAGAAAAATTATTAAACACTGTGTACAGCAATATTAAATTAGTTGATATGAAGAATAAAAAATTTAATGTTGGTGACCATGTACCTATTTCGAAAATTAGAGGAGTTTTCGATAAGAAATACCTGCCTAACTGGTCTACTGAAATTTTCACAATTCGAGAGGTTCAACTCACGAACCCGATTACGTATTTATTAAGCGATGTCAGTTGTCGAAAGATTTTAGGCGCGTTTTATAAACAACAACTGCAAAAAGTAAAATATCCTGACGTTTATCTTGTGGAAAAAGTTTTAAAAAGAAATAAAGTATTTGTAAAATGGTTAGGATTGGATAGAACACATAACAGTTGGATAGACAAGGATAACATTGCGTAACCTTCTCTTAAAAACTATATATATAAAACTAATAATAATAGTCAGTAGGGATTAGTATTAAATCAATTGCCGAGGTGTTACTTCATTTTTATTGCAAGACAATAAAACAGTAAAAATGTACATCATTGATATACAAGGATTTCAATATAAAGAAAGCGACTTCATCATAAAAGAAGTAGCAATTCTCGATATGAAAGCTAAACTTGTCCATCACGTGTTCACATCTACACCGCAAAAGACATCCTGGTTCTGTTCACAATTAAGAAAGCATATCGAATGGACAACAAAAAATTTACATGGACTAGAATGGGACATCTCACACGATTCTTACTTACCACAAGAAAACATAGGCATTTACATCAAGAGCATAATTGGGGATGAAGTAGTATTAGTCAAAGGACTTAGTAAGAAGAAAGTGTTAAATAAATTTGTAACTAATAACATTATTGATTTAGATCAGTTTCAGTGTCCTAGTTTAAAAAATCTGAAAAGTCGTTTTGCAATTAATCATTGTAATCTGCATTCAGACAACACATTAAATTGTGCTAACAATCATGTGAATTTATTGCATCAATGGTATATTCTAGATTTTAATAAGAAATTCTGAATATTTTAATTTATGCATTACTTTAAATATAAATATAGCTATTTTAGTGATGTACTTTTTGTAAAAATACTAATAAAAATTAATTGTTTGTTAAAAAAGTCTCTTTTTTATCATTCATTTTACTATTAATTTATCAACAATAACAAAGAATTACAGTTTCACCTGCTTTAATTATGAAAATATAATGTATTCTAAAAATACATGCGCTTGCAAATTTTTTCGTTTAGATACTGTTTCTGTAAAATTTGCATTATCGAAGTTTATTAGAGTGCGTACAGGATCTCCTGACCCGCGAGCACATTCGCGCAGACGACAAAATCCCACCTGCTGGAGCCAGCCCACAAGTACAACACCCGAAAACACACATACAATTACAAACTGTTGTAGTCGTACATTTCAGATAGGGTTTTATTTGTGGGCCGGCTCCAGTAGGTGGAATTTTGTGGTCTGCGCGGATGTGCTCGCGGGTCAGGAGATCCTGTACGCACTATAACTTCAAACTTTTCGGTCTGTAGCAAAAGAATACCAACGATAAAAATAAAATAAAATAAAATAAAACGAAAACTACAAAGACCTGTTCGTATGTACATGTCAATAAATTATTTCATCTTTTCTTGAGAAGAAAAAGAAGTTCTTTGCCATACATCCTTAAAATTATTTTCTTGTAATATCTACAGAAAAATAAATGTAAAATCAATCAATACATTCACAAAATATATTTTATCGTTCACCTTGCTATAAATATGTTTGCAAATTTGCAATTTCATTGACACACGACAACGATAAAGGTATTTCGAGCGTTCGAGAAATTCCTCAGACTATTTCCGCAAAGTTTGCATTATCAAAGTTCATTGACTTAAAAATAAAATAAATATAGTTCTGCATGAAGAAAACAACACAGCTTCCTTCTACATATAATCCCGTTGCTAACCTCTTTAAAGACTTCCGCACGATGAAGGCTCACCCTGCGTCTATACATATTAAAAAAAAATAAAAATCGGTCATTCACCTCTTTCAAAACACCCTGAACTACAACCACACCCCTAGTCAACAGCTTCTGGTCTTTGTAGACACGAAGAAGACACGTGAAGACCTTCTGGTCATTGACCTACATTCTCTGAAGAACTCATGACCTTCCTTTTTTAGCGGTCGCGGCACAGGACATGTCCATCCACCTAGAGGTCATTTGAAGGTGATCTGGAACCGCCCCAGTAATACTACTGACAGGCAGCCTTTTTGGCACACATAATATAAAGTTACCAAAACTGGGATATGTCAGGAAAGCAGAGTTCTTCCTAATTCGGCAATACAATAACGAAGTGCAACCGTATTGTTCTGCCGTACAAGTTCTGCTGAATCTGGAGCCAGTGTGACCAAACCTTTAGCCAGAATTGCCAATGTGATTAATTAAACTTATTTTTTAAGTGCTGAGAGGTGGGAGGGGATTGCATTGAATAATGTCATTCAACAGTTGCAGAAAATCCGTAGACACACTGTTTAAAATTCTGTACATATATAATAAATTTTATGGAACAGATTATATGCACAAGACCGTAGTCCAAATATATTTCAATAAAAAGTTAAAGCGTTTTGCTTTTACGGATGAGGTCGTTGCTCAAAAATATTAACTTAAAGGTAATGACGCTTCAGATTCTAGGTACTCAGTATAAACCTACAAACAAAACGGGTTTTATAAGCAGATAGTATTAATTATTGTTCGCAATTTAAAACAGACTATTATGTTGACGTAAACAAAAACACTTTAATCGGTCGAAGCGTGGAAACGTATACAGTGAGAATCTTGTAACGCTGCACATAGATGAAAATTACGTGATCAGATAATACATTTCTGAGTTATATAAAATTGCACATAGAGGTTTTTATATTACGTTGCTATGGTTACCTCTCAATTTTCAATGCTGAATCATTTAAAAACTACACATAGAAAGTATTAAGGAAGATTTATTTCATTGCATGTATTTAGCTGGAAATTTGTCTATCTGGAAATTTGACGACAAATAATGCAGAGACCTCTCTCAACGAAGCTACATTTGAGAATAATGTGGTTGTATACATTATTTTACAATAAATCAAAAGAACAATTTAATTCAATCTGACAATTCAAAATCAGTAGTGTCATTAATAACAGCACACGGTAACCATGGTGAATGAAATAAATTTGGAAATAATAATGTAATAAAGCTTCCACTGGTAACTACTATGTGCAGTCTTATAAGGTTCTCAGTGTATGATAAGTACTAATCTATACCAGCCTCCTTTTTTTAATAGTTTAGATAATTATATAGATATTTTACTCAATCTGATTGTCTGGATGCTCGGTTAGTTGATAATACTGATAAATTAATAGAATCTAACGCTGTCATCCTTATACAGGGTGTCATCTATCTCGAGGTATCTTTTTGTATAGATCATCTAACTTCATAATTATTTCTATATACAGTATGTCCTCAGATTGAGTTTCCAAGAAAATTGTTTTTCAATTCTCCATCCACCCCTACGCACTTTTCTATCATGTATCTAAATTCCCTGTACCTACATATTATTACTTAAGGATACATTGTAGTTTGGTTAGATTTTTAGACTATGTTTTTAAACGTATTAATTGTAACATAAATATCATGAGATTTCACATTAAATTTATCAATGGTCGTTTGGTAAGTTTTTTTTTTTATTTCGGATATATTCGGGAGAATCATTCCAAATCCTCTAATATACACTAAAATAATGGATTACGATAAACTAACTAATCATACTTAAGAAATAAATTTGATTAATCGATACGTTAATTTTATAGGAATATTTTTTTTCACTCACACCTAATGCAGCAGCAAAAATGAATTCAAAATCGTTTGATAATAATTGTTCAGTTATTTCATTGCAAAATATGATATCACAACAGAGATAATGCTTAAAGGTAGTAATGACTTACAGCAATAATGCTTTGTTTCGCTATCCTATAAGAACAGCATAATCAGCATGGAAACTGTTTGTCGACACCTTTGATCTGACAGGGCAAGATTTTTAATTTGAATTATCTGATTACTACTTGAAAGCCTAGAGTTTAAGTTTACTCAGTCCATCCCGGCATGCATAATCGAAAGCATTTATTATGCTGCTAATAACATGAGACACCACTGATCGTATTCGTGCAATTTAAGGGAGAGCGACTGCGTTTCAGTGCATGTAAGAGTGAGAAAAAGAAACACTCCATGCGTTCAGTTGAATGCGCTCTAACAGGTCACGTGACAGATTATTCATTCGGAATATTGAATTTTCCCGCCAAGGAGAGTGAAGCTGCGGTGTGTATTTATGCTGCGCTATAAATTTCAAACTGCTAAACCAGAAACGTATACTCGAAATCTTGAGTTAAAGAAAGAGATTTCAGTTTTACACAGTGTGCAAGGACATCAGTAAATTTCAAGTTGTGGAGGTTTGAGTTATAGAGGTGCGACTGTAATCGGTTATTTAATTTTTATTGGTATATTGGTATGTAATATAATTTTTATTAAAGCATTTTTCTTGAACGAAGAAGCAGCAGATAATGTTTCTCACGAGAATCAATATAATTTGCTCAATTTGAGTGCATCTACATTCTGATAGCATAATCGTTACTCATTTAACATTTAGTTTAGTTTACAACAGATCAATCAATCAATACAGTACTTAATGATAAGAATAGTAACACACTGAAATACAGTGTAGGGTGATGCAAGTTAAAATATTTTTACACTCATTCACGAACACCGATACATTTAATTGATTCAAAAAATGTTTTTATGAATATAGACATTTGTGTATCTAGTATTGCTTTAATAAACTTTTTAATTTGTTTATATTACATTATACTTTTGATTTTCAGCGGTAAGGAATTAAAAGCCTTAAGGTCAATTACGTTAGTGTGCAATAAAATTCTCTGGCAGTAGAGAGAGCAGTGAAATGAATCAAGCTTGAAACGTATGCGATTAAACGCTATTATCGAAACGTTTATGCATTCAACGTTGAAGCGCGCGCAAATTAAAATCATAAATTTAGCAGTTAAAAAATATCTGTCATTTTGTCTACATCTCTTGTCTATGTAACTTTTCGAGCAGCTTAAACTGCACCCTGTATAAAAGGATTGACCCTGTTCAATTAAAACAATTATCGAAACGTTTATGCATTCAAGGTCGAAGCGCGCGCAAATTAAAATCATAAATTTAGTAGTTAAAAAATATCTGTCATTCTGTCTACATCTCTTGTGTATGTAACTTTTCGAGCAATTTAAACTGCACCCTGCATAAAAGGACTGACCTTGGTTAATTAAAACAATTTATAAATTATTCCACTATTGCAGAAAATCTGTGAATATGTAGGATGTTCAGAGTTAGCATAATTAAAGCTTTAATTTATCTGTTCAACAAGTCTTAACATGTATATATGCAGATATTTTATTCAGTTTGTTAGCAGATATTCTAAGCATTAGAGGTAAAAGGTGCCTTTAGGTACACTCCATAACACAATGTGCGTTCCAGTAGTGCGCGATGTCATGTATAGTTGGAGTGAGACATTCGAAATATGTACAAAATTTTACCAATGATTAATGCAAGTGACTGCACGCGTGTTGGAATGGCAAATAATAATCGCCTACGTCTAAATGTAAAAATTGTATCAAGAATTGTATTAAGAAATTCAGTCACGTGTCACTGTCTGTTGTACGCAAAAATAAACGCAGCAGATATCGCGTGGTAAAATACTGACGAATTAGCTTCGTTCAAAACGTTTCGTTGCATAAACGTTTTGAGTTACGTACGATAACTTTAGTGCGTGGGGAATTTGAATCCTCTTCTTCAACTTTAGCATGCGGAAGTGCGCGAGGTAAAAATTATAATTAAGGTCGCGGCGGTATTTAATGCATAAGATGTCTAAACCGAAAAAACGTATATGGAGTTAAAAAAAAATTGTATTAGAAAACGAATCAACCAAATCACATTCGATTAACCGAGAATGAAATTTAGCAAATTAATTGCTTCACAGTTTTCGTTTCTCAGATATTTACAGCGCTTTTGCAATAGAGTAAATTTTATGTTCAGTTTGAAACAGTTAAGTAGTGTAGTGATTCCTAAAACGGCTTGAAAGAAAATTTGATTCACGATGTGTACTGAAACGACTTCCGTTTGCAATTAATTTGTTAAATTTCATTCTCGGTTAATCACGTGCGATTCGACCTTGATTCGTTTTTCTTTATCTCGCTGCTCTATAAATTGCACTAAGGTGTTGCTATCTGCTAACATGTCTCGACAAGTATTAACATTCCTGAAACCGCGAGCGCCTCCGCCCACGCGTTCATCTTATTACACATCTCGAACTGATACGAGCAATTGATCTCAACGGTCGAGCGGTGGCTTAGGTGAACGGCTCACGAACGTCGAGGAACGAGTTCGAAAAAGGATATCATTCACCGCGCGCGTCGTTAATATTACACGTCTCGAACAGATACGAATAACTGACTCAACGGTCGAGCGGCTTAGGTGAACGGCTCACGAACGCCGAGGAACGGGTTCGAATCTCTCTCCGGACCGAGAAAAAAAATTCGTTATTTAGAAATATCTTGAATTAAAAATCTATTAGCGCTGGTCATAACTCGACGCGCTATTTAATACATAAGATGGGGTTAAGAAAAAAAATCAAAAATTAAGGTAGAATTCGCGAAACACCCCTCCGTTTCCAAAAACTGCTGTAACTATGCCCAAAAATGTACCAAGGTCGCGAGTCTAGATATCTACTGCCGCGTCTCCCCCTCTCGCTCCGGCTTGCCCGCGTCTCGCTTCTGCTGCCGCTTGCGCGCGAACGGGTTCGAATCTCTCTCCGGACCGAGAAAAAAAATCGTTATTTAGAAATATCTTACAATAAACATCTATTAGCGCTGGTCATAAGTCGACGCGCTATTTAATACATATGATGAGGCGAAGAAAAAAAATCAAATATTAAGGTAGAATTCGCGAAACACCCCTCCGTTTCCAAAAACCGCTGTAACTATGCCCAAAAATGTATCAAGGTCGCGAGTTTAGATATCTACTGCCGCGTCTCCCCCTCTCGCTCTGGCTTGCCCGCGTCTCGCTTCTGCTGCCGCTTACGCGCGACCCCTCTCCCCCTTCTTACCTCACCCCCCCTGACCCCGATCCCGCCAAAAATTGCAATCTCGAGGCCTGTGTTATTTCTTATGGGTTTTTGGCTTAGAACCGGCATAGCTCCTCTACTGTTGTTGTTATTAATTATTTCTCTTATTAGTTTATTACTATTGCTATTATTAATGGAGAAGAGGTAAGCACAATTTTAAAAATGTATGCCGGTTATACAAGTGGTCCAAAAGTAATGGGACATAGAGTAACAGTGGATTCCTGATATCAAAATAATGCTAAAGTTGATAATATGATAATAAAGAAGATACAGAGCGTTAAAATCGAAATTTTAATTTCAATTTTCTTGAGTAAGTCTTAAAATTTATGACATATTGCCTTAAAAATTTACGTATGGAGATTTCTTGGAACGAGAAATAATAATTGGCTTTAATCTTGATTTTAATGCCCCGTACCTCTTTTATTATCAACTTTTGGAAATTAATTTAGTTAAATTGCAATATTTTGATATATTCTCCAAAGTGTTCTGCAATTAATTCCGACACCTTTTTATTATCACACTATCGGGGTGCTGACTAATTATCCTCAAATCACCGCATACAGTCTAGAACAAAAATACCATTACTTTACTATACGGGGTGGTCGCGAAATAACGTGCCAAAAAAAAAATTCTAATAAAAGTATTTTCGTTTTTGAGATAAAAATAATTGAAAATTTGTTGAAAATTTGCTGTATGTTAATGAGTTTAGATGTTACAGGTACCGTTGCTAAAAAAATGTAAATATTCTTGCCATACAACCAGAATTACCTTTTCAATCCGATTAACATTAACGTATGGCAAATTTTCAACAAACTATCAATTATTTTTATCTCAAAAACGAAGACTTGCAAAATTGTTGGTTGCGAGTTGGCAGGATCGCAATGGGGACCCCGAGCATATTCTGTATAGCTATTTCGGCCCTAATTGGGGCCTCATCAGCAGAACAGTAGCTCGAGAACTCCACTGCAACCCCAACGACCAACAAGACATACGCACGGTTAGCGCGTAAAAGCAAACATGTTCAAACGAAAAGACTTTTATTAGAAAATTTGTTGTATATGAGTTTTACTCATCATCTCCTATAACTGATTCCTTTTTGGCACGTTATTTCGGGACCAGCCTGTATAACACTACTTTAATTATGGTTTTACTGAAAGTTTCCTGTAGCATAGAATCTTAAACTACATAATTAACAATTGAATAACTGGTGGAAATGGTAATCCACGATTATTAACTTTTACCAGTCTATTATAAATTAGGGGTAAAATAACATCGAGCATTATATTTATTCTTGGGAAACCGATAGCGAGAGCGAAAATGTTAGTCATCATAAAACTCAAGTAGATTTTGGCCATCACAAAGATAGCGTTTCGGCATTCGGACATTGTTTGCGTTTTCTACTCTATTAATAAATTCCATAAAATCTAAATGTTCTTCTCTGTCCATTTTAACCAAAGTAATGTGATATGTCTTTGTTTACAAAAAAAGCAGATGCTATCACGTGCCACAAGAAATAACAGTTATCTAATAGGAACCCACAACAACAAATAATAGCAATAGTAATATAACAAATAACAAAAATCAATAATATAACAATAATTTAGGTAAAAGAGAACTCCTCGAATCTGAACGAAATGTCAAAATTTGAAAAATAGCAAACCGAGATACTCCAAGGTGGACCGAAGTATTGCTCAAGGTTCGAAATAACTATACTCGAGTAAAGATGAATCGAAGCACGGGCGAAACATTGCTTGATTGCGAAGTAGTGATTATAAGTAACCTAAGGTATCTCCGTGAGTACTTGAGACTGAGATTGAGGGAAGTAATGACTATAGGTACGGCCCTTAGTACCATGGTTTCCTAGGCCCGTACCTATAGTCAATACTCGGCCTCGCGCTTGAGATCTACTTGGCGGAGAACGACTCCAGCAGAGAATACTTGAGCCAACCTATAGTGCAACCTTCGTGAATGCTCGGTCAAGTAGTAAACGGCATATGAATGGAGGTGAATTTGATAGTTGTTATGCTTTATCATAGAAAATGTTAAGCGGGTTTTGCGGTTGATTATTTATATAACCCCAACAAATTGTGTCATCCGTTTAGTACATATTATTTAAAAGTCGGACGTTTGCCAGGGATGGAAAATGTAACCGTAAGCGTTCCACCTTTGGACCGGTTCTCTTCCGCTTAAATGCACGGGAGCCGTGGAACGCTTACGGTTACATTTTTCATCCCGTTTGAATGAGATACATACTGGTGCTGATAGTCAGCTGCCGTTGTTGTTATTAATTATTCCTCTTATTAGTTTATTACTATTGCTATTATTAATGGAGAACAGGTGAGCACAATTTTAAAAATGTATGCCTGAAAGTTACATGTTGCATAGAATCTTAAACTAACTAACAATTAAATAACTGGATTAATCCAAGATTATTAACTTTTACCAGTCTATTATAAATTAGGGGTAAAATTACATCGAGCACTATAATTATTCTTGGGAAACCGATAGCCACAGCGAAAATTTTGGTCATCATAAAATTCAAGTGGATTTTCGGCATCACGAAGATAGCGTTTCGGCATTCGTACATTGTTTGCATTTTCTACCCTATTAACAAATTCCACAAAATCTAAATGTTCTTCTTTGTCCATTTTAACCAAAGTAATGTGATATGTCTTTGTTTACCAAAAAAAAGCAGTTGCTCTCACGTGCCACAAGAAATAACAGTTATCTAATAGGAACCCACAACAACAAATAATAGCAATAGTAATGTAACAAATAACAAAAATCAATAATATAACAATAATTTATGTAAAAGGCAACTCAACGAACCTGAACGTAATGTCAAAATAAAAAAAAACAGCAAACCGAGATACCCCAAAGTGGACCGAAGTATTGCTGAAGGTTGGAAATTACTATACTCGAGTAAACATGAATCAAAGCATGGGCGAAGCATTGCTTGATTGCGAAGTAGTGATTATAAGTAACCTAAGGTATCTCCATGAGAACTTGGGACTGAGATTGAGCGAAGTAACGACTATAGGTACGGCCCCTAGACTTCGCTTATTTCTACAGCGAAAAATATCTTGATTTGTGTCAGTTTTCGTCGTCGGTTTAGTTTCAGCCAGGTTTCAGCTACGGTTTCCTAGAAAATCATGCGACTGAAACCCACCCCGACTGTAATGAAAATACTGGTTTTCATTAAATAATAAAGTTTATTGTAACTCGTGTCTAAATAAAAATCTGGTCAAGTAGGCTACATTTAGTAATTCTGCTATGTAAATGCAATGGATAAATTCCCAATCACGACCCACTTGACCAGGTTTTTATTTAGATGCTCGTTATCATATTAAAATACACGTGTGTGTCTTACAACTACTGTGGCCGAACTGCTCATGCTCATAAGCGTCGGTGCTTGTGCGCATGATTGCATCACAGTCTACACACAGTCTGTTCACTTGGCGTCGGTACCTTTGATCTTTGTGTCTTCAATGCAATCACTGCGCATTCTTCCGTGCGTTGATTCTTACGTGGCGCAAACAATTTAAAATTTAAAATCTTGCAGTGTTTGCAGTTGCCCGAATGTGCCCGAACCAAGCCGGAACCAAACTACGAATAGAAGCAGCGAGACTACTGCGCATTCTTCCCCGAGTTTCCAAGAATTTTGTACGCGAAACTAGCGCCAGTGACAAGACTGTATGTAGACTGTGATTGCATGTTCTGCATATGGTTATAATAATTACACATAGATGGCGTATGCCTACATTCATGACAGCGACCTCGTTTCAATAGGGACCGTGCACATGCCTGCGTTCAGCGACGCCTGGCGGTGATTTATGCATTAGTGGTATGAAAACATTGATTTTAGGTTAATACACCTGTGACACGTTGAAGCGACGTTATTAACGTCACTCTGTAATTTTTAATTTTGCAATTACAATGGATGTTGAAATATATTTTAAAATCTTATTTATGTAAGTGGCCGACCATCAGGCGCAGTCATCCTATGCATAACTTCAATAGCCAAGCGAAAATTTCGGTATTTGCGGAAGAAATTTTGCAACAAGTTTAATTGTTTGATGATCAGTACAATTTCTAAATATGCAAAATTTATGCAAATCCTGCATGGTGTCACTAATAAATGTGAAAATATATTACAAATTGAATTCTATTGTTTATGAGCACAGTATTTCAGAAAACACATCAGAAGATCGGCAGTTGATTATTGTTGGACATGGGCGTTTTCCGTTATTTCTAAATTTTTCCTTTCAAACACAGTGGATTTTAAATGCATGACCTCCGTACACAAATTTGTGGAAATTTGCCTAACTGGAACGTATTCTTCACTCTTTTTTGCTCTTTTACACCCATTTGTATAAATAAAACGGGTAACGGGAGTGACTCATAGAATTAATGTAAAAGTGCTATAAATTAAACAAAAATCTGAGTACAAACCTCAATTTAAGAAACATCACTAATATAATCAGTCTTTTAATACAATTAACACAAAGTATTCCAGTTAAATAGTAGAAAACATGTTCCACATGCATTTGACATGAAGTCGGTCTGATGATCGGTTGGGGCTATTGTTTATATTGACTTCTTCACATGAAACGCATACCATCAGTATCCTGACCGTAAATGTATTCACAATACCAAGACTAACCATCCGTTAATCATCAACCGCATTTGAAACTGGCCTACATTTGTTGACTTGCTTTCCGACTTCTCATGAAATTCTTCAAACTTTCATTTCATCTGCGTCTCCTGCACATTTTTCGAATAGAGTACGTTGTACTTAATGACTAATCGATATTGAAACCTATGAATCACTTTCGAAACAGCATACAAACTTAAATGTTTCAATCCATATATATTTTCTTGCTACTGTCTGGATAATTGTAAAGTTTAACATTCTTCCTGTTACTATAACTGTTATGACAATTTACAGTTGTAGTACATAATAACTATTTGATCTTCTGGTATGAAATTAATTACAAAATTCAAGTTCAAATGCACACTAGGCATTTGAAATGACAGATGTACATTTGAACTGTCATCATACTGTCACTCCTGTTTTCATACCACTTATGCAAAATATGGCCATTGGTGGCGCTGTCATCGCATGTGCACGGTCCCTATAGCGAAAAATTTCATAATTTGTGTCAGTTTTCGTTGTCAGTTCCAATCAATCGATGGTAGATTTGAACGGAGCGAACGATACAAAATGAATGAGCGTATTAAATATTAATTAATTTAGTGAAACAGCATCCTGTCTTGTATAAATGTAAACTTAAAAGTTACAAGGAGATGGTAGTGAAAACAAATATTTGGAAAAAATCGCAGAAAAACTTGGGTAAACAGGTAGTTAAAAAAAAATTCGGGTGTGTATTGCCAACAATTTATACAGCGTGCATCATTGGTATGGATTTCTTCAAAAACTCTAAATCAAAGCATTCGCAATCTATAGCTATTCAATTGGATGAAATACCTGAAATGTGGAAGTGTTTTATTCATAATTAACGATCACTGTGCATAATTAATTATAAATATCTAATAGAATATGTAATCTCTTCGTGCACTGTAAAAATGTCATTAAATTTACATTAATGATCATTGGTTATTTGTGGCCACTGTTAATCATGGTAAAAATACTGTAAAAATACATGTAAATTTACCATTTCATAGCAAAAATAATGTAAATTTACCATTTCATGGTAAACCTACATGTATTTTTACCATGATTAACAGTGGCCACAAATAAGCTTATAAATTTATATGATTATTCATATAAATTTACCATGAAATTTTTATCAGTGTGTAATAGTAACATTTTTCATGTGCATTTAGGTACACAGAAACAATTGAAACTTAAAAGTTAAATTTTCACAAAAAATTTGAATGGGACGCCCTGTACATTTTGACACATTTGAATAGCTCATCAAATTCTATTTTTAATACTACGTAAAATGTATTGGTCTAAAGCTCATGCTTTTCGAGATACTGCACTTACAGTTACAAGTTTACAACTTCTAATAAGAACCATATTTCAAGAAATAAACAAAAAGAAAAGGATACCATTACATTTATATTATCTTATATTAAATCTAAACGAAATATTGACATTTTAATTGGTGTCTTGGATACTGTTGAATATCTGTTTTCTAGCTGATTTTTGCAAATGCTTGTCTCATTTTATTTTTTTAATATTAAGTCGTATTGGGTTGAATTTTAAATAAAAAAGTAAGTAATGCTAAAGGTTAGTGAAAACAGCAAGTGCATTGATTCATTATCATCGATATGCGAATCAATACCTTCTCTCCTTCGATTTAAAAAGAGTTGATTAGTTTTTCGTCTTTTTGTAGATTTTATTAAATTCAACAAATCTTCCTCTTCCTCTTCTAATAAGAAAAGCACATACATTTTCTTTTTTATGTCCATCTCAGATGACCTATTCTAGGAAACAACTTTCGCGACCGAATAGTTCGCGACAGATTCGGTTTTCGTTTCGCTTTCGGTTCTGTTCAGCTCAGCGAACAATCCTAGGAAACCGCAGCTTTAGGGGACTATTTTCATAACGAAAAGTGTATCTTTAGCAACCTCAATCGTCATAGCAACACTTAGAATCCGCTAAAAATTTTTAGCGACCTAATACTTAAAGCTGCCATGGCAACACTTTAGCGGATTATTTTTGAGCAAGTTCCAATGAAATAAATCAAGTAACTAAGTATAAAATTCAACTCCTTGCTATGATTACCGATCATTGCCATGTCTGATGAGAGGGACAATTTAGACTTGCTAATTCGAAATTCGAGCAATTTAACATTAATGTTGGTGATTTGGCGAGCGTATACCAAAAAATATTGTATGTACCACATACGCAAAATGGTTTTAGGGGACTCATCTCATTAATTTTTTGACTGTGTATTAGTTTTAGCTTACTGAACAATCTCAAGGCCAGAAAATAACGTCTTTTTCTTTAACTTCCTCAAAAATTGAATTTTTCAATTTTTAAACTTTTCACAAAATTTCACGTATCTAAACTTAATTTTAAATTTCAAATAACTTTCGATGAAAACTTCAAAGATTTATAATTGGAAAAAAAATAGAGAAAGCTATTTATTGCTTTAGATATTTTATTATTTACCGAAAAGTAATATTTGTACATAATTGCAACGTTTTTGATGCAATATGCTTTTGAGGAGAAATATTTTTTAATGATAATTAACAGGTGTTGTAATGTCTTCTGAAAACTCTAATCTACTCCTATTAATGAATTCTTGTCACAAAAACCCCCTAAATGTTCTTTTACAACGACCTAAAAGTGGAGAGTTTTTCCTTATGTAGTTTATGAGATGGCTATGAATTGTTTTAAGGTCAGGTAAAGTTATGGAAAAACTCTACTCATTTAGGTCGTTGTAAAAGAATATTTAGGGGGTTTTTGTGACAGGAGTTCATTAACCGGAGTAAATTAGAATTTTTAGAAAACATTCCAACACCTGTTAATTATCATTAAAAAATATTTCTCCTCAAAAGCATATTGCATCAAAAACGTTGCAATTAGGTACAAATATTACTTTTCGGTAAATAATAAAATATCTAAAGCAATAAATAGCTTTCTCTATTTTTCCTTCCAATTACAAATCTTTGAAGTTTTCATCTAAAATTATTTGAAATTTAAAATTAAGTTTTCATATGTGAAATTTTGCGAAAAGTTCAAAAATTGAATTTTTCAAGTTAAAGAAAAAGACGTTATTTTCTGGCCTTGAGATTGTTCAGTAAGCTAAAACTAATACACAGTCAAAAAATTTCGTTCAAATCTTGATTAATTTCCAAGAAGTAACAATCTTAGGATTTTAGCAATTTCGAAAGCGCTATTTTCTAACTAAGTAAAACACACTCGGTATATCTAATTGGGGCAAAATAGGTTTTCAGACAAGCACAAATTATTGCCGTAAAAAGTTTTTCCGAAAAATCAAAAATAAAAATTTTTCCCATTTGATGCCGACTATTTAACAATACCCTTAATTGAAGTTTGTTTACAATGAGCCAAATATTTTTCAACATTAGATTTACTCAGCGAATACTATCAAGTAGGACTAACAGAAACAAGTAAAGAAAAATCGCTTTCATAACAACATACGGTTTGTATGAATTTAACGTTCTTCCTTCCTTTCCAAAATTTAGCTAGTAAAGGTTTTGAAGGAATAAAATGGAAAGAAGTTTTAATTTATTTAAATGACATTCTTTTTTCGGAAACCCCTGAAGAGCACATGAGAAGATTACAAAAAGTATTCCAACGATTCCGCCAAGCCGGTTTAACTTACATCCTGATAAAAGTAAATTCTTACAAACGAATATTAAAATACTCGCAATTCGTATTATATTCGTATTATTTTACTAAATAACTTTTTTATTGTCCCTTTTTCGAGAAATCTGAAACAAAAACTGAAAAGTTCGAATAAAATTATTTTATTTTTATAATATTATTATTAACCTTTTCAAGAAATCAAATATGATAACATCAGCCGCTATTTTACATAATATCAATACACAACAGTAGGTAAGAAAAGCAGCCACGCCACTTTTTTTCCCATGTTATTCTTATGGACTTCCGTCGGAGTTTTTTAGTCATATACCTGAGCGGGTATAAGAGAGAGACAGAAGAGACAAGGAGAGATGCGAATATAGAAGTTCAGAAACCGTCCGCTAGAGGTCGGTTGCGTGACGTGGTCTGTAAATCCATGGCCAGCTCCATTAACATTCACTGACGTGTATGTATGGCCGTTTCAATTCGCTTAAAATTCAGTTCCGGAAAGCATGCCATGGAGTACTCCCCTCAGCGCTCCCTATTAAAGATACTACAGAACTACTCATAGTAACGTAATGACAACTGCAATTACTTAAAAAGTCACAAGAGGCGCTGAGGGGAGTACTGTCAAAATTATTGAAAGTCGAATTGAAACGGCCATACATACACGTCAGTTAATGTTAATGTTGCTGGCCATGGTAAATCGGAGAGACACGAATGTAGAAGTTCTGAAATCGTCCGTTAGAGGTCGATTGCGTGACGTGGTTGGTTAATTGTGCTTAATGAAAATATTTTTTCGTCGTTGCGCGTATGAAAGGAAGATTCGAACCCGGTGCCCGCTGTTGGCAAAGTCGTCCACTTAACGGCCTCGGCCATCGGGCAAATCAGGTGCGATCGGTTAAGAAGCGGTAATAAAAGAAAAGAACTGAATCGTCGTGCGTTCGCCGAGGGTGCACGCGCGCGGGGGGGCTTTCACTCAGAGTTTTTGAGGTAGGTTGCTGCATCAAGGCTGGGGCGGCTATCTTGTAGCCTCAAGGGTGAGAGGAGATAATGAGAAATGATACATGTACGTTACAGGTTAAAGCGTTTTATTTTCATTAAAAAAATTTTCGCATTTAGTCTTTAAAAATTCGTAAATAATTTTTACATTAATTATGGAACATATGCTGCAGGGCTTCGTATGGTGTAAATAAGATCCGTGCATCTTACAAAGTTTCGGTATACCTGAAATTGTTTCTAAATTTATAATTTCTTTCGAAGGTAAAAATTTTCTAAGACAATTTATTTTTTGGTGTCCTTTTACATATATCCGTTGATACTGTTGAGTAAATCTGAGTAGAATGTCGGCAATTTCATGGTAGGGAGTGTAGCCATCCGATCATCGTAAACAATGATGATTTTGTTTTAACCAATAAACTTGTTTTCTGTATTGTCTATTGAGATTTTTGAAATGGGTTGGAGGTTTAAATACGAAATGTGCTGTACCTTCTCCATCGAACCAAAGATCTTGTATTAGCTTCCTTCTTATAAATTTCATGTTTTTTGTGCAAAACTGGATCATCAATTATTTCTGATAACTTATCAATTCGTCTTCGAAATCGTGCTCGATCGCATGCGTATTGCATCCATTCGGTTTTTTCTTCTTCTTCTTGCTCGTCACTTAAATTAAATTCTCATATTTCTGATGGTTCTGATGTAAATTTTACGTTTTTTTATTCATTTCACTCAAGGTTTTTATTCGTACGATGCAAATAGAAGACTGAAAAGTAATGAGTCTTGTTGATAGTAAAGAACAAGAGAAAAACGCTTATTTGCATTTTTTAAAATATGTTGACGTGATGTTGACATTACTAACAAATAACTTTTTGCGATTGAATGCAATAAAACAATTATTTAGAAAAATTTTATTTATTTGCATTTTTAACATAAGACATTTAGATTATTTCTCTAACAATATTTGTTACGGGATTATATTCCACTACTATGTCGTGAATTATTAGACAGTATGCAGTCATTTCAGGTCTAAAATCAACTTCGCTTTCAAGTTCGAGTCGTATATCGTTTGTTGAAGATTTTATCGATTCGTTTTGATTTGAACAATCGATGATGTACATGGCATTAGTGCGAAATTCTTTTAGATTCATAATAGGCGCGCTGCTGATATGTCCGTAATAGCTTTTTCGAAAATCTGCGTACGTTAGATACGCAATTCCGAATTTATTTCTAGTCATTTCGAGATTTAAATTTTTTTATATGGGTAGCTTTCGGCATTCAAATGCAATTTTATATTCCTAATATGAGCATGATCGAAATCGACTCCGTCCTTAGCATGCTTATCTTTTTTACCATCCTGAAAAGCCACGATAACATATCTAGGTTTCTCCAAATTTGTTGATGTTCTTATCGGCCAAACATCGTTTTTAGTCTGATGCATACTAGGAAGCTCGTGCAGTTCCCATTGCCTAAATGGAATGTAAATTGACTGTGATTCTTGTAGAACTTTTAACATTTGTAATTTCATTTAATTATTGAGAGTAATGTGAGGGACATGCCATTCGATTTTCTTTACGGTGATATTTGCAGTTTTCGTGCCAGAACTTATATAGCAGTTGTAATCCGTTCTTGAACGAAGCAATATTATTTCCTGCTTGGCGTTTATGATAATTCTCTTACAGTCTTCCGCAAAACCCAACAAAAATTTAACTGGTATGCATGTCGTAAATTTGTTGACTTGTAAAGTCGGATGTTCATTTTGCAAGGGTATCCATCCGGCCACCTGCAAAACCTTACTCTCTGCTTCGTTGTAGGACAAGTATGCCTTCAGAGTGCTCGTCATTCCAACATTTCGCACTTTGTCAATTTCTTTTCCATCTATTTCATAGCGCAGTTCTTCAAAGAGAAATGCATACGCGTTATTCGTTAATTTGCAATTGCTCGTACCTTCGGGATTCTCTTGAAACGTGCCTTCAGATAGAGAGATAACTTTCATGTGGATACGTATAGATGTCTTGATGACTTATTAAGATTCTCACTTCATCGTTGTTGTTGAAATTTTTATATGTGGGGGAATACCAATGAAATTGCTTCTTGGTTATTGTTTCATCAAAGTTGAGACTGTCGAGGAGTTGTAACATTGTTGATCGTGATGTTTGTCTTCACTTTAAAACCCAAACTTTGTAAAAACTGTACGTTGCTGGGTGTTAATCTCTGGACAGACGACTGTCGAATGAAACGAGCAGAGTCAATGTTCTCATTATTATTATTATTATCAGGCCCGATTTATTCATCTCCAAGTAAATTTATCTGGTGATTTATTCCCATAGTAACAATTGTGATCACAATAGTTACTATGGGAATTAATCATCAGATAAATTTAATTGGAAGTGAATAAATCGGGCCTTATTCTCCTTGCTACGATTGTTGTTATGGAAGCACAAACCCATTATGCTGCTTGCTTTCTTAATTCAAGACTAAAACGAATTTGTTCACCTCTGAAATTTATCAGAGATCCGTTCTGTTCTAACAACGTTAAGGTAATATTGTCGATTTTACGCACTACTACTGGTAAATAGACGATATTATGTGGTGTAATGTTGATGCTATAACCGGGGTCGACGGACGGTGAAAACTCGAAAATCGTATGTGACAGCTTGTCATCGTAAAATGAATGCGTTGCAATGTTACATTCAACTCGTACCGTTGTGACTTTAATAATTTCAACGGGCATATCTGAATGAAGCAGCTTATTAGCTTCCAACACTTTTGGTGAAAATCCTAGCATGTGTCCGATGGACTCGGATTTTTCAAAATCAATTTCAAAAGCACACTTAATTTCACATTTCAACGTATTGTTATTCGCAAAGTATCTTTCTGCTCTTTTTCATTGGATGTCGAATTGGAGACCGCTTTCTGTAGAAATTTCTCCAAATCTTCAATCTCATAAGAACCAGTTGGAATGTTTAAAACTTTGTCAGTATCATAATAGAATTTATTATTTTTCCTTCTTCAACGTTGGGTATAGTGTAGGTAAAAAGACTGAGCAGACCTATCTGACTAAATTGAACCTGAGACTATTATTTTTCCTATGTCAGCTTTTATCTCGTCTTCATGCAAGGCGAAGAGTTCCAATATACAATCGATGCCTTCAGAGAACCACGTTAATGAACCGTCTCCGCATTTTGTATTTCCAGTGATGAAATAGGATCCAAATGTGATCACATCTTCATGATCAGGTTTATTAGAAGCAATTTTTTGCATTATATGATTATAATATGTTAGAAACTCTAGTTTTTCCAATCTCCGAAGACGATAATCAACAAGATGAATTAACTTTTTTAATTTGCTAAACACTAATTTATCAAGTTCTACCTCACATTGGTTTTTAATAATTTTCACTTTAAATTTTCTCTTCGACTGAAGAAAAATTAATTTTATTTCACCTTTGCAAATATCTAAATCAGAAAATATAAGTTCTTCTGTTGTGCAATGAAGACATTTTGAACTTTTCAATTTAAAATGTTCTTCAAAACGCGACTCGTATTCTAGAAACTCTCTCCATTCTTCCCTGGAAAATGTTAGCACTTTTTGTTTTGTCCCTTGCGATATATTCACGCTCGGTTGGAAATTTGTAGTGATGCACAACCCAGTCGAAATTTTTACAGATTTATTCAACACATAAATTATTTCGTCAATTAATGAACCAACTTGTTTGTTTTCTCGTACAATATTTTCGAACAATCCAAACATTGAAGAAGCCATTACTTAAAATATATACCGTCACCGTTGCCTCGTTATAGACACTAAGCGAGAAAGAAGAAAAAATGTATTTAAGTGTTAGGATTTTTTTTTAGACCAATAAAAAGTCTTTTTTTGTGTACATTTAAATTTAAAAATTTAAGTTTGACCAATGAAATGAGCGCATTTCATAATTCCTTTTACAGTTTTATATGAATTATGTCGAACAAGCATTTCTAATTATGTTTTGAATCAATCAATCAATCAAAACTTTTGATGCATCACTTCGATACTTTTTGCTCATTCATAGTTCATACATGTTTGTAGAAACATGTATAGTCGGCAATTTCAAAATATTACAGATTTTCCTTCGCACATTACTACCAAGAAAAGACAATGTACAAAATGTAATGCAACAAGCATTCTCGAATACGATCAGGCAGGTTGGTTGTGTAAACAAAAATTTAAATTATTGCGTTGCAAACAGTGCCCAGGATCTAACAATACATCGAATTAAAAAAAGTTTTTTGCTGAGTGTTTAAATTTATTGACTTACTCGTCGCTGTGGAATTTTTGTGATTATTATTGCATTTATACCGGTCAGAGTGGTGTTCTTCTTATCGATATTTACGTTGAATCAACTCAACATCGATTTTCAGCTAAAAAAATCGATAACATCGATGTGAATCGGTATTTTGTTTGTTTCTGTTGTAAAAGTTTCAGTGAATCAAAAAAAATTCCTAATAATATTTAAAGTGTGAACACGGTATTCATAAAAATAAAATAACAATGATCGTGATGGAATAATTACTTTTTACAATAAAGTATTAACAAAGTAAAGCAATCATATTGAAAATTTTATTTGTTTTGCCTTTTTCAAATATAATATTTAATTAGTTGTTTTTTATTTAGGAAATAAAATATAAACGTCATTTTCTTATTACATGCCGATCGTTCGATTGATAATTTTAAGAACTTTTATATAGGTATCTCGTGAAGCAGCTTTGCCTCTTGCAGTCGGAAGTCACGTTGTTTTCTTAACTCAGATTGATCAGATCGACATATAAGAAGGAGATAGCTATATAAAAGTTCTTTGACTTATCGATCGATCGGCATATAGTAAAAAAAATGAACTGTAGATCTTATAGTTATGTATACTCACTGTACTGGCATAACGCATATACAGCATCGAACAAATATATGCATCAAAACAATTTTGAAATTATATTATATTTGGTCTTTTTATTTGTTATAATACAGGACAGGTTAAAGTGAGAAATGTTAAATGTTGAAGATAAAAAGGAATTTTAAAAATATCGATAAATCGAATATAAGTTTTTAACGAATCGATATTCATTTCGGGGCGATCGAATCGATGTTGAATCGATACATTGAATCGATAAGAACAACACTAGGTCAAAGACGCTATATTTAATCATTTTATTGTGAAACGTTGACAAGTGCAGTTATAAACAAATTCGCGCGATGGATTTCGACAGTTTAAATAATAAACTCTCTTTGGAATACCTGCCGCTGAAGAAAGTTAATGAATTGGAAGCTTTTCGAAAATATAAATCAAATTTAAAATTTGTGAAAACGAAATTTGGGAAATCTTTACTGGCTGAAATAGAAGACGAATTCGCCGTGTTTTTGCCGAAACGATTCGCGGAGATTATTACGAAAGATCAGATACCAAAAATTTTGGAGGACGAAGTTGGTATTGAATTTAAAGGTCAAAAACCGATTCCGGGAAAGCAGTACTCAGCACTCCTGGTAGAATTTGTGCATATCGATTAAGGAAATTACATGTATGTAAGACACGCATTTATTATTTGTTTTTTGGTTAATTTTTTGTTTCTTTCTTTTCAGAATGATAAACATTTAGATATAAAACAAATAAATAGAATAGTTATAAATTTTTAGTTTGCTTTTCAAAATATTTTTTGGTTAAAGCGTTAAAATAAGTAGATTTTAAGTTTTGTTTTTTAAAGATTGATATATTTTTTTTAATTTCCAACAAAATGAATCAGAACCTGAGAAAAATAAAACTAATCGTCTGGAATGGAAAAATGTAAGTAGAAAAAATTAATAATATTGTTATTATTTCTAATTAATGTTAAATTACAGTTGCAAACAGCATCTAAAACCAGATTTTAGACAGGTGTAATAATTAATAAAGTGCATGTACTACCACGAAATTTCCTAGAGGATGCTGCTTCTCTCATTGTGAGCCGACTTCAGAATCTCTTGGTGAAAACATCTGCATTGAAAATGAATCTAGTATTTTGCGGACAGCTTATGAAACCGACCACAGATATACATGATAGAATTTAAATATTTCAACACCAAAAATCATGAGATCAACCTTGGATCAGCTCTGAACGAAATATTGTGCACATTATTTAATGAAATTATGATAAAGGTAAATTTAAAACAAAATCATGTTTTAGATACTAATTTTCTATTTTTGTGTCTTAAGCTCGAATCCTTTCAAGAGAGAAATAGTGGGTGGGGAGGAACAGGAGCCGATCGCAGCAGCTACATGGAATTACCTGTGAAACTACAACGCAGAACTAAAGTTCTTCGAAACATCAAGAATCAAGATCGACGGTGTTTGGCCTATTGCATTTTGGCTCATCTCTTTCCTGCAGCAGTTGGTAAAGACGAATGCGATCCTGCTTCATACCCGCAAAATATTTATGAGATTCTTAATTTCAAAGGTATCGAGTTTCCAGTAAAGTTATGTCATTTACAGAAATTTGAAAATAACAATAAATTTATATCAGTCAATGTTTATGGTTATGAAAATAACATTATAGTAGGACCTCTTCTTCATTCAAAAAATATTAAAAACTGTCACATCAATTTATTATATTTGAAGAAAAGTCAACGTGTTGGTCATTTTCGTCTCATCAAAAATTTATCGGAATTATGCAAAAATCAAATTTCATCGAATGAGCGAGTAAAATTTATTTGTGATAGATGTTTATGTTACTTTCTATCACAAGATAAATTAAGTACTCATGCATCAGATTGCTCCATTTGCTACATTTGTTATTTACGCAGACTTTGAAGCTTTAACGAAACCTGTTGACTCTTGTAATAATGTCAAAGAGAAAGCATTTACAAATATATATCAATATCATGAAGCTTTTAGTGTTGCATATTTAAGAGTTTCTTCTTATGACGAACATCTAAATCATTTTGAAATTTATCGTGGCGAAAATCCAGGCAAGTGGTTCGTAAATAAATTGATAGATGAAGCAAAAACTATTCAACAAATTCTAAAAAATCATTCCATTGTTCCAATGAAAAATTTAACAGCTGAAGAATCTATTGCACATGAAAATGCTGAAAAATGTGAAATTTGTAATTGTAGTTTCACTGTAGATAATATAAAAACGCACCACCATAATCATTTCATAGGTAATTATAACGAGCGTCTAAATAAAAACCTGGTCAAGTGGGTTGTGATCGAGAATTTATCCATTGCTTTTACATAGCAGAATTACTAAATATAGCCTACTTGACCAGGTTTTTATTTAGACATGAGTTATCTCTTGTTTATGTAACAACTGTAATTTGCAATGGCGTGTTAGAAATATTATTCCAGTAGTTTTACACAATTTATCTCATTATGATAGTCATTTTATAATAGAAGCATTGGCCAATGTAAATAATGAACCTGTAAAAATTATAGCAAACACTAGCGAAACTTATATATCGTTTTAGAAAAAAGTAGGCGATGTAAAATTACGTTTTTTAGATTCATTTCGTTTCATGCCGTCATCAATTGAAAAATTATCAAAAAATCTAAAACCAGAGCAGATGAAACTCACTCAAAAAGCATTTCCTGATGAAGATTCTTCTAAATTAGTAACCCGTAAGGGATGTTTTCCATATGATTACGTCAACTCTTTTGAAAAACTAGAGGAAACAAAGCTTCCCGGAAAGTCGTTTTTCTATAGTAAATTATATAATGAAGACATTAATGACGAGGATTACCGACATGCTCAAAACGTTTGGCAACATTTTCAATGCAAATGTTTCGGTGAATACGCTGATTTATATTTAAAAGTTGATGTATATTTATTAGCTGATATTTTTGAAAATTTTAGAAAATTAACATTAGAAATCTACGGTCTGGATGCTTGCGGATTTTATACTGCCCTCGGTTTATCATTTTCAGCAGCTTTAAAAATTACAAAAATTAAACTTCCTCTTTTACAAGATATCGATATGGTTTTATTTATGGAAAAAGGTTTACGAGGTGGTATAACTCAAGTCAGTTCCCATTATGCAAAAGCAAATTCTACACACATGGGTCCCTATTTTGATCCAAAAAAAAGATATTTGTGAAATTATTTACGTAGATGCAAACGGGTTGTATTCATATGCCATGACATCAAAATTACCTTGCAATAATTTTAAGTGGGTGAACGAAAAAAAATTAAAACATGTTTTCGAAATGATCAATGTTAATAATGATTGTTCAGCATACTATGCCCATGAAACGGGGAAGTCGTGTATCCTAGAAATCGACTTAGAATATCCCGATTATCTACATGATTCACATATATATTTTCCGTTTTGTGCAGAACACAGGTCCGTCACAGGTAAAAACGAAGACAAAAAACTGATGTTGACATTATATAATAAGGAGAAATATGTTCTTCATTTACGTGTTCTACAACAATGTTTGAAACATGGCCTAAAATTAAAAGCAATTCATCGCTCAATAGAATTCGATGAGAGCAATTGGTTAGAAAAATATATTCATTTAAATAGTAACTTGAGAGCATTGTCTGTAAACGCTTTCGATAAAGATTTTTACAAGAGCATGTCGAATATGGTTTTCGGTAAATTGATGGAGTCCGTGCGTAAATATCGGAATATTGTTTTAGCAAATAATTGGTAGGGCTGGGTCGATGTATCGATATATCGATACGTATCGATACGCCAGCTGTGTCGATACACATTTTCAGCTATATCGATGTATCGCATATCGATACGTATCGAAATATCGGATATCGAATATCGATACGTATTGAAATATCGATACGAATCCAAATATCGGATATCGAATATCGATACGTATCGAAATATCGGATTTTTTATCAAAAGTTTAAGCAGTAACGTTTAACTAAATTCATTTTATTTTATTTATTCATTTTATTTTATTTATTCATTTTATTTTACTGATATTTAGTTTATTTCAATTTTCTCGAGACCTGAAAAACTGGTATTATCCGGTTTTTGCACCAAAGTTTTAAACCTCTGTTCAGTATTTCGAAACGTATCGATATATCGATACATATCGGTCCGATATTTCGATATATATCGATACGTATCGATACAGAAATCGTATCGAAATTCGATACATAATTTCCCGTATCGCCCACCTCTAATAATTGGAAAACAGCAGAAAAATATATAAGCAAACCAAATTTTAAAGGTGTAACGATTTTTAATAAAAGTTTAGTAGCCATTGAGTTAAGTAAGTTAACTGTGAAATTTAATAAACCAATTTATATTGGTATGGCAGTTCTTGATATTTCTAAAATAGTCATGTATAGCTTTCTTTACGAATATTGTTACGGTATTAATCGAAATAAGGGGCATAGCTTAAATATTATATTAGAAATATGACTAGACAAACATTAATTATACAAATATAACGTAAATACTCATATCCTTAACTCACAACACAAAACAAAGTACAAGAAGTTACACGCTGTACTGGCAGCTGATTATAATCTTTTCTTTTTATGCAGATCGCGGGGTTTTTATAAGAAGTGTAACTCGAGCAATTCCGAGTTGTTACGAGACCGGAAAGATTCGACAAAATACGAGATAATTTAAATCCGTTTTAACTTGTTCAAGGTTTACCACCTGCATCGGAGGCGCATGTCGAGGTCATTTGTGTTGGCGCCGCCGAGATGCATTTTCTCTTATCTTAACTTCGCTAAATGAATCTAATATTTTAATTTACTTATATCTTGTCACAATATATTCGAGAAAATGTCGAACCATTATTTAACGTCACTGTCTGTTATACGGACACTGACAGTTTTATTTTAAAATTTACGCCGAAATACCCACAAAGTACACCCAGCATTTACGAAATAATAAAACGGGACGCTAATGAAATTTTCGACATGTCCGATTATCCTTTAGATAATTCTTATGGCATACCACGTGTAAATAAGAAAATTATTGGAAAATTTAAAGATGAACTTTGTGGAGAAATTATTACCGAATTTATTTCTATTAGAGTAAAAGTTTATGCAATTAGGTTAAGAGAAATTGAAAGATTCAAAAAATTAAAGGGAGTGGGTCGCTCGGGCATTAAAAAAATTACTTTCGAAAACTGTCATGATTGTTTATTTCATAATAAAACGTTAATGTCATCATTTAATAGTATTAGATCTATAAATCATCAATTATTATCCGTTAATGTAAACAAAATTGCATTAGACGCACGAGATGATAAAGGGTTCTATGCTTCTGTAAATGGCATAGACTCGTTACCTTGGGGTCATTATAAATTAAAATAATTTCTCAATATTTTCTTCTTAATATGAAAACCGTATCTGAAACCTTATTGCAAGAAAATTTTAAAAAAATGTGTCAATTATAAAACTATTTTAATGAAAATAAAACGCTTTAACCTGTAACGTACATGTATCATTTCTCATTATCTCCTCTCACCCTTGAGGCTACAAGATAGCCGCCCCAGCCTTGATGCAGCAATCTAGATCAAAAACTCTGAGTGAAAGCCTGCCCGCGCGCGCGCACCCTCGGCGAACGCACGACGATTCAGTTCTTTTTTTTATTACCGCTTCTTAACCGATGGCACCTGATTTGCCCGATGGCCGAGGGCGTTAGGTGGACGGCTCTGCAAACAGCGGGCACCGGGTTCGAATCTTCCTTTCATACGCGCAACGACGAAAAAAATTTTCATTAAGCACAATTAACCAACCACGTCACGCAATCGACCTTTAACGGACGATTTCAGAACTTCTATATTCGCGTCTCTCCGATTTACAGACCGCTAAAGTCCCTAGATTACTAAAGTACGGCAATACACAGTTTAGGACCAAATTTTAAAAACTAGCCAGAACATGGCGTCTGTGTCACGTGACACAAACAGACTTGTGTATTTGAGTTGAATAAACAAATATTTGTCATGGAAACGACGAAGTTTTAAATTTTTTGGCAGTTGATAAATGTCAGCTCCTAAAAGGAATTAGAAAAACGAAATAAATCATATTAAAAACACCATAATAAATAAGCCGTATTAATCTAATGACGTTGAAGATATGATAATTAAAACCCTTTTGCTTAAAATTTTCAATTTTGATAGAAAAAACATGGAGTAGTTTTTGCAGGTAACGGAAATATTGCAATTTTGAGTTATGTGTAAAATATTTGTGCTTGCTCGAAACTCGAAGGTGCTCGTCCGTGCCCCGTGGTACTCCTGGTTTGTTAATTTGTGGTTTGTGACGGTTATTGGATTTTGTTTATTTTTATCGATTTACAATGGTTAATCGTGATAAAGGGTTGTAAGGACGTTATTACAGTTTATTATGGGACAATTTTACTAGTCGACAAACAGTACAGTGTACATGCTCAGATTTGCGCAGTAAGGCTCTAAAAAATTGACATTTACGTTCATTTTCCGTTGACATGAAAATCAACCAAAATTTTCATTTTAAAATTCCCGCGCATAATGGGCCACAAAATGGCTTCCCTATTGCCGTACTTTATACTATCTAGGGACTTTACAGACCACGTCACGCAACCGACCTCTAGCGGACGATCTCTGAACTTCTATATTTGCGTCTCTCCTTGTCTCTTCTATCTCTCTCTTATACACGCTCAGGTATATGACTAAGAAACTCCGACGGAAGTCCATAAGAATAACATGGGAAAAAAAGGGGCGTGGCTGCTTTTCTTATCTACTCACAACTCTTGCATAGTTTTTCTCAATTTATGAATTAAAAATTTACTTTAACCATGAAATAACGGGTATGATACTCATTCTTGGGGAAAAGGAAGAAACAGTTAGGCTTTACGCTTTACAATTTGGTCTTTGGTATTTTTGGTATGCCCGTTATTTCAATGTTAGAATACATTTTTGATTCATAAATTGAGAAAAAAGTATGCAACACTTGTGTATTGATATGTCAAATAGCAGCTAATGTTGACAAAACATATTTAATTTTGTAACAAAATTTCAAATTTTTGAAGCAATCTAATCTTTTGACCTGAATATCTCGAAATGAAATCGGTTAATCTTGGTATAATTTTATTCGAATTTTTTAGTTTTTGTTTCAGATTTTTCGAAAAAGTGATAATGAAATAGTTATTTAGTAAAATACAAAGAGGTCAAGAATCACTGTTTGAGTTGGCAGTGCTGAATTTTATTTTTAATTGGTACAACTGGAATAACTTCCGGTTGTTGAGGACTTGACACTGATAGACGTCACTTCGCAAGCGCCATTTGACATTTCAAATTCAAATGAAAACGCTAATTTTTATTCACATAACCTCCTATCTTAAATTTCAGCTTTCTTTGTATACAGGCTGTTACAAATTCGAGGCTCACCATTGGGATCTCGGAAACGGTAAGAGATACGAAGTCGGTTAAATTGGGGCAAAGTTGCGTATTTTACTGCTGAATAATATTCTGTTCTGAGAAATCTTCTACGATTTGTAGTTTTTGAAATATTTCCAAAAAACAAGAAAACGTAATTTTCTTTCTTATTTTTTTCTGAAGTTATTATTGCAGGGATCATAACAAAATTAATACATTCGACAGGGACTTTTTTGAACTCTTTACGATGATATAATTAGATTTTACTTAAAACGTTTCGTCTCGTTCTGACCATCATCAACTTCATTTTTTCTTATGGGCGCTACATTGGGTTTTAAAATATACGTTTCAATTTACGTTTTGTCAAAAAATACATGTAAATTACATCTGTTTTATGATTGTGCATTGCGACCTTTATGAGTTATTAAGAGCAGAACACTAATCAAATATCTAAAACGTAACAACACGGAAACAAAGAAAATACCGAGAACACATTTACCTTTATATTTAGCTAAATAATTGCGTCTTATTTGGTGTGCTATCTTTGACCCAAGATTTTGACACATGATGCACAGATTTTATTTGAAATTTTCCATGGAAACGGAATAAAACAAAATCGTTTCCCGTACTACCAATTTTACATTAATTGTGAATTGTGGCAAAAACTATCACACTGACATCTCGTGTTTGGAAGCGTAGTAATTTCCTGGTCCGTGAGTCTGTCATTTAACTGAAACGTTTATAGTAATTTGGTTAAAGTGTCAGAATTTTACATTTGTCACATTTTGAGTTCTATGTGATTCTATCAAAATATATTCACGTAACGTAAAAAAAGCATGGTTCTCTAGAATATCAGAAGATCGTAAATGGTTAATAGGTGTCTGAAGGCGATTTCCACTGGCTGCAGTAGTGCACACGTTATATTTTCATCTCATTTTAACCTCATGTAATAATAAGAGATGAAAATACACTGAGTGTGCACTAGTGCAGCGAGTGGAAAACGTTATGAGATTGGTGCTGCTCGGGTCTACGACATTTGGGTGAATGACAAATGGGTGAACGACAAATGGGTGAAGTCATTTGGGTGAACGACATTTGGGTGCAAGCGACAAATAGGTGAATGCGACATTTGGGTGAATGCGACATTTGGGTGACCGACATTTGGGTGAACGATATTTGGGTGAACGACATTTGGGTGAACGACATTTGGGTGAACGACATTTGGGTGAATGCGACATTTGGGTGAACGACATTTGGGTGAACGACATTTGGGTGAACGACAATTGGGTGAATGCGACATTTGGGTGAACGACATTTAGGTGAACGACGTTTGGGTGAGCGATATTTGGGTGAACGACAATTGGATGAACGACGTTTGGGTGAACGTAATTTAGGTGAGCTACATTTTCCAGTCTTATAAAAGCCGCCAGTGGACGATGAAACGTCGAAACCCCCATTTTTATTAAGAATTTTAAAAGGCGATATTCACTAATGCGAGATAAATATTTGGTACGGCAGATTTTCCACCGAACATTGGTAGAATGAATGAGCCTAAGAATTGCTGATGTGTTGGAACAGAATAATGGTTCCATAAAACAACTTTTCATACGTTGTTTTAACTCTAGCATTTAAGAACATTTCAATATGCTAAAATTTTGAAAATTCAGACTACTTTACAAACCAACCGTTCCAATTATATATCTCGCAATAGTACATCTACATAGAAATTTTATATGTGTCACATGAGAAATTTTTTGAACCAAACATAGTTTAGAAATTTAAAAAAAAGATAAAAGATGTTTACCCTAACTATAGGCACAGCATAACGAGCATGGAAACTGTTTGTCGGCACCTTTGATCTGGCGGGGCAAGATTTTTTGACCTTGGCGCCATTTTGCGAATGGATCCACCAGTGCCGCAATAAAAATATTTTTAATAATCGAATTATTTAGGTTATTTTGGTAATCGGATGACATTATTTTTAATTTGAATTATCCGATCACTACTTGAAAGCCTAGAGTTTAAGTTTACCCCGGCATGCATAATCGAAAGCACCTATTATGCTGCTAATTACACGAGCCACCACTGATCGTATTCGTGCAATTTAAGGACGCATGCGACATAATGTTCGATGCACGCAATGAGCAGAAGTGTGAGGGAGAGCGACTGCGTTTCAGTGCATGTAAGAGTGAGAAAAAGAAACACTCCGTGCGTCCAGTCGAATACAGGTTAGACAGATTCTCCATCCGGAATATGGCAGCTCAGTTTGCGCGGGAAATTTTCCCGCCAAGGAGAGTAAACCTGCTGTATGTATTTATGCTGTGCTATAGGCGCCATGCACATCTCTGCGTTTAGCGCCGCCTGGCGTGGTGATTTGTGAATTAGTGATATGAAAATATTTCTTGAGACTCATTGCATGGGAATAATATCACTCTTATGACAATTTACGATTGTAGTACATAATACTTGAGCTTCTTGGTATTGAAATACATTACAATATCAAGTTCAAATGTTGCTCTAATAATTTTAAACGACTCGTATTTTCATACCACTAATGCAGAATATGGTCATTGGTGGCGCTGGCTTCGCACGTGCATGGTCCCTATACGTCACTTGACAAATGAATGCCTGCTCGAGCATTTCATATTAAAAATATGCCATATTTTAAACTAATTCATTCATTCTTACAGTGGCGTACCCTTGGAGTACATTTTTATATACTTTTTAATTTTCAAACTATGTTTAGTTAATAAAGCGAAGTTTAAAGTTAAGCTCTAACAGGAAAACTAGGCCATAATGTTCTTTATTGTTTTCCTTTCTCTATTATTACCATTTATTTATTGTCTTTTTTTTTCAAAAAGCATTTTGCCCTTCAGCAGCAAGCAGTTTTCGACTCTTTCTTGTTACCAAAAAAAAAGAGACAGCTGTATGCTTGTTTGACAGCAAAAGTAAGAACTTTGTATAAATCTATCTTTGTTGTCTAGTGGGTGAGTTCAGAGTTTGTAAGCAACCAAAAGAAACTTATGTTATTGGCAAATAGAGATTGAAAACATTTACGACATATACAAAATGGTGTCTTCAATTTTTTTAAATTTTTTTCGCTCAGAATAAATGCAAATCCTATTAATATGACAATATGCAACAGCAGAAAGGGCTGGAGATGAAGTATACACTATTTACACATCTATTTATACAGGAACAAAAATAATTGACTGCGCCATTGACCCACTGCGCCGGCGCACAGTATGACGGTAGTAGGGTTTTTTTCAGCACTGGAAATATTTTTATTATTATTAAGTGCATATCGTTCAAATTTACTATATCGTTTGCTAATACTTAGAGATTTAATATTCTGTTAAAACCGGAATAATTGAAACCATAGGCGTAGGTAAAGGGATGGTTTTCTTTTTGGCACTGGAAATATTTTTATTACTATTAAATTAATATCGTTCAAATTTACGACATCATTTATTAATACTTAGAGATTCAACACTTTATTTATGATCGAAAGTTCAAATTAAAAAAATTTTCTGCCGACTGATAAAATTTCGCCAAACTTTTCTCATCACGAAGAAGTTGTAGTAATTATTAAATGGCTGTGTGGAAAAACCGGGCAGCTCCATTTTTTTGCAAAATTGAGTCTGCTACTTTATAGTATCTAACAACTACTATTTTTCGGTAAAAATGTTTGACTTATCTGTAAACAGATACATTAGCTTTAACAATTGTTTTATTATAGAAATGTAGCTGAACGAAAGAAATTGGAATACTTATATCAATATAAAAATAAGGCTTACACATTTTCTGAAAAATTTACGAAACAGTTTTTATACTCAACTTTTCAATTGTCACAAATAAAGTTGTAGTTAGTAAACTTTCAAAATATTAATTGAAACCATAATGAAAATAATATAAACATGAAAGAACGAATTATGATTTTAAACATTGAGAAAAATAAACTGTTCAGTCAACCAAAAACACGTTCAGTTAACAGTATTTTTCGTTTACCTATTAGCAATCACGCGTGGTCATTAAACCAACAGTCAAAAAATGTTAAATATTTTAGATTGGATCAACTCAATATTTTGTTTGAGGCAAGCATACAATGAAGACATCTTTCTAGTTGCTTTAATGCCTAAGAAGATTGATACAAGAATTTTAGATTGTTAAAATTGCTAAATATTTTTTTTGTCTGAACGCTGTTAGGGAATTAAAATTATATTTTTGATATATTTAAAGTAATTTTTCAGTACGGCTAATAAAAGCGTAGAATCAATTCAATCTAGACTATCGTTTAGGAAAAACATCAATTAAATGTTCACCTCTTTGCGATACTGCCAAAGTAAGATAACCCTTCAACCTTTGTTGAGGTGACAAGAGGAGCTGAATAAACCTCAACGAACTTTATAATGTCGGACGCATTCGAAATATGAATGACTTATCCGTTTAAGAAACGATGTCGAACAACAAGGTTATGCTGGGACAGGCAGTAAATATACGTGAAGTTTTAGCAAGCGCCATCTGGAACTCGATAGCTTATTAATATGGGAATTAACCCTCGCTTTTACTTGACTTAACATTTATTACGTTAAATAAAAAATCAAAACAGACACATAAAAGCAACAGCACTTTACGATCATTTTGAAATTTCAACTTTTTGATTTAACATATTAAGCACTTTCGTTTTAAGGAAAACATTTACATCGTTCAGTCAAACGTAATAGTTTAACATTTTTTTAGTGTTACTTCAACAATTTCCAAGATGTTCAGTTAAGAATATTACCGTTGAAACAAGTACATTTTATTTAAGTCAATGCACAAAAAGTTGACATTCAAAAAGTTGTTGACTTAACTATTTCATTTTTCTCAGTGAAAGCAACAACAGAAATTACAGAAAACAAAATGTTACAAAAATAGAATTCAATTACATCAATTATATTATCATAAATTGTGACTATGAAATATACTTATCTACGCTTGTAGTTGTCAATCACGACCACATGCGTAAAAACGCAAAAATTTCTAAATTCAGCTGTTTTTCGTTTAGGCAAATATTGGCAAAAAATTTTAATGGAAATAAATAGAAAAATATTTCGTGTACTAAATAATGTAAAGTATGGGCTGACACAACTTGGCACTAATTTTTTATAGGCCATAAGTGTACAAACATAACAAAATTTAAAAATGGTTATATGTCATTTAAAATAATAATATAATTTAAATATTTAACACTTTTATGGTTTCATTGTGAAGCCCATTTTATTTTGATCAAAATAAAACCAAATTCAAATAATTAACTAACAGCGATAATTTTTATTAGAGAAAAATTCTGAACATAGTTGACCATATAGTACACTGTTAAACTTCCTCAGTCTGAATTAATCCCTTGATTACGCTAATAACACCCGATATAAAAACAAACTAAATATTGTTTTTATTTCTCTAAACATTTAACTACATTATTATGGTATTAATTCTGTTTGTATGTATTTTTTATTTTTTTCGAAATGTCCCAAGATTTTACATTACTCCGTCACATTGTGCGGCGCCGCGCCTTCCCCCCCATCTTTACCTTATTAATAAAAATAATCCATTCAAAATAAAAAAAAAGCTGGGTAGGAAATTTTTATTTTTGTAATCATGACTACTAATACAAAAAGATCACTACGTATTAAAAAATAGTATTTTTTGCGTTTTAAATAATTTGATAGTGATAATAGTGAAATTTATATTCATTTTTGACTTGAACTTTTTAAATTTCAAATTACGTAATTTAAAAAGTGCAAGTTAAATTCGTACATCCCTGGCACTTGTGAAATAAAATATACTAGTGAAAAAAATATATGTATACGGCTTATTAAAAAAATATAAAATGTAAAAATTAAAATATTCAGGTCAAGTTATGTGAAATGCCCCTTAAAAATTCCAAAACTTCACGCTCAGCAAAAGTTTCAACGATAACTTTTATTCTCTTGTCCAAATCATCGACATACTTTTTCTTGCGTTGCACTTCTTGTCCTGAAATCAGTTGCTCAATTCGCCGTTCAAAAAACCCTTGCTCACTTTTCAAACCGTTAATTAGTCGCCATATTGTAGGATGATCAGACGCAATAACAGAATGAAATCGACGATGCCAAGCTTCAACTGCGTTGTTTGAACGTGGTAAATCATTTATAACTCTTTCATAATTATTCCATAGATTCAATGGAAAGATACCCTCTCTGAGTATATTTCTTCGAATTCTTCCAATGTATGTGTCTTCAAAATAATTTGCAATCGGCATAGCTTCATCTGGAAATACTTCCAGCAATGAATCAAAATAGTTTACCACGTGGTCTAATGGTACCATAGAAAGAGCACACAACATTTTAATTTTTAAAGCGAATTCTGGATCATTTGCATATCTTTGCTGTAATCCTGCATTCTGAACATGTTTGTAGACATTTTGACATAAATGAAACATGCAACCGTGCATAGAAACGTTAGGAAAAATATGGCGAAAGGCATTTATACTACCAAGTTCAAAATCACATAACACTGTCTCCGGTGCAAGATTAGGATTTATCTCCAATATCTTTCTTAAAAATGACTCATATGTATTCTGATTTTTGTTTGGCAATAATGCGTAAACTAATGGAATGCACTGCTTATTAATGTATGCATGAATTGTGTATAACTTCTTGAATAATTTTGGGGAGAGTTTAAACGTCCCGTCTGCATACCAGTTACGAGAGCGCTCCAAAAGCAATAAATTTTCGTTCGTTGCAAATATTAAAATCCTATTTTCACCACCAAAATCAGACACTAAAAAATTTGCTCCTGCTTTTGTTCTTGTAAATTCAATTGGAATCTCCAAATTAAGTAAATCTTGAGGTTGTGCTGGTGCTTGCAAACATGCAGCCGTGCATAGAAACATTAGGAAAAATATGGCGAAAGGCATTTATACTACCAAGTTCAAAATCACATAACACTGTCTCCGGTGCAAGATTAGGATTTATCTCCAATATCTTTCTTAAAAATGACTCATATGTATTCTGATTTTTGTTTGGCAATAATGCGTAAACTAATAGAATGCACTGCTTATTAATGTATGCATGAATTGTGTATAACTGATAGAATAATTTTGGGGAGACTTTAAACGTCCCGTCTGCATACCAGTTACGAGAGCGCTCCAAAAGCAATAAATTTTCGTTCGTTGCAAATATTAAAATCCTATTTTCACCACCAAAATCAGACGCTAAAAAATTTGCTCCTGCGTTTGTTCTTGTAAATTCAATTGGAATCTCCAAATTAAGTAAATCTTGAGGTTGTGCTGGTGCTTGCGTTTCCTTTGTATCACACGTTTCAGAGCAGATATTTGAGGGAGCTGTACGGTAGCTATCGGTGTTAAGTTATTCATGGCATTATTCACAATAATCTCAGTAGCTTCCATTGTTGTAACTGCGTAATTACGAATTTCGTTGCATATTCTTATGATATCACCTCTAACAGCTTCTGGTGGATGACTGTGCTTTGATCTGACATCTACTTGATCTCCATCTTGTGCAGCAATACGACTGTGTACTCGAGCTTTACATATTCGTTTATTTTCACATTGCCAATATGTCTTACCATCTGTATCCTTTTCCCTCACATAAGCATAACCATCATAGACAAGTTTGCGTTTTCCTTTCTGTGTGAGAAGGAATTGTGCCATTTTCCAGGAAAGAGAAACACTTAATCACTTCAAAAATTAAAAAAGAATTATACAAATTTTACACTCCTCACATAATATGTTTGCTTTATGCATTTAAGACCTAATTTCTACTACCGGACAAAAAATTTATTATACGCATGCGCAAAATATTGTCTGTATGCGCGAAGCGTGACGAAGCGTCAACTCTGGATCAAGTTTTAATGCATAGGTAAGAAAAGGGCTAGGCGGTCACCCGACTGCCTACAAAATTGTTGTTCACCCACAAATATCGTTCACCCAAATGTCGCATTCACCCAATTGTCATTCACCCAAACGTCGTTCACCTAATTGTCGTTCACCCAAATATCGCTCACCCAAACGTCGTTCACCTAATGTCGTTCACCCAAATGTCGCATTCACTCAATTGTCGTTCACCCAAATGACGTTCACCCAAATGTCGTTCTCCTAAATGTCGGTCACCTAAATGTCGTTCACCCAAATGTCGCATTCACCCAATTGTCGTTCACCCAAATGTCGTTCACCCAAATGTCGTTCACCTAAATGTCGTTCACCCAAATGTCGTTCACCCAAATGTCGTTCACCAAAATGTCGTCCACCCAAATGTCGCATTCACCCAAATGTCGTTCACCCAAATGTCGTTCACCTAAATGTCGTTCACCCAAATGTCGTTCACCCAAATGTCGTTCACCCAAATGTCGCATTCACCCAATTGTCGTTCACCCAAATGTCGCATTCATCTATTTGTCGCTTGCACCCAAATGTCGTTCACCCAAATGACTTCACCCATTTGTCGTTCACCCATTTGTCATTCACCCAAATGTCGTGCTCCCGTGCTGCTCACAGATTTTTATAACTGACAGATGTGACACTGCATATTGTTAAAAGTGATCGCTACATTTCAGAGCGATAGATATTTGATTGATTTGCTGAAAATGTGTGGTGCAAGAAAGATATTCCTATTGAAGTTTTTAATCTTCTCTGGAGGCCGCTGTACACTGGCGTGCAATAAAATCGCGTACACCTTTAAAATCAAGTAACAGAGTTTTTACCTATTTTTGGAAGGAAATATAAAGTTCAATATTTTATCATTTCTCCATCGGCTTCTAATACTCGATTCAATCTTTCAGGCATAATATGATATAATATTTCGCCAATAATTTTCATCCTGGCTTAATTCTTCCTTATCATGATTTAAGTAAAATAGAAAGCGTGACAGCTTCTGATCTTCCATCAATACTATTTTTTTGGCACTTGTCGAATTCTTTGAATCAGAATTTATAATCCTTCGACCTGCAGTTGACCATAATGCCGGAAAGTTTGTCACAAATAATGAGATCTCCTATTGTTTGAGATCGATTTTACCTCAAATGATTAAAGAGGGCTTCATCTTGCTCATGAGTTGAATTTTTTTAACATCCCGAAGCTGCTTTTCTATTTACACTTTCTTCCTCTATCTACATCTTCTTTGTTCGTGTAAGAGTGCTTTTATTTAGACCACAATTATCCGCCACTGCCCTTATTCGTCATGCATTTTCCAAGAGAGTATTAAAATTGATTCTGTTTGTGTCAGTTCGGCATTTTTATTGTTTGACACTGACAGATTATAAATTAAGATCGACTCAGGCCCGATTTATTCACCTCCAAGTAAATTTATCTGGTCATTTATTCCCATAGTAACTATTGTGATCACAATTGTTACTATGGGAATAAATGACCAGATAAATTTACTTGGAGGTGAATAAATCGGGCCTTAATACAACAAAAATTGGGTGTACGCGATTTTTTTGCACGCCACCGTATATGACCACTGCTCCGCCATTTTTGTGTTAAAAAAGTAGGGATGCATAGTTTTCTGCGATTTTTACGCTGCGGTACGGAACACATTACAATTTATACGAAGCCATAAGCGTAAATAAAACACTTTTTCACTAATTTGACTCCCTTCTTAACAGCTCGCAGCTGCGCTGTCACGACACACGTGTTTTTTCATGAGCAGTTCGCAGTTTCCGCATAATTCCGCCCGCGGTGACTCTTTCGTTCAAAGAAGCGAATATTCCACAAGGCACTGGTCGTTAACATGACTACTGGCGCTTTCGACTGACTGCTCCGAGCAGCTCCTGATCAAATTGCACATGCGCACATAGAGCGAGCACTTGCGGTAGCGTATTCGGATGGCTGCTGCTCTTTTAGGGATCAAAAATTGGCGGATTCGATTGAACTGGATTGCACTGAGACAGAGCAAAATTTTTACACCATGTCAAGAGACGGTGCAACAGAGCATTCTAGGAGGGGATGCGTGTGGTGTTTGTAATGTTTTAAATTATTTATGATGAAAAAAATAAACTTATTGTCGTAATGCAATGGTTTCTTGAAATATTGGAAAACAGTAGCACTTCTGATTCTGAAGAGAGTGAACTGTTTAATCAAGTTTTAATTAGGGACAGGTCAGGTGGAGTTCAAATAATACCTCCTCGTAATCAGTTATTAGTATTTAAGGGCTAAAGATTTATGGTAAGGCTTATTTAATGTGAGTTTTCATTTATTTACGATAGATATTAAATATATTTACTACCAACACCAACGTAGCAATTTGAAAGTATCTGTGGAACGGATCAATCATCGTTCAACGGAGCACATTCAATCCGATCAAGAGCAATTCTGTCATGAACTGATCTGGATGGGTGCTGCACTAGAGCGGATCAGGATTGATCTCAACCGAAAACGCCATAAAATAAACACACAAAACTATTTTCCTAGTACAGTTCAACGGCAAATTTATCAATAATAATTAGAGAGTCTTGGTTTTAATCAGGGACTTCATACCGTAATAATATCGTAAACGGTAAATGTGCATAGTATTCAACCGAAATTAGTTTCCATTCCGGTATCTGTTACACGTTCTCAAACCGTTACCGTTAAATACCTTTATGTTTATACCGAAATAATATTTCGGTAATGCAAATCTCAAACCGATATAACAATTTCGGTTCCGTAATTCACATACCGAAATAACATTTCATAATATTTTGTTACAGCAAAAAATTCGCCAATAAAAAATTCAATCAAGCAACCAGTTTTTCTTGTTTCAACATTATTATTAGAAAACAATTCTTAACTGTCCCTGCACTAATGAAGCAAAAACGTTTTACTGCAATGTAAACAATTGGGCTAGATGAAACGACGGACTATGCTCATATCACAGCTGATCGCGACACCCCCTACTTATCTCATGCCATACCAATGAAAACTGAATTAAATTTGCCAGTCATTTGCTAATAACTTAATAACTCATACCGAACTATTATCTCGCTCCCGGCAAAACAGAAATATAAAGATTACGATACCGAAATATTATTTCGGTAAGAGAATTACGTTACCGAAATAATATTTCGGTATAAACATAAAGATATTTAATGGTAACTGTATCAGCAGTCTTAACGAATTCCAATATCAAAATAATTTCTGTGAGAGCGTTAACCGAAATAAAATAACGGTACGTTACCGGTATTTAGAATAAGGGTATAAGTCCCTGGTTTTAATCAGTTTGATTATCACGAGCGTACGCTTGGAAAGAGTGGGGTCGTAACCAGTATACGATGCATAGATAAAGCCTGTTGTAGACGATGCACAGTAACTGGCGCGAGTACTATTACTGTGCATCAAATTTGAGCGTGTGAACAGTTTTTACTTATAGTGTTTTCCACTGGCTGCACTAGTGTGCACTGAATGTATTTTCATCTCGGTTCAGCTTTATTTAATAAAACGAGATAGAGATATCCTGAGTGCACACCGGTGCAGCCAGTGGAAAACGCTATTAGTGAATGTGCGACTGCAAGTTGCTTAGTTTTACTCGTTTTGGTCCGTGCGCTAGCTACATAGATTAATATACATATAGATACGAATGTCCCATATCAAACTTTTGTACATTGTATGCGCCATCTCTGGTTTGGTAAGCGAATTAAATTCGAAAGGCGCAATATTCGAATATGTTTAAAATTTCAAATATCTTATGCCCGTTTTAGACGGTCATATTTTTGTATCAAATTTATTACGAAGTGAGTGAGAAGTGCCAATTCAACCAATCAACATTCGCTGTGGTAGCTTATCTCTCACTCCGTAATAAATTTGATACAAAAATATGACCGTCTAAAACAGACATTATACAGGCATTTATGACTAATGTAATTGACCACTTGGCCAAGTTATTCAATTTACCTTCTCAGCAATACTACACTCTTGACGTCAGTATTAAAATTGAATTTAACCAATAGCCAAGCAATCAATTATTTAGTCAAAAATGCCAGATTAATTAAAAGTTCATCGCTTAACTAAAGAAAATAATAACAAATCGTGTAATGTTAAGGACCTATCAAAATTAGTTCTGTATTAAAGAAAAAAATAAAATAAAAGATGTTATATGAAAAATAAAATTTATTAGTTATATGAAATGAATGTTCATGTACGATACAAAGATGAAATGCAAAAATACATACAGTGAGAATTTTTTAACGAAGAACATACATAAGTGCTATTGAATGTTTTTTAATCGAACATAGGCCGAAAAGTACGTGGTAACCATGGATATGGTTAACATTAATTGTCATTATTTTTCTTTCACACATTTGACAATGCAATTAGACATATTATATTCAACGAATGAAAGGATACAAATCTACAACTGGTATCGAGTAGGATCCAGTTTAAGGCAATTAACAATTTTTATGACCGTTTGGGATATGTTATTTTTAACTATTTCGGAAAAAGAGCTTCAGTGCTAGGCAAACAAGTACGAATGGTATCCATAGTAACGAAGCCCACATACATATTAAACCTACTTATACAGGGATATCCACATAAACCGTTCGTTAAAAGTTTTCAAGGTTGCAGTTCACGTAGATATTTGAAATTTAAGGAGCAAGGGTTTTCCGTAGAGATCTCTTTAAATAAAATAAAATTGTCTTTGTACCACTTCCGGTTGTACCGGAAGTCGCTATCAACTCGCTTATTTTAAATGGAATGCTATATTTTTTATCACATTTTTGAATTCTACATTTAAAAATATGTTAAATTGCAATACATTTAGCTATCTCTAAAATGCATCATTTTTGAGATATTTTGAATTTTCTTGAAAATTTGGATTCTGCAATCTGATTTTCAAAAAATTATAACACAACTGTTATTGAAGCAATTTTATTTGTAATAGCTAATATTGTAGTTGAAGCTTTAAGGTTTTTAAAAATTCCATCAGCATAATCTATTAAGCTGCAGGGTGTCTAAAACGCACCGCTCCACTCGAAGATATTCAAACACAGAAAAATATTTTTTTTCAAATGGAATGACCGATATTTTAATGCACCATTGTATGTGGAATCAAATGCTGCGTCGAACTGTACTAGCATTCCCTATACCTAACTTTAACAGTTTTTCAGTTATAAGATATTTTTGGTTTAATACATAAAAATTTACATTTATTAGATTAAATAATTCTAATTTTGTTGATATAGTTATGAAAACAACAAACAATTGCATTTAACGTTTCCTGTTACTACAAATTTTAAGCAAAAGCAAAAAAAAGTTGAGAATCAAAATCAAAATTATTCAAACGCTGATATTTTAAATCTATTTTTTAAATTCATGAAGAATGATCTAAAATTATTCAGAGCAGAGAATGTGTGTTCAATAAATTATACCCCTCTTGTCTCCTATGAATAAAACACAGTTTGGAAAGTTTGAACCTAACTTTATACAATTTGGAAAAATAAAATGTACGAAGATCGGTAACAAATAACGAAGATAATTAGACAATGGTTTTAAAATACTTTCACGCTAATCCAGAGAATTGCAAACTAGCAGCTATTTTATTCTTCAATTTAAAGTAATGAAATTCATACTTTTTCGTTTTATAAGATCACAAGCGTCCTAAGAGAAGGATGATTAAAGAACTATTAAAATTTGTGAATTTCCACTTGCCAAATTCTATTTTCTTTGGTTGACTACAAAATTTGTAGTAACAGTAATCATTGTTATAATTTCCATGCTATCTTAATAAAATTAAAAATATTTGACCTATTAAAATTGTAATTTTCTATGAATTAAATCGAAAATGTTTCATAACTCAAAAACTGTTAAAGTTAGGTATAGGGAATGCTAGTACAGTTCGACGCAGCATTTGATTCCACATACAATGGTGCATTAAAATATCGGTCATTCCATTTGAAAAAAAATATTTTTCTGTGTTTGAGTGGAGCGGTGCGTTTTAGACACCCTGTAGCTTAATAGATTATGCTGATGGAATTTTTAAGAACCTTAAAGCTTCAACTACAATATTAGCTATTACAAATAAAATTGCTTCAATAACAGCTGTGTTATAATTTTTTGAAAATCAGATTGCAGAATCCAAATTTCCAAGAAAATTCAAAATATCTCGAAAATAATGCATTTTAGAGATAGGGAAATGTATTGCAATTTAACATATTTTTACATGTAGAATTCAAAAATGTGATAAAAAATATAGCAATCCATTTAAAATAAGCGAGTTGATAGCGACTTCCGACACAACCGGAAGTGATACAAAGACAATTTTATTTTATTTAAAGAGATCTCTACTGAAAACCACTGCTCCTTAAATTTCAAATATCGACGTGACCTGCAACCTTGAAAACTTTTAACGAACGGTTTATGTGGATATCCCTGTATATGTTCGATTTTAAAAAACTCACCTTCAATATTGTAGCAAGGATGCATATGTTCTATGCTAAAAAATTCTCACTGTATAGTAAGTATAATTTATTCAACAAAAAAGTAATTTAATAATGATGAATATGTTTTTTCACTATATGTAACAAGTAGGAATATGATAAGTAATAACACATCCGCTAAATTAAACTCATTCAAAACATCAAGAAAAAAAAATAAATGTATCGTTGAAATGTTTTAGTGAAAGTAACATGGAGTACACTTAAAACAATTTGTTACAGGACACGCACCATTTTAAATGATCTATAGTGATTTCACAAACGTAATTAATCCGTTAAAAACCAAAGACAAGGAAGTAAACAGAGATCACATAACCTTAAATATGCTATACCATACCAAGTACCAACTGTAACATGTCAATTTCTCTACAATGTGTTAATATATGCGACATCTATAGTTTGGAATGAGTTTTAATCGCAGTATACCAAACTTATGAATTCAACTTACACCACCATGGCTAGCTAGCCCCACTCCGCTGCTTCATCCCGTGCTAACTACATTTTCTCTTACTTCGCATCGTTCGAACACGACGTTGTCGTTACTGACACAAGTTCTTTTTTGACTGCAGATCTGCCCGCGAGAAGCAGAACCACGTGTTTTATCATTTCTACATATGCAGCCCGTTATTTACATTAAAATTTAAAAATGAATAAAAGTAAGTGGACTGTGGAAACAACAAACAAATTTATACAATCATATAAAGAACATGAATGTTTGTGAAACGTAAAAAGTGCGACATATATGTCATTACCAGACTGCAGAAGATTAGGCATTTGCCTTTTCTATTTGTTAGACACTACTTTGATAGGACCTAGTTCTAAATACGTTTCACGTAGTTACTGTTCAAATGGTAAAGTTTTATAATGCCTATTTTTGCCTATTCATGCATAAATGCCTATTTCAGATAAGAATGCCTATAATGTGCCTTTTTTACTAATAATTCTTAGAATCAATTTTGAAGTTGCAGTAAATTAGAATAAAAATGATTAACGGCTGAATCTAACCGTAATTGGAGTATAAAAAAATTATGACCGACAATTTTTTAGAACTTTGTACATACATACTCTGTGGATACCCACCTGAAGAGGCGGCTTTTTTGTTGAAAATGGGGAAACAACTAGCGGATATTGGTACATATCTTTCTACAAATATTTTCTTTGATATAAGCCGAACTGGATGGCCTTGTCGCCGTCGCGTGGGTCATTTGATTTTTAATTAATCAGTCGGCTTTAATTAAAAAATAAATATATTAAAACCGAATGTCTCTTCTTTCACCTCAGAAATTAAGAATTTAGGTATGATTTTAGTTATTTATTGTGAATCAAATTACCAATAAATAAGAAACATTAAATTTAACGTTCTACTAGTATTATACGTATGTACGCATATTAAAAATTCAAATTAGTAAAATATGTTTATAATTTACTTGATTTTTTTATTGTAATCAATTCTATTGTATAAATATTTTGGAGACTATTTATACTTTATTTGTGCCTATTTTGCATATACATGAGCCTTTTTTAGGCGCCTAAAATTGAATTTTTTAGTGCCTAAACTTCCGCAGTTTACTGATGAGTCTGCAAAGACATGGATTTCATAAATGGCATCTGGTAAGATAACGCATCGAGGAACAGTTATTTTGTTAATACCCTTCATTTCATCTTGAAACTGAAGCCATTTAGTGTGTAAATTATGCGGTAATGCTTCGTCCCATCCCAACTTCATCTGCTACAATTCTTGGATTATCAACTTAGGAATGACGAAAATAGGAGAAAGTAGTCCAATCGGGTCAAAAAGTTGAGAAGAGATTGACAAAATCCTTCGTTTAGTTATCTTTTCAGAGAATCTTTATCTTTTCAGGGAATCTTACGTTGTTGACTGAAAATGAAAATGTGTCTGTACAAGTATTCCAAGATATACCCAAAATTTTCGAATGGTATGTCAATACATGATTGTTTTTGAGAATTAAGTTCATTTGAGTTACTTTTCCATTTCTGAAGAGTAAATCCTGCTTGACCAAGTACCTCAGTTAGATTCTGTTGAATTTCCTTTAATTCTATAATAGAATTGGAACAAGTGAGAACATCGTCCATGTAAAAATCGTAAAGAATAATTTTAGAATCAATAGGATACCTTTCCTGATTTAATTTAGCTAATTCAACTGAACACCTAACTGCTAAATAAGGGGCTGATGTCATGCCAAATGTCACTGTATTCAGTTCATAGATCTTAAGAGGATCGTCTAAATTTTCTCTTCAATATATTTTCTGAAATTGTATGTCAGAAGAGTTAATCCAAATTTGCCTATACATTTGTACATGTATGTCGGCAGTTAAGACAAATTTATGTGTTCTGAAACGAGTAACTATTGAGAATAAATCGTCTTGCAACGTGGATCCTACATACTGAATATCATTGATAGATTTACCTTCTGGTAACTTACAGGAAGCGTCAAATACCACACGTAGTTTCGTAGTCTCGCTACTTTCTTTAAATACCGCGTGATGTGGTACGAAAAACTCGGTTTGGTTTGAGGAATTAAGAAATCGATTCTTAGCAATTTCACTGGAATCTTCTAGAGTCAGAATGTCACCTTTGATAGGAATTTTCACAATGAATCGTCCTGTCGCGTCACGTGTTGTTGTTTCAGTAAAAAGTAGTTCACATTTTTCCTCATCAGGAGTCAAAGTTTTTCGGTTATTCATAAACTCGTCAACCTTCCAAAAGTTTTGCAATTCACTGCAGTGTAAAGTGTTCAAAGTTAAAAGAGACTGAATGATCGGAAACTGTTTGTGGAATAAATCCTGAGATTACCCATCCTAGTTTCGTTTTTTGGAAAACTATGCTGTTCGAATTGGTAATCTGACCAATCGATAGTAAGCTGTAGAAAAGTGTGACACCTATTAACACGTCAATTTCTTGAGATTTATTAAAATTAGTATCCGCTAATTTCGTGATTGTCGGAGGAATGTCCAAAGAAGATATGTCAATTGTGGTAATTGGTAAATGAGTTGTAATTTTTGGTAGGACAAAACATTGTATTTCGGCGTTAAAATTGTTATGTTTTGAACAAATCCTTAATTTTGTTTGATTTGTAATTTTTGTAAAACCTTGATTAATCCCGCTGACTGTTAAACTCGCTGGTGAAACTTGTAAATTCAATAAATTGCAGGCCTTTTCCGTTATAAAGTTTGATTGACTGGCTGAATCTAACAAAACTCGTAATGTAAAATATTTTCCTTCCGCATTTGTAGTATTAACTTCAGCTGTGGATAACAAGACTTGACTTAAACGTGGTTCAGGTTTACAATGTATGGATGAAAAATTGGTAGTGTTTGTGTCCAGTTTAGGCAAAATTTGATTATTTTGTACAGTGATGTCTGTGTTTTCATTTGTTAAAAGTGTTTTCATTTTAGTGCCTGGGTTTTCAGGTTTGGTATAAAATGCCCTTTACGCAAACAATTTAAGCATATTTTTAAAGATTTTGCTCTATCAATTCTTTGATTTACATTCTTTTTTAAGAATGCTTCACAATTTTGTGTGTAATGATTTTTACCGCAATTAACGCATGACAGATTAACTGAAGTAAAGGTTTTCGAAAAATGTTGATTTGGGTTTTTCTCAAATTTCGTGTTAGTTTTGTTAGTTTGTTTAGGTTCGTTTACCTGCAAATTTTTTCTTGCTAAAATTGATTCTAGAGTCCTTTGTCGAGTGTTTAAAAATTCAATGAAATCTTTGAATGTGGGGATTTCGTCATTAGTGTATGAATAATTGATTTTGTTCTCCCATTCGCGTACGGTTTTGAAATCTAATTTGTTTAATAAGAGTGGTAAAATAATCGCATCCCAGAATTCGGTTGGTTGCCCAAACGATTTGAGGCATTGAATGTGGTTTTGAACATGATCGATGAATTCACATAGTAAAATGTGCGATTCTTTAGTTACAGGTTCTATCTTTATTTTACGTGGTTATCAATAATACGTCTTTTATTATTGTATCGTTGATACAAAGTGTCCCAAGCAATTGCGTAATTTTCATCAACAATCTGCAGAGAGCACATCATAGTAGAAGGTTCGCTTTTCAAAGATGCTTTTAAGTAACAAAGTTTTTGGCAGTTAGATAAATCAAAATGCCTTATGAATTTTTGCTATAATTTTGTAAATAAGAATTTGTAGGTATAATTACTGTAATTGTAAGTGCTACATTGAGAAGGAAACAGTAATATGTTTGAGAATTTTGTAAATGATATTTGTATGTAAAAAGCTTGCAAACTACTATTCATATATATGATTTATCAGTAAATGTATAAGAATTTGTAGATAACTAAAAATGTAGGAAAACCTGTTTTGTTACGTATAATCGCTTAATAAATTGTAATAAATTTTACGTAAATATTGCAGCAGGTAAGAGTAAAGGTGTAGAATAATTTTGAGTAAAAGTGTAGCACTTTCGGTTGTTATTTACGTGTTCCTTATTAACAAATGTGTAGATGAATTTAATTTTCACGCAATTTGTGCTTAATTTACAAACAAGATTGTAGATGCTGTTTAGCACCACGTGATGGTCATGTGATCGAATACCCCATTTTATTGGTGCATAGAAATTGCGCAGCTTAATTAATACGCGTAGGCTTATAGACGAGACGCCATAAGACACGCTTTGTTTTGCGTTAACGCAACGGGGGAAGAACGCGACGCCGATTTTAATATAAATAAATTTGCAATGTTTCTCACAATGGATGATTTCGTTAAAAATATTTTGATTAAGTGGGATCTCCATGAACAGTTGAAGTCAACTTTTGACGGTAAGTATCTACTTTTTATCGAATGATGACTAATATAAGAAATACACGTCATGTTCTTTCCAATTACAACCCAAATAAGTTTATTATATGTGGATAATTTCATTTAGGATAAAAATGAACATCTTAATATTTATTATTTTATCCTACAAATTTCGTTATTATAAACTACGAAGGTACCTGCTTTAATGTAATGAATTAAAAACTGAGAAGGTTAGGCAGTAATTATTAATTATTATAATGTTTATTTTTAAAACTAAACTACACACTTTTATTTAAATAAAATAAATATTTGGTTTTAGAACATCAAATAGATGAAATGGCATTCCAGACTTTAACGGGTGATAATATACAAGAACTAATACGACCTCTAGGTCTAAGAAAAAAATTTATTTTCAAATATAACTCATTTATTAATGAAAAGGTATAATTTGTTGATATTCTTTTGGATTTTTTCAACGGTGCATTATATTACAGGCGCTTGAATCTGACAGTCTTATCGCAAATTCTCCTGGATCAGCAAGTACAAGTTCTGAATCGTTTTCTTTAGGTAAGAAAGTATAAAGTAAATCAGGTGATCTTATAGAAATATTTGCAAAACATTGAACTGTGCAACACATATTGTTATATTTTAGAAAGTATAGAAAATTTGAAACCACTTGTGGAATATCCATATAGAGCCAGTGTTGGAACACCTTACGAATTACACAAACCTGTAAGCAAGACAGTAAGTTTGTTTAAATAAAATTTTATTCAATTTATTTATCAAAATCTAAACAAATTCAGATTTGGAATTTTGTTTATTTTTTGTTCATATCATCAAATTTTATAATATTTGAAATTCAAAATATGAAATCAACACAATTTTTTAGACTGTGTATGATTTAGTCACTAGCACGACCGAGGGTAAATTGATAGCTTCGAGTTACCAAGCAGGGCCAGGAAATTTCCTTAGAAACAAATTAGCCGAATTAATAGTCAGAAATGAATTCAAAATCAGTAAAGGCGATAGGTAAATATTTTATTAATATAAATTAAATATTAAGGATATGTTAGTGCTAATTAATATGAAATAAATTTCAGGTAAATACTAACAAATATTGACAGAAAATTGTTCTACCGCAATGGAGACTCGAACTCGAGTCTTCTGGTTACATGCCAAATGCTTTACATGCCAAATGCTTTAATCTATTGTGACCCATAGCCATAGGTCGAACAGTAACCTTTATTAGGTTTGTTCTAACAGTTATGTACTGCTGCTAGGACAAACCTAATAGAATCGGATGAATATATCCATGTAATATCGATTGCGGCAGAAATATTTTTCTGCCAATATTTGTTAGTGTTTACCTGAAATTTATTTGATATTAATCATAAATATTTTATTGTAAGAATTTATTACCATTCACTCACCATTTGCCATCCAATAGGTCGTGATATTAAGTTGACTATCATGTTAAGTTAAGCCATTTAATTTTATGTCATTATACGTAAAATTTTGACAATTCAAATCAGAAAAAGTTACCAGTATTATCAATTCTCAACTTTAAGACATTTAGAAAAGAGTACACCTGGTGATAAAAAAAATATATAGCAATATTGCTTCATTCGGAGTAACCTTACAATCTAAATCGACATGACATTCATTGTTAAAATTTAGTAACATAAATACAAGAATACCACATTCTACCTAGATTTTCACGGCATACTATGAGAACAAATAGTGACTGAATGAGATGTATATTGTATTTACAAGAGGGAAAGAAATTTTATTTTAATTTTACAAAAAAATGCCAAAGGAAAAAGGAATTTCTTTCATTTATAATGAACATATGTGTAATTAAAACTTCAACATTAATAGTGTGTTCTTCAAATCGAAAAAAAAAAAAAACTACATACAGTCGCACCTCCATAACTGGAACCTTCACAACTCGAAACTCTCTGTAAGTCGATATTTACTGATGTCCCTGCACAATGTGTATAATTGAAGTCTCTTTCTCTTACTCGAAATTTCTATAACTCGAAGTAATTTTCCGGTCCCTTGAGATTCGAGTTGCATTTGATTAACGACTGTATTTGATTAACCCACCACCCCTTTCAGCACATAATTCAAGTCTATATCCTAGCTCCTTATAACTGTTATGGATATCTTGAATCAAACATTTTTTTTCCTTTAGTATTTTTTTGTAAGATTTATTTTTTTCTTCCTCTTGTAAATTCTATCCGGGGACATACCATATAACTCTTGTGTGACTAGTGCGTTAAAAATATGCATAAATTTTTCAGAATCTCCAGTCAGCGTTTTAAAGAATTAGCAGACGAGATTAACTTGGTGTTTCTACATGAACGACCTGAAATTTATTATGTGCCTTACGTGAAGTATTATGAAGACAAAAAACCCAAGGCAGCTCGTGGAAAATTATACAATGCCTACATATATTTAAGAAAATTGTATAAAACCTTTGGAATTTTAGAAAACCACGGTAAAGTTTTTTTTTACTGCCAGTTAGGTTTCATAATAAAATTAAGAAAACTTTTAATTTATAGTAATTTTAACATGCACTACCCTAAGAGCGACTTTAAATTTAAAGTTTATTCTATTATGAAACTTAAGTTGGAATACTTAAAATTAAATTAAGAAATTTTTACTGTTGCGCTTTGAAGACCCACATTTTTAATTCTACAGATCTGGTATATTGTATAATTAATAAGTGTAAAAATTTTCGAAGTTACAGAAGTAGCAACAGATCTAAAGAGAGAAACTGAAAGGAGTATCGAGACAGAAGAAGCTATAACATGGCTAAAAAATAACACATATCCGTTAGTAGAAGTAGAAGATAAATGGAAATTAACTGTCGATGAAAGACTGCAAGAAGATTCAAGCATATCAATAGAAAATTACTTGAACACCTATCCCGCATTAAAAGAACCATTGGGGTATAGATTGGTAGGTATTAATTCTGTTCGTCTGCACGTAAACCATCTTTAACACAGTTTGACACGTGGCGTGAATCACGAACATGAACGACGATGACAGATATTCAACATGCAAATCTCTGAATTCAATTCCTTATTCATGAAAGCGGTAAATCTTTGCCTTTCTTGAATTAGTAGAATAAGATGGATGACCTCTTACATAAGAGAAGATTTGGAATCCCGAGATTTTCACATGTCGAACATCTGCAGTCGTGGTTCATGTAAACCCGCCTTAGTAGTTCATAAATTCATGATTTAATACATACAGAATTTTCTATATGATGCAAATTTTCAGTTTGACATAGACTTCCAACACTTACATGAAGACAAAAGTAATTTGCTATATGAGAAGTGGCCAGATTATTCTACAAAGTTATTAAAACTCGCAAAAATAAAGAAAGATGCTTATGTTAAGACTCTTTTAGAAAAATATGAAAATGATGTATCTGAGTCTGAAGGTAACGTATATTTTTCATTATACATACATAGTTTCTATCAATGCACCATTTTTTTTAGAAGCTAAAGAATTTCTGCAAGTACTGCCGCTTCTTTTGACCGGTGTGAATATTAAAAGTAAAAAAGCAGGCTTACATTGGAAACCTTCAAAAATTGAAATTCAGAATGGTTTCATCTTACTTATAAAGACTCCCGCCGATTTGGACCAATGCCTGGAAAACCGAAGGCAGAAATTATGTAAGTTCCAGTTAACTGCTCAACCAATTCCTGTGATTGTAGCAAATTCACCGTCGGAAGTAAATGCGTGCTATGTGAATGTTAATAAGTTACTGTACAAAGTCGAGACACCTATAAAAGCAATAGACATTTGTTTTAAATCTTTCCATACATTACACGCTAAATATCCTAGTGAATGCGACAATGTATGGATGTTTTTACAAAAGTATATTTACAATATTGAAACAAAGTACGATAAAGACTATGTTTCTGTAGCTCAATTGGCATCAGATTTAGATGGCATTTAAACAAAAAAAATTAATTATTGATCATTAATTTATTTAATCATAAAACATGTTAAAGTGTTATCTATGTAGCAAAATTACCATATCTATGAAAGCATTAATTTTTCATTGCAAAATACAACATAATTTAAGTACAAACAGTTTGTATATTTGTACTGTAGGTAACTGTTCTAGACAATTCGCGGGTTTGAATTCATTTACGAAACATGTGAAGACACATTTTAAAATGAATGTATCTTGTCCTGAATTGCCAAACACATCTAATTCTAAGTACAATCAAGTGCAATGTGAGAAAGTACAGAGTGCGATAAATATTCCAAAGGAGGTAATCTCTTCCAAAGCTTGTAAAGAAATTAAAACTGCTAATGAAATGACAAATAATATTAATGTTAGTGAAATGACAAATAATATTGATGTTAGCGAAATGACAAATACTATTGATGGAAAACTATTAGAAGAAAAATTAAGGTTATTATTAACAAAGTTAATCGCTGAAATGTATAGTAACTCTTTAAAACCTCGTGTTTTTGTACAATATGTACATACTGCTTTTGAAGAATTATTTACATATTCAATTAATACTTTAAGCGATACACTAAATCATTTTCTGCTTCCACATCTAACTCCAAAGTGTGCACCTTTCCTGAAAGAAATTTTAGATATTTTTTTAACATGTTTTAATAATTTTAATTCTGAATACAAACGAATGAAATTTTTTTCAAATTCAGATGTCCTAATACAACCCCAAGATTACACAATAGGGCACAGAATGACATACAAAAGTACTAAAGGCAGCGAGTGCCCGGTACTAACACCAGAATCTGTTATAGCAAAAATTATTCCTCTCCGAAAAGTACTTCGCTGTATGTTGGAGAAGCCTGGACTACTTGAGGAAGTAAAATGTTATATGAAAGATCTGCATAATTCAAATGTTTTTTGTAATATTATACAAGGTGAATTGTGGAAACCATATATTACGTGTGACAAAACTTACTTACCCCTATTCATTTACTTTGATGACTATGAAACTGGCAATTGCTTGGGTTCACACGCAGGAGAAAATAAGTTGGGAGCAATATATGCAACGATACCCTGCCTGCCTCAACCATTATTATCACAATTAAAATACATTTTTTTATTTGCTTTATTTTATAGCAATGATAGAAAAGAATTTGGCAATAAACGACTATTTAGCAAAGTAGTGGAAGAATTGAAATATTTAGAAAATAACGGAATATCTGTCAGAACCGGTGCGTCAGAAGAAAAAATTTATTTTAAATTAGCTCTAGTTTTAGGAGATAATTTAGGTATTCATTCAATTCTAGGATTCACAGAAAGTTTTTCAGCTACTTTCAGATGTCGATTTTGTAAAGTTTCTAAGGATAAATCTAAAACGTTATGTATAAATGATGATACATTAATGAGAACAAAGGAAAATTATAATGAAGATTTAACAAAAAATTTGGCCTTGACTGGTATTAGAGAATCCTGTATTTTTCACGAATTAAATGACTTTCACGTTGTAAGTAATACTAGTGTCGATATAATGCATGACGTTTTAGAGGGAGTTTGTGTGTACGATATGTCAGTTATATTACAAAAACTGTTATTTGAGTATAAATTATTTTCCTTGAATACACTTAATAATAGAATTCTGGATTTTGATTACGGAGATGTTGAAAACACTAATAAACCGCCACTAATAACATTAAACAGTTTGAAACATCTAAAAATGTCTGCATCAGAAATGTTATTTTTCTCAAGATATTTTGGAATTCTAGTCGGCGATTTAGTACCTGAAAACTTAGAAATTTGGCAGTTGTGGGTTAAATTGAAAGAAATTCTAGATATAATAACTGCTCCTGCTTTACAATTTAGTGAAGGAATACGTTTAAAAATTCTTGTTGAAGAACATAATAATATATATATACGCTTGCCGTAAATTAGCACTTCGTGTAAAGTCTAGACACTTCACGAAATGTAGACAGATGGCGTAATGCTCACCTTTAAACGATTTTTTACAGCAACTGTCTAAAATATTTAGCCTCTTCATGAACTGCTACCAGCCATTAGGTTTATGCTGTAACGCCGAACAATTACGCTACCACCGGTATAATAATTTTAGACGCTTCATGAAGTGACTAAAACTATTTATGCCACTGCTGAAAAAGCTGCAGATTGGCATTGTACTGGCGAAAATAGTACTCCTATTTATTCATATTATACCGAGAGATAATTAAACTGAACACTGAATAAGACAAGTTAATGAAGAATAAAAATGTAAATAGATTATGCATTTATTTATTTATTAACACATGGAAAACTTGTATTGCACAAATTATTATGTACTGGGCGTTTCAGAAGGAAGTGCATAAACTTAAGAATATCATTGGTCAAAATACATTTTGAACATTACAATGAATATTTTGTTAAGTGTTTAGGAGGCGACTCCGTATTTTTTCATTAAAATCAAAGTATACTTACAATTTATTTTTGGCAAATTCGGTTTTTGGAAATAATATCGATCAAGTTTCTCATAAAAATCAGTTTTCCGCGTTTAACCATGTTCTTGATCAATTCCAGACATTTTGTTAAATATCTTTCACTAAATAAGTAATGGAAAATAATAAAAGAAGATTAAATTAGCAAATAAATTTACTTTATCCACGACCACTACTGTAAATGACGAATTACGTACAACACATAAATTAAGTAAGCGGGTGTTTACAAACGTCGTGCGTAAACTAAGAAAAACACACAGCGAGGGCATTTGCACCTACTTTACGCACGCTTGTAGTTAGATCTACGTAGCCGCATCACATTAGATTAGTGTCATTGCTGATTATTTTAAACTTGAATAATAAGGTAATTTTTGTGGTCGTAGATAAAATATAGTACAAAACTCGAGTTGTGGAATTACTTGCATTCGCCGCTGCGCGACTCATGCGCAATTTTTGCACCGTGCGTAATATGCTATTTACAAATCTTGTTATGTAATATACTATTACACACTATCAACGAGGAAAAGCAGGGAGAGCCAGGAGAAATACGTTTCTACAAGTTCGTGTACGATCCACTCACTTTTCAATTACGCTATCCGCATATACAACTGTAGTCACTTCATGTAGCATCTAAAATTATTAGACCGATAGCGTAATTGTTCGGCGTTACAGCATAAACCTAATGGCTGATAGCAGTTCATGAAGAGGCTAAATATTTTAGACAGTTGCTGTAAAAAATCGTTTAAAGGTGGGCATTACGCTATCTGTCTGCATTTCGTGAAGTGTCTAGACTTTACACGAAGTGCTAATTTATGGCAAGCGGCTACGACATATATATTAAACATTGCGGGTTTCTTAAACCGAAACATCACCATTTATTACATTATCATCACGTGTTTGAGCGATGTGGCCCTCTTATACATATGTGGAGCATGAGATTTGAACAAAAACATAGACAATCAAAACTTACCTCGAATATATCAGGATCGTTCAAAAATATTATTCACACTCTAGCAGTAAAAGCTCAGTTACAATTATGTTATACCTTGCTAATACCTATTATAAAACATTACATCACAAATACAGGGAATTCCTACGCTCTAGGTAAAGACATTTTCGAGAAACATTTTTCACATTTATTACAAAAGGAAACCTTTACAGTAAATTGGATTGAAATCGAAGGAACTGTATACAAGCAAAATATGGTGCTGACAATAAAAGTGGAAGATGTACCTGTTTTTGGTGTTATACAAAAGATAGTCATTTGTAATAAAGATGTATATTTTGTGATGAATAAATTAGAAACGTCCCATTTCAACATTCATTATCAAAGTTTTGAAGTATTAACAACGTGTGAACAAATAGCTGTCCTTTACGTGGAATTACATAATCCCGTTCCGTTACTTTTAATACGAAAGACAAATACTGAAAAAAATATTTCTTTTATAACACTTAAACATGTTTTATGATTTTTTCTTTTTTCTGTTCAAAAGATTTATTTAAACATCACTAGTATGTAATAAGAATTCCATTACTTTTAATAGGAAAGACTTGTAAGGAAAAACATTGTTTTTTTTATAAAATACTTAAATATTTGTTTATTTATCATTATTATTGAAAACATCTAAATATCAATAATACAGGGACTTAAAAAAATGGAGAAACAGGGCCATTCTGCACAATTCAGGAATACCCTCTGAGTATGGGAGAAATGTAAAAAAAAAATTATCTCGTGATTCCTTAAAGATTTCAATCAAAGTAAATTCATAGGTAACTAAATGCAATAACATACGAAATTATGCCAGAACATTTTTATGTTTTTTCGTGCAAAAGGTGAAAACTTCAAATAAAGGTAATACTAAAAAAAAGTTGACGCTTTTTTATGTCAATTTTATATACTAAAACTTTTGCTGCGTAGTTGTAATTATGAGCTTATACAGTTGACAATAAATATTACTGTTTGTCATCTGTAAGTATCAGCTCATAATTACAAACACCCACCAAAAGTTTTAGTATATAAAATTGACGTAAAAAGTGTCCACTTTTTTTGGCCTGGACTGTATTTATTGATTTTCAATAAAAATTATTGTTGAACATCATTCACTACAAAAATTGTTGAAATATTCAGAATTGGTAAATAATAAAAATTCAAATACCAATCTCATGTAATAATCTCCATATCTTTAAGGAATCAAATTTTTCAATTTTTTTACATTTTTCCCATGCTCAAAGGATGTCCCTGAATAGTGCAGATTGGCGCTGTTTCGCCATATTTTAAGCAGTTGTTAGTTAGGTACTTGAATCTTGAATAAAATTACTTTCTTTTAAATTAATGTAGTAATTGTAAGAAAAATATTTGTTTAAACACTAAACATGTTTTATTTTTATTCATTAGGTATTCATATTGTTTCATTATTTATATATTTATTTTGTTTCTTGTTCAAAACATTTATAAATATGATTACTTTGTAGTTACATATTTGAAACTCAAATAAAATTATTATTTTTTAATTAATGCAGTGATTATTCTTCCCAGTAAAACATTTATGTTGATCTTTCTGTACCCTACTTTCTTCACTTACTAGAAATTTTACCTCAATATTTTTGCAGGATAAAAAATTTATTTTACTTACCACGCGCATTTCTTGCTAAGATTACCATTCAACTAAACGGTTGGTAATCTACTAACAATAGGTTATCATTGGTTTATACAATAATGTAGATATTAGCGCAGCAGCAAATTATTTAAACTTAAAGTTAAGCTGGAATTGTATAACTGGGCTTTAGGGCCAGTTTCATAATCGAATTTAAAGGAGACTTTAAAATTAAAGTCATATTCTGACATGTAAACAAATGTGTTTTCATATTTGTTTTGACATCTGAAAGTGACTTTAAATTTAAAGTCTCCTTTAAATTCCATTATAAAACTGGCCCTTAGTTGTATAAGTGAACTTTGATTTGCTACAACATACAAATAATTTTATTAAATAGCCTGAATATTAAGTACATATTTGCACGTAGTATGACTGCAAAATGTTAATATTTTAAGTAATATTTTTTATAAATACGATACAATTTTGTAAATAAATGTGACGCAATTTTGTAGCAGATTCGTAAAAATTGCATCATTCAAGTACAATTTAGCATTCAATATTACTACAAAAATGCTTATATTTTAGATTATTTTTTCTTAAATGTCATACAATTTTGTAAGTACGTATGATGCAATTTTGTAAGTACGTATGATGCAATTTTGTAATAAATTCCTGTAAGCTGCAGCTATTTCTATTAGTTATTTCTTTTGACTGTTACACAATTGTTGATCACAGATAATTTTTTTTGCAGTAATCTTTCTCAAAATATTAGATATGGTTGAAACAAAACTAGTAAGCACGATTGCTATAATATTTGCATGTATTTTAATTACAAATTTTATTTACAAATTTTTTTGCATTTTTATTGCAGTGTGTAAGTATCCCTATATTTACTATAATTTGTTCGTAAAATAGCTGCAATTGCAGTAAAAATTGCTACAGTGTTTTTTCCGTGTACCATTGCTTTAAAAGAGTCAGAAAACTCACGCCTATGGGTGAATGTATTTTCGAGTAATTTGTGAGTTGGGAGCAATGCTAATAACCTGTGAGCAACTAAAAATCAGATTAGAGTCGGCGGTGCAAAGAAAAAGTATGTCTGTTACTAACGCGGCGTTAGGCTGATCTGACAGTTCATGAATGTATTACATTAATTAATTCAGTTAATCACAGACATACATACATTTTCTTTGCACCGCCGACTCTAATCTGATTTTTAGTTGCTCACAGGTTACATATTTTGCGAAACGTTGTGTGAACCCTGAAACTTGGAAATGATCTGGTTAGCTTTGCTTAAAAATTTAAAGAATTGGGTTGAAAATTGCTCGTGTTCAGAAAAATCTACGATTAAAGATTCATCAGAATCTTGGATTGAAATCAAATCGATTTGCATTTGTATTTCGTTATATTTATCAGGAAGTGATGCGATTGCATTTAATCTGGTTTGTAAATTTTCAATAATATTCACGTCGAGTGAATCCGCGTTTAAATTGTTAACAAAGTTCGAAAATTGAGTTAATTGTGCTTTCACATAGCCTTTTTTGTAGTTTAGAGTTTTTAAATCCATTTTTTTTATCGATTGGAAATAAGGTAAAGAATGCGTCTGGTAAAAAATAAAATGAGTAATGTAAAAATAGGAACGACTCACGAAAACCGTTGTTGCTTTGTGGCGCGGCTTCGTAATGGCATCCGATCGTAGTTTGGTGATTGTGTTTTTTCTTCTCTATACTGATCTGCTTGCTCGCTTTCCAGTTTCCTGGATTATCCGCTTTCGAAGGACCAACAATGAATGGATCGGGTGTGCTGAATTCATCTTCTGAATGGATGTTTAACAGGTTTGGGGGTGATAAAAATAAAACACGTGTAACCCCGTCTGCTGCATTACATACACTGCCTTTATTCGCTACTGTTGCGCTAGATGGCGCATGCATGCATTTTTCTTAATATACAGAACGATCGTACAAGAAACAAAAATTTTCCCATTTGATGTCGAGTTTTTGGCGAGCATTGTGTATATGCTTGTATGTTGCAGTTTTCTCTGTTATTAGTCTTTAAATATAATCGTTAGAAATAAGTACTATTAAGATAGTTAAGTTCATAAATGACGCAAAGAATAAATTCCGTAGTTTATCCGAGGGCACGAGGTTATCAAGTACATACTTAGTTTTAACAATGAAAAAACTCCACCAACAAGACAATTTCAACATTATTTTAACACACTATTTCTTTGACAGAGTTAAAAATACCTTTTTCGTGTAGTTGACAGAAAAGTGGCACAATGTTTAATCATAAATCAGAAAAGTGGGACTTGTCTTGTTAGCAACACTTTTCTTTACGTTTCCGTTAGCAACACTTTTTTTTCATTCATTTTGACGTATCAGAGGTCGAAGATTGATTGATTGATGTCACAGATTGCTGTTTTGTTACTATGTCAACAAATACTTGATATACCTTGATGTATTATTATTATTATTATTCGTCGACACTCTCATAATTTTAGCGTTATTTTCGTCAAGTACACGAAAAAATAGCATGATCTACACGTTAGAAAAGTGAATTTCCATGTTCGTGTAAATTTGTTCGTTTTGTTTGTTTGTTATGTACATATATATATATAATTATTATTATTATTATTATCTTTTCAGGGATAAATTCAAGCGGTATCAAATAACAGGGAATGAAATGCTTACAAAAGTTCTTTATTCGGGAGAATAAGAACCTTTTTCGGATATTAGACCAATACTCTTTTCCGTTTTATTTGATTTGCTTTTTTGATAGGTTTTGACTGTTAATATTATTGTGGGCGGAGATAATTTTCAATTATCTCTTAAACCACAGTCTCCTTTACTGTTTTTTAGTGTTAATTTTGTTAATTTTAGATACTTTTAATAGTATAGTTAGTATGATCAGGTAGGTAGGTAGGTAGGTAGGTGGGTGTTAGATTTCATGTAGTATTTTTGTATTGTACTGAAGATGGCAGTTTAGCTGCCGAAATACGTATCTACGGATATACAATTATTGTGGGCGGAGATAAATTTCAATTATTTCTTAAACCACAGTCTCCTTTACTATTTTTTAGTTTTTTTTTAACAATTTTTAATCTTCAAAATTAATGGCGTTATCTATCCCTTATTATTACGTGAGGTTGAAACAAGATAAGAATACCCTGATAATGCTCTAGAGTAGTCAATCGAAGACGCTATAAAATAACATAGCAATATGTTCATATACATGCACTGTGGAACAAAAGTATGGAAACCTCTAAATATCTTAACAACCGTTAGGGGTATCCAAACGAAATTTGGAACAGTTAATTTAGATGATAGCACGGATGTCAAGATGGTGTCGGCGGTGTTGTCAATATTTCAGATTTTTCGCCAGTGCTGTCAACTTTGTAATTGTAGTATTTTTTTATTTGTTTAAGTTGCTTAAATAATTATTAACATAATAACATTTAACATGTGTAACATGTCCTATACCTAATGTTCACTGTTTTCGAAATATTTCAACATTTGTAAGTTCGTAACATTAAAACGCGCACGTTTTTTTTTTAAAGCAAAGTTGGCGTTTGATAAGAATTATGTAAACGTCAATTTTAAGTTAGTGTGAAAGTTCTGACTTATAACAATCTTTTAGAGGTTTCCATACTTTTGTTCCACAGTATATACAGGCTGTTACAAATTCGAGGCTCACCATTGGGATCTCGGAAACGGTAAGAGATACGAAGTCGGTTAAATTAGGACAAAGTAGCATATTTTGGTGCTGAACAATAATCCGTTCTGAAAAATCTTCTACGATTTGTAGTTCTTGAAATATTTCCAAAAAACCAAAAAACCTAATTTTATTTTTTATTTTTTTGTGAAGTTATTATTGCAGGGATCATAACAAAATTAATACACTCTACAGGCACTTTTTTGAGCTCTTTACGATGATATGATTAGATTTTACTTAAAACGTTTGGTCTCGTTCTAATCATCATCAACTTCATTTTTTCTTATGGGCAATACATTGGGTTTTAATACCATTAAATAGATCTATTTTTTCTGATGCTTTTCCATATATCACACATCCCTTTTTAATAAAGGAAATAGCTATAAATGAAGAAATTGTTGAAAATAGTAGTGCAAAGAAAAATATGGTATGCAGTGAAGACAAAAACTAAAAATGAATGTCGTAAATTTAAAAATTCATTGTGCTATTAACAACAACAATTCAGTAATAACGAGCGAAATTTACTTCCAACAATATCCAGAAAGAGAACAACAAAGCAATAGTTGATTAGATCTATAATTAAATTATACATTTTTATTATTATAGCAAGAAAATAGCAAATTAAATTAAGTATGTCTTTAGAAAACTCGTACCTTAAAAGATATTACTGCTCGAGGAAACATTATTTCTTGTAGTATCATAATTTTATACATTTTATAAATAATTATTAATTACCTCTTCTAATAATTCTTCATTCTCATCATCATTAAGGCGATCTCAATGCGTTCTTCGAGTTTTATGAAAAGATCCATAAAATGCAATGTTTCTATCTAATTTAATAAACATTGTTTTATGCGAATGACGTCTTTCTAGGTATTGTTGGAAGCAAATTTCTCTTGCTATTACTAAATAGTTGTTGTTAGCACAATAAATTTTTAAATTTACAAGAATGAGAGTTTTTTAAAGACAATTTTTTGTGATACTTTCTTGCTTTAATTATAAAAATGTATAATTTAATTACGAATCTAACTAACTACTGTTTAATCGTCGCTTTTCTGAATATTGTTGGAAGTAAATTTCGCTCGTTACTACTGAATTGTCGTTGTTAACAGCACAATAAATTTTTAAATCTACGCCATTCTTGGAATACATGACATTCATTTTTAAATCTAAAAATTTTACTAAATCAGCTTTCGTGATAAACGAAATAAAACTCCGAAGGTACATGAAAGTTTTTTTGTTCTTGTCTTCACTGCATACCATATTTTTCTTTGTTTCGTTATTTTCAACAATTTCTTGCATTTATAGCTGCTTCAATTTATTAAATAGGGATGTGTGATATATGGAAAAGCATCAGGAGAAATAGATCTATTTAATGGTATTAAAACCCAATGTATTGCCCATAAGAAAAAATGAAGTTGATGATGATCAGAACGAGACCAAACGTTTTAAGTAAAATCTAATCATATCATCGTAAAGAGCTCAAAAAGTGCCTGTAGAGTGTATTAATTTTGTTATGATCCCTGCAATAATAACTTCACAAAAAAATAAAAAAGAAAATTAGGTTTTTTGGTTTTTTGGAAATATTTCAAGAACTACAAATCGTAGAAGATTTTTCAGAACGGATTATTGTTCAGCACCAAAATATGCTACTTTGTCCTAATTTAACCGACTTCGTATCTCTTACCGTTTCCGAGATCCCAATGGTGAGCCTCGAATTTGTAACAGCCTGTATATATTTATTTGTTTATAACATAAATAACTATTTTCTACAGAAATAAGTTTTTAATTTCTTTAAGTTGCGATTCAGTTAATAAATTTTCGCCCTCCGTTAATAAATTTTCAAATAATGCCTGTTTTAGCCGGTCATATTTTTGTACAAATTTGTGACAAAGTGAGAGAGATAAGCTACCACAGTGAATGTTGATTGGTTGAATTGGCACTTCTCACTCACTTCGTAACAAATTTGATACAAAAATATGACCGTATAAAACAGGCATAAGTCATAAAAATTCCCTCGAATTTATATGTTATCGTGTCTATCGTTTTGAGTTCAGATGAATTCCTGTAATAAATAATTTCTGTTATTCACTGGGCACAAATTACTTGCTTGATGGGTTAGTACAACGAAACATGATATGAGGGTGGCACATCGCAACAAGTCTCGGCGACTAAAGACTTCGAGGCGTCGCGGCGCCTAGGCTTGTGAGTCACGCAAGTTGCTGTATTATTAAAGATATGAGCTGTTCATTTGGAAATTAAACGTCACCAAGTTTCTGACTGTTTTCTGTCTTACACTAGTTAAGAATATCTCTTTCGTATTTATTACTCATTGTTTATGTTTCAATTTTACCAAATGTCAAATACTGGATTTAACTTTAATGCATGGATACCTTTTTAGGCAAGGGGATTTTGTGAAAAATCGATAAGTAGTTAAAGTAAAAATTATACCTCGAATTTATGCTTTTATTATTTAAAATCCAAATATTGAATGTTTCTCAATGGATAGGTAATATTAATTTGTGCAACCGGTCTGCTCTCGAAACGGGTCGTAGGATGATTTGTGACGGGGCACTGGCTAGTGGCTACGCGCTTGTTTATATGTAGATAAAGTACAGTGTATGCCAGACTTTTTAACCCTACGGCACACTGGGAAAGGAGAATTTATTTTGCCGCACATCAAATAAAAATCCTAACAAAATTAAATATTCTACCGCAGGGTGACACACGCTCGGACGGTCCGTGATGTCTTCGCACGTTGTTTATCTATGTAAAGTGTCCGTTTTTCGAGTCTAACCATGGGGATCTCGGTTATCTTAAGAGATACGAAGTTGATTAAATTAGAACAAAGTTGCGTATTTTTATCCCAATCAATAATTTTCGAACAAATTTCACCTATTTTTTATGGTTTTCAAGATATCCGAGAAAAAGTAAAAATAACGATTTTCGTTTTTATTTTTTTCTATAAAAACCTATGAAGCTAGGTATTTTTAGCTCAGACATTATTAAGGCACATTTTTAAGAGGAATTTAAATATGCCATTGTGTTTGTCGTTTTATTAAAAATTACAAACAAACGACATTCAACTTTTTATTTTCTTATGGGCACCATCTTGGATTTTTACACTGTTAAATAAAACTTGACAATAATACATTTTAGGCGTTTTCCCGTTAGCTCTGAATTTTCCGCACTGAACACAGTTGAGTTTTAAACCCATGAGCTTCGAGTACAAATTTACGCACAACAAATTTAAAATGAATTTCAAAAATTGTTTAATTAAGCATTTTATTAAAATATGTATTTGACATTAATTATTTTTTTCTACTTTGCGTTCACAATGAACTCATTGTGACACCAAAAACAGTTTCACAATGAAGCTCATTGTGAAACTGTTTTTGGGGAAATTTTAGTCAATTTTTAATTGAAAATATTTATTAGATTCTACAAAATAACTCATTATTTATTATTAACGGAATACTCACAATGAAGCTGGATAAGAAAAATTAATAACTTGTTAAAGTGACTTTTGATTAAAACGAAAGGTTTTCAGTGTTGCCACGCATTACAACTAAAATTCCCCATATACCAAGGAGATCAAATTTTTGACAATATTTTTCATTTTTTTGTTCAATAAGTGACGCAAAGTAGAAAAAATACTATATTTTACACGTTTCACAAGAGGCATTGTAACACTCGTTCCGTTGGGGCACTCCGAGCTTGCTACGCTTCGCTCGTCGTACCCCAACCCCACTCGTGTTACAATATGCCTTCTTGTGAAACTCGTAAAATAATATACTATTATCCACTATCACATTATAATTGGACTTCTATCCACACTTATGAAGCATTTTAAGTGACCTATTATCCACTAGTGGAATAAAGTAACTTTATTCCACTAGTGGATAATAATAAACACCGTACCATAGCAACCAGTAGGTATGACAAAGCCTGTCACGTTTAATTTTACGAATACGAATATTTTTTAATTAAATTTCGCTCATCGTGATTCCATAAATGTGGTGATTGTGGATAAAACGTTGTATTGCATGCGTGTTTTAGATGCATTTTAACCACTCAAGAAAATGCTATCTAAAACACTTAGGCATACAATAAATAACTATTAAATAATGCGTATTTGTTTTGTAGTTATCTTGTTCTACCGCATCAGGGCAGAATTCAAGAACATGTGTTCCGAGCACAAAAATAGCAGGTGGTGAATGAGAGGGCAGGGGAAGGACATATTGAGCGTAAATCGCGAGCGTCCAAACGCTAACTGGAAAGTGCGCTTCGCGATTTCTTAGGCTTTTGGACTCGTTTGCGTGCATAAATTGAATAACGGGAAAGCAGCTAACGAGTGATTTTTTTAAATTTTTTTATCAATTCTTGCCATGAGATCTGGATGGCATGTCTTAGATTAAGTGAAAAGTCCGTTATTGCACTCCTTTTTGCTGTTTTACATTAAAGCTACGACATGTCGTCCAAATTCCATGGCAAGAGTTGATAATTTTTTTTTTTAAATCACGCGTTATTATAATGCTGTGGCCACTGCATTAACGTCTAATGGACAAAAACGCGTGAATTAATGCGAGAAAAATTAAGGTATTGCGCTAAGTTTTACATTGGTGGTTAACGTCATTATTTGTCCTGCATTTCATTCCGAAGCGGCTGCAGCAGTAGTATATTACTTGAATATTTGCAACTTTATCTTAAATGTCAAATATCACTGTAGTTCTATTAAAATATTTTAGCATTTTCTTTTTTCTAAAATTCAACAATTATATTTTAAATTAGTTCATGAAATAATGAAAGAAACCTGCATTCAAAACTAAGATAGTACGTGACTAAAGACACAAGATAGCACTGTTTTCATACAAAAAAATATACAGGGTGGTCCCGAAATAAGGTGCCAAAACGAAATCAGTTATAGGAGATGATGAGTAAAACTTATATACAAAAATTTTTTCCAATGAAAGTCTTTTCGTTTTTGAGATAAAAATAAAATTGAAAATTTGTTGAAAATTTGCTGTACGCTAATGTTAATAGGGATTGAAAAGGTAATACTGGTTGTATGGCAACAATATTTGCATTTTTTAAGCAACGGTACCTGTAGCATCTAAACTCATTAGCATACATCAAATTTTCAACAAATTTTCAATTATTTTTATTTCAAAAACGAAAACATTTTTATTAGAATTTTTTTTTGTTTTTGCAGTTTTATTCATCATTTCCTATAACTGATTTCTTTTTGGCACCTCATTTCGGGACCAGCCTGTATATTGTCACGATTACGGAAAATTTTGGAAATTTTATTAATCTAAAAGTACTTTCGTTTAATTAAAGCAATGCGAGTTATTTGCTGATGTGCATACTGAGCGACTTGCATTTCCAACGTTAGACGTTGAACTTGCGGACGTAAACAGAAATCGACGACACAGCGCAATAACGGGAGCATTGGGTAATTAGTGTAACGCAGATCTGGTGCAAGGCTCTTTTTACATAAAATTTTGTGTTCTCATTTTTGATTTCTTGACAATACAATTCTAGTAACCTTAATTTAGCCTAAGCAGACCCAAAATTGCAAGAATTTCAAGCACTTTTTAATTTGGATCCGTTTAATATCCGTACTTAAAAAATCGATATTTTTCATAGTAGCCTTGAAATATTTAATGTCGATTTTATAAGTGCGGATATTAAACGGAACTAAACTAAAAAGTGCCTGCAATTCTTGCAATTTTCGGTCTGCTTAGGCTAAATTGGGGTTATTACAATTGTATTGTCAAAAAAATCAAAAATGAGAACAAAAATTTTATGTAAAAAGAGAAACTTGAAAAATCGTCTCAAATTTTCTTGTGCATGCAACAGTTAAGAACCCAAGAGTAAATTTGATTCTTTTAAATATTTTTTATGGATATAAATGAGTAAGCTAACTACTCGTGAGAGATAAATACCAAATGCCCATTTACCGCTTCACATCTTGAACAAAACTGAGAAAATGAAGAATCTTCTTTTTCTTGAAATGTTATGCCTCAGAACATTTTGTTTGAATACCAAGCGATACATTTTGCAATAACTTATCGGATCCTACTAAAATTTTGTCTAATATGTCGAACAATTCTAAATTATTACATTTTTTTAATTTTCGTGTTTTAAATAGGTACCGTTTTTAGCCACACTAAGAATTGCTCACCGGATCTGTTCTGTTTATATTTGGTTATTGAACATGCACAAACTATTGGCGCAAAAAGTTTTTTAAAAAAATCAATAATAAAAAATTTTCCCATGTGGTGCGAACTTTTTGGCGGTCACTATATATATATTTTATTTATAATTTTATCTAATCGGTTTAAATATGTACTTTGATTACGATCCTTGCACATCGTCGTCTAAGTATTCATTGACTAAAGTAAAATTATATTTATCTATTTATATAAAATCTGTTCAATAGGTTTAAATGAATTGCTTACGATTTTTGCAAATCGTTTACGCTTTATTTCTTTTTCGTAATACTTGAATGTTATTTCATTATAACTGCACTGTCTCCATGGTTGTTATGCTATTCATAACGGCCTAGGCCGGTAAAATTTTAACGGCCGTCTATTTGCTCTGTATGTCATATGTTGCTATAGTTACAACTAAATCACACTCATAATTCTGCCTACTTATCGAAGTTTATTATTATGAATGTTTTTGCCAAAATAAATATTTATTTCATCATTTAGTATTACGAAAACTATAAAACAACATAGGGCCGATATGCATATAACAAACTCGGATAATTTATAGCCTCGGCTGGCGCCTCGGCGATAGAACTTATCCTCGTTCGTTATATCAAGCATATCGGCCTAATACCGTTATATACTAACGAGCGTCTAAATAAAAACCTGGTCAAGTAGGTTGTGATCGAGAATTTATCCATTGAAGAGTGAATTTGTTACGAAGTTATCTTTATGAATGGCAAAAGTATAATGAATTTTCTCTTCGCGAAATGTTTATTTACACCTCGGATAAATATTATTCACCATATCAACTCTGATATCAACGATCATCCCTATAGCAACCATCACCCTTTCTAAAATGCATCCGTTTTTTCCAAACGTCATAATTTTGACTTTTGCATCTGACATATACATCATCTTATACAGGGATGGGCAAAAGTCTGGAACCAAGCTAATATCGTCTGTACCGTTAGTTAAATTTTTGTGAAAATTTGCATTAATATACAAGACTTCCTGGCGGATCTGATTAGCAAATACTCGTTCGACTGAGACTTCCGGTTTAACCGGAAATGATATCAACTTTTGTTTTTTAAATGGAACACTCTGTATATTTTTTAAGGTTTCGAAAGAGCTCTCTCTCAGGAGTTTAATGATATAAAGATTTAATTCCTGCGATGTTAAACTACCACAAAAGGAATTTTTTAAATTTTTCTGTAAATATTTTTTCATCATGTGAACCTTGAAACAAAACTACAAAATAGAAACTAAAATTGAAAAATATGGTCAGAGTCAATGTTAATTAACTCAACATGACTCAATTAACAGAAAAAGTGTGAGTAAAAATACTCATTGATGATTGGTCTTAGTGACCGCATAAGAACACAGCACAAAATTTACAATCTGTTTAATAACTTGCATCCAGATCGCAACCCTATATCTTGAAGTGTTGTAAGTAAGACTCAGAGAAGATATAATTTAACAGGAAGTGTTAGAAATTTAAGTAAAAGCGGACGATCGAATACTGCAACAACGAATAACACTGTTGCTGAGGATATTGCTCTCGAATTGGAAGCATTACCTCAAAATCAACCACAGTTATGGCGTTAAATCATGATGTAAGTCGCAGATCGGTTTCGAGAGTATCTTCTCAGAGTCTTGCTTAGAACTCTTGAGATATAGGGTTGCGATCTGGATGCAAGTTATTAAACAGATTGTAAACTTCTTGCTGTGTTCTTATGTGGTCACCAAAACCAATCATCATCAGTATTTGTATTCGCTCTTTTTCTATTAATTGAGCCATATTGAGTTAACTGACATTGACTCTGTCAATATTATTCAATTTTAGTTTCTATTTCTATTATGTTTCATGGCTCACATGATAAAAAAATACTTACAGTTGGTTCTTGTCCGATGAAATTTGTATCACAAAATCTTTTAAGCGGACATTAAATCGCGCACTATACACTTTACGTTTCACCGTCGTTTGACAGCTTCGTCAGAAGTGAAAAATATTTTTCACTTCTGACGAAACGTAAAGTGTATAGTGCGCGATTTAGTGTCCGCTTAAAAGATTTTGTGATATAAAAAAATACCTAGAGAAAAATTTTAAAAATTGCCTATTGTGGTAGTTTAACATCGCAGGAATTAATTTTTTATATCATTGAATTCCTGAGAGAGAGCTCTTTCGAAACCTTAAAAAATATATAGGGTGTTCTATTTAAAAAACAAAAGTTGATATCATTTCTGGTTAAACCGGAAGTCTCAGTCAAACGAGTATTTGCTAATCAGATCTGCCAGGAAGCCTTGTATATTAATGCAAATTTTCACAAAAGTTGAACTAACGGTACAGACGATATTAGCATGGTTCCAGACTTTTGCCCATCCCTGTATAAATTCTGTTACAAAATAATATTTTTTTTATAATTAGGCGGCAGAAAATGTATGTAAGGGATTACATTCTTTCAGGGTATCGTTCCTGGTGGAAATTACAAGCTGCATCTACATTTTCACCTACTTCTATAAAGCATTTCTCACATTTTGCATTGATTTTTAGGAAAATAATATAAGAAATCTCACAATCACTTTAAAGTATGCGTTGAACGTTGACTGTAGTCTACTGTGACAATGCAGAAGAACGTCAATTGTTTCAATAACAAGTCATAGCCTACTATACAGTATGTCCCCGGACTGAGTTTACAATACGTATAATGGACCAAAAATTTTTGAATTAAGATTTCATGTTCTGTAGTTCAGGCCTGCTTGGCGTGATATGAATTTGTGCCAAATTTAACGCCGAATGTCTTCAAGGTGGTGGAATTAACACAAGAAGAAGTAAAATCTGTGTAGGTAAAGTGGTCTTCCTTTTAAATTTAGGAAAAAAATTTAGCAAGATAAAATGATTCTCATTTCAAATTAGGGAGATATACCAAATTTCAATATCCTAGAAAAAAAATCGAATTACGGAAAATTACTAATTAAATTATAAAAATATTTCAGTAAAGTTGTAAAATGTTAACGCCATCTACATATTTATTGACTAAAAACAAATAAAATATGATTATTCAAATAACACTCCGTCCTTATTAGCACCTGACAGTGTTAATGTCTTACAACTGTACTGAAATCCTAATATTCCGTAATTCAATTTTTTTTCTAGGATGTTGGAATTTGGTATATCTCCCTAATTTGAAATGAGAATTATTTTATCTTACTAAATTTGTCTTCTAAATTCAAAAGGAAGACCACTTTACCTACACAGATTTTACATCTTCTTGTGTTAATTCCGCCGCCTTGAAGACTTTCGGCGTCAGTCAAAAAATCTTGAAAAGCTTATATCTCGCAAATGCTTTAATGAATATATCAAGTATATTATATTTTTGAAAAAGTAATTTAATGCTCTTTTTGAAAATGTAAAAATATACATGGTATTCCATATAAAAATTCTGTTTTGCTTATATCTCGAAAACTATGCACTTCAGAAAATTGTAATTAAGAGCAATGAATTCTACGCCAAAAAGTGCCTCAAGAAAGTTTTTACAGAAATCAGAAATTTTCCTACACAAAAAAGCCATGATGGTATGTATTTAGAAATTGCAGAATTTCGGAAAACACCTTGTAGCTCCGAAACGCTACAAGATATCAAAATGCGGTCTTCACCATCAATTTTCTAATAAAAATCGAGCTCCAGGCACCGAGGTCAGTTTTTATCTAAATCCTCTAGAAATATCAGTTTCCCATTAAAACTGTCAAATTTGGCCCATCCTGTACACGAAAAACGCCAGAACAGGTCAATTTTAAATTTTTGTTGCGGATCTGATGGTCTAGGTAAAATTTTTATTTCGATTGTCATTTGTCACTGGTGACGTCATTGAATTTTTTTTAATGGAATGACCACATTTTATTCAATTAATTTGAAGGCTCATGATTTACTGTTTTTGACAGTATACTACCGGGTGTTTCAGTGAAGATGCTCCAAACTCGGTATGTTGGTAGATATCGTGAAAAGAAATAAAAGTTTCCTATAATATTTTTTTTTTAAATGAATAAGTTTTGAGATAATCGAAGGGAAAGAAGAATCGTATATTTTTAAAACATACAATAGATGAGAGCGGCCCGAATTCTTAACCTACCTTAACGTTCAGTTTTTTACTTTATTACCCCATAAACTGTCGCGCCTCAGATGATATGATGAAACACATTTAGTTCGTTCACTCCGTTCGTTCACTAACGTTGTAGTGGCGAGTAATTAGTTGGTGTAGTTTATACTTTTCATTTTTAAGTTTATTATGTAAGTGTGTGTGTGGGTGTGTTGGTGGTGCGATGGGCAATTACACATTTCGAGAATACGCAGATTATTCGAACACATGTTGTAAGGTAATTGTCATTTTCGTAATTCGCCCGCTTCCGAAATTGTTTCTTCCTCATGTGATCAAGTTCAGTCTGATAGGCAAATAATTTAACAGACCGGCGTGGCGGAAGCAACAATTCTATTCAACAATTCCAATTTATTAATTGTACATAATTGTAGTAATTGTTGGATACAGAAACAAATAAAAACGTTACAAGCGTTAATTATTTATCGTACATTATTAAGACTCGGCAAATTTGATGTAATTACGGTTTGCATAAATGTTAGTGCGATGAAAACGCACGCTTTTTTCAAAGTGTTCGTCTTTAACACGTCTTGCGGTCAAGGCCAAACTTAAAAGCCTCTCATAAATTTTTTCGTTTACGATAGTTATTTGCTGTCTTCTTGCAGGCGCGTGCCATTCATAAAACAATTTAAATCGCTCGTCTTGTTTCACGGCTGCAGAAATTTAAATCGCTACGGTATTTCTAAAAACATCGGCATCAAATTATGCAAATTTCAAGTTGCACCGATTAAAAAATTTTATTAAGATATTTTGTTTGAAATAATGTCAGAAACGTGTCCCTTAAGTTTGGTGCATCTTCAATGAAACACCCTGTATTTTTAACATTTAAATTTTGAAAAATGGTCAAAAGAGGAATTTAATCTTGATCACTCAGTGAGAGCACATAGAACAGGGAAAAATTAAAAAAAAACATTTTCATAACAGGGGGAAAATTATTTTATCCGCCCCTTATACGACGGTCATGAAACAACAAAAAACTTACGGAACCTGCTTGCTGATCGTAGGCAATAAACATCGCAGGCGTGACTAAAATGCAAAGGTTCACTCACCGAATAATATCTGTGTGGAAGAACACATTCAAACGTTCACTACAGTAATTTAGGAATGTTTATAACAACTGTTCAAAGTGGCATCCATCATTAGTGACACACATACGAAAAGATCCATAATCGCGTAAATGCTGTCATATTAGCTGTAAATGTTCTTGCACTGATTTGGAAATGTGTTTCCATAAATCCGCTGTGCTTCTTCAGTTCCTCGAGCTTCGCCGTAGAAGAGGAGCATCTGTTCTCTCGCCGTTCGTGAATTGCGGCATTTTAATAAGTACGGATCGGTGTCATATATTTTGCGCGGTTCAAATTCTAATGCAACGGCAAAGTTGTTATGCTGCAGCGGACAAGTCCCGCAGACACTCCTAACGTGTTAATTGAGTATTGCCGCGAAAAAATAATGATGCGAACCAAGTCGTAAATGTGGCTCATATAGCATCATAAAACAATTAGAGTCGCACAGTAAAATTTAGTTTTCACAAGGGGAGTTATTCCGTAACTCACAGTGCTGATTAATTGTACCCTGACCTTTGGATTTGCCGTATAATTGCGTCAGAACCATATAGGCGTAGAAGAATAAAATTTCCTGGCAAAATTATGAAGAAAAAATTATAACTTATTAATTTAAAACGCATCGAGCTGCGAGTCTGCGATCACCAGGCGCACCGCTGATGAGATGACGTCGACTTAAATTTCCCCGATCCCTATTAATAAGTAATATTAAGCACAAAAAATAGTAATCGTATTTAGCTTTAACTTGTTCAACCACTTTTCACAAACTAAACTGTTGATCTCAAAGGATACGGAGCAATAAATTGAGTGTCATAATCATAAAAAAATGAAGCAAATTCCGTGGTTACGATACGACTGCGACGTGAAAAAAAAATGCTTTTATTGGCCGCCCGACTTCGGCAAAGGACACTGGGTCACTGTTCGATTGCAGTTCTGTTTTTTGTTCCAACAAATGCTTTCTGCGGTCGCAATAAAATTTCCTTTTCTTGACCTACCTCAAAGATATAGACGTGCTATTAATTTTTGCCCGATTTTCAACTGCGATTTTCTCGAAATGTGTAAAACTTTTGTTAAGGACATATGAGTTCAATCGTTGCCATTTATGGTGATGTATTACAGGTTTAAATATTTGCATACAGTAAAAGAACACGCTGTAATGTATTAAAAAGATACAAGGATTTTTATTTTTTATTTTCGACGACCCAGTAATAATTGTTATTAATCACGAGAATGAAAGTTTGCAACACGAGCGAAGCGAGTGTTGTAATTCATTACATAAATTCATTCATTCGTTCAGATAAATATCCTATCTTTTACTAGAAAGTGTCGAAAATAAATTAAACTTTTAAGAGATTATTCCCTGTAGTCAAAATTAAGACATCAACCTCCTTATTTTTAATAAAACAAAAGTCAGGTACAAATCTTTGACAGCAGTGACGACCAAAATTTATTGCTCGCCACTGTACATCAAATTATTTTCTGTTGGAACGTTGGAAATATCACTTACTTTAACAGTTACTTATTATTATTACTCTATTACTTCTCCTAGTTTAAAACAAGCTATAAATTATTAAAAAAAGCACAGTCCCTCTAAAATTTAATTAATTATTCACAAAATAAAAAGTATTCAAATAGTATATTATTCGACGAACGAATAATAATGATTATTAATCACGAGAATTCATTCAAGTGATTAATACCCATTACTCGGGAGTAGAATTCTATATATTTTCCACGACTATTAATGAAAATAAGGAAATAAAATAAATAAAAATACGAAAACAAATCTGACGTTTATAGGCGGTGCACCTATTTGATTGTTTTCATTTGTGGTTGCTATGATACTATTACTTACTCAACGGGCTATTGAATAATGAACGTCATTACTAAATTAAAAATAATTTAATGATGACAATACTATTAAATAGTTGTGGAAAAACTAGATTTTCCACCCCTCTTTCAGGGCTTATAACTCCCTTATAATTCATTTTTGAATTTTTTTAAAATAAAAACGAGACCTTATTTTTTGATGTTCCATTCACCCTGAAGATATCGGGAGACAATTCTGAATCATCGTGTATTCAAGTTTTGTAGGTACTAAGTAAAACCACAGTATATTGGGAAATAAACTGACCACGGCACGTGTGAGGGAGCCACCGTAGACAAGTAATGCGTTTTGTTTACGTTTGATTTATTTGTGATAAAATGTTTAGTTAAACAACATTTAAGTGTACTTTTTGTAAAGAAAATTATTGTTATTGATTTGCAAATTATTGCGAGTTTATTAGCAAGTAATATTCGGATTGATTGTTTCTGCAGACCATGGTGCTTCAGACTCTAACATTTATACTTTATTATCAACAGATTTAGGAGTTCTGCTTTTCGTATTTAAACTTTTTGGAAAGTTATATTTTCCAAAAGCAGTAATTATTATTTGGTAAGTGCCAACCATAATATTCTGCACTTAGTTAAGCAAAGTATAACAAATTTGTAGGTTAGTGCGAGAACCTGCATTTTTCGTCGAAAACAATAAATAAGAATGCAATGCAATGGTTATTCTTTCTAGAATGGCTATTAAAAACATAACAGTTTGTGTTATGCACTATTTTAGGAGGCACTTTTAAACAAAATTAACAGAAAGTGTAACACATACGGCGTATTAGTTTTAACGTGTTTTACCTGATCTGATCACTAGAACTGCTCGTAATGAACCTTACGTATTTTGCACGTTATATTCTTTGCGTTCAGTTTGGTCAGATAGGTCAGATAAAACGAATTCAGCTGTAATCTAACGTAAATAAATACAAAACATTGACTATTACTTGTCTGTGGCAGTTCCAGTTATGACCACCAGAGGGAGAACAGTTTACTGAAATCGTCAATTCTCTAATCAGTAGTCGCACTCCTTGTCGGCACCTTTGAAGTTTGTGAAACTCGTTGAGCTCTGCACAGGTTACTGCGCAATGAATTTAACGCGCCAACCATCTCAAATTTAAATTCCACAAGCGGAAATTTATACATAAGGACCACACCATCAATTTGGGCAATTTTTAGAACAATTTGTAAAGAAAATTTTACTACGAGCTTTCTTTACGAAGATAAAGACCTTGAAAGATACGAATTTGATGTTGAGTATATTAATCAGATAATGTAATTTTATGTTTTTATTAATAAGAGCTATAGATATAGGCATGTAAAATTTTCCTTGTTATTAAAGATAATTAATATTAAGTAATAAAGCAGCAGAAACTCTTTGGAAATATTAACGTTATTTTAGATGAAAGATCGGCGACGGTGCAGCAAAAATTGGGTGTCACAATGGTTACCATAAGCTCTGTTCCAACCACGCTTTCTGACCGTTTAATGACCAATTGCACCGCATTTTTAAGCAGAGATTAAATTTAAGTCGTGTTTAGAATGCGATATTTAACGTAGATCCAGCATAATGTCAGGCGCGTTCTAACTGACACTTAAGTTGAAGTTTAAGTGTCAATTAGACGGTGATTGACATTATGCTGTCATGTATTCACGATTGTCACATTCTAACTACGTCTTAAATTTAATCAATGATTAAAAATGCGGTGCAATCAGGCATAAGAAACCGTCATAATCAGTTGCCCACCGAAATAATGATCGATGTTGACAACTTTGTCAAGTGTAAAACTTTGATGAGTGTATGCTTTTGACGGTTTCGAAACGGTCACAAAGCGTGCTTGGAACAGGCCTATAGTTTGACATGTGACATTAAATGAAGCTTAAGAATAGCTGAATAAAATAAGGTATTAAGAAGTGACAATTATTATAAATATAACAACTATTTTATATACGCAACTAAAATAAGTCATATCCAAGTATACGATTGATGGACTGGATTGATGGATAAACAGGATTGATACCAGCTGAGTGTGACACCTGCGCAGTAATCTTGCGCGAAGTACGTGTAGTAACATCGGATTGTATATGCTTAAGAGAATATACTGTGGTAAAAACTAACCGGTTATCCGGTTTTAATAACCAGTTAATTTTGGAAACAACCGGTTATAACCGAAACCGATAATCGGTTTGACATGCCAAATAAATAAGAAGCATTCTATTCTAAAAAGGAAAAAAATTCTTAGCGTGTATATTTACTTCACAAATATTTGCTCTGGGAGGCAATTTGCCGCGATTTATAAAATCTAATCAGACTTTTCGCCTATCTGTTTCAAATACACCATTGTAGCGCCGAAATAGCGGCGCAATCGATACGGTACTCTAGGGACTCTAGCAGTAATATAGTAATATAGGGACTCTAGCAGAACTCTAGTAGAACTTAATAGAACTTTGCGTGCAGTGCCATCTATTAACGGCATTATATTATTAATTTTACGATTTAAACGATTACTTTTAAGGCCCAGTTATACAATCCCAGTTTAAATTTAAGCTGAAGCTTAAACCCATGACTACGATCATTTCAACAATTGTTGTTAAGGGTTAAAGCTTTGGCTTAAAGTTACAACTGTACAACTGGGCTTAAGTCGCGGGCAGGTCCGGTCTTTGGTATTTTAGATTTTAAAAAATTCACTATTTTTACATATGAGGCAATTTATTAATCTTGTAAGTAAATGAGCTATATATTTTATCAGAATCGGCGGCACCCTAGCACAATGAACCTGAGGATCCTGATTCAACTCCGGTGTTTACCAAAAAATGTTCTCCATAATAATAATGGGGCTTTTCTTTGGCTCAGTCTGATCGAATCAAACTAAACACAGAAATTTTGGCAGAAAACTAATAGAACGGAAGAGCTGCACGTTTCGTATCATGATTAATGGAGCGATTCTGTTCATATCTGTAAGATCTGTAAGCCTGTAAGTCAATTATTAAAAGGTGAAATTTGGAATTTCACAGTATGATATGATTTCTTGTAAGTCTATAAAATAATGCCACAGAGACTTACGAATAATCCTACAGACCTCGAAGAAATCATACCCTCCTCAGAATTTCAAATTTCCATATTTTAATAACTGGGTTACAGGCTTACGGATCTTACGGTTGCTACAGATACGAGCAGAATCGCTTCATAAATTACCTAAAGTGTGCGATAAAATGTAATGATAATTTCAATAATACTTACTAATATTACCTCCTTATCAGAACTCATAACTGAATATGAAATAAATGAATATTAAAAAGTCAACATCAAATTAGATCGTGGCAGAATGTCAATTCTAATACGTTTAAGGTTAGATTAATTTGATCGAATTACAACAAACATAAAAATTTTGTGACTTAGCGGGGAAAGGGGACTACCAATCATATCAGAAATTTCTGAGCAAGAGGGATGAATCATAGTTCAAAAGAACATGATTTGCTTAAAATTTACAGCTTTGATTCGATCACTTCGAGCAAAAGAAAAGCCCTAATGTTACACGCCTGATTTTTTGATGTCTGATGGCGTAAAATCTGATATCGGGAATTTCGGGACAATCCAGGTTCCCGGGTTACATATTTAATCGGGACCACGACGTCATGCTGATCAACTGGTTCAAATGTGGTATATAATTAGGTGTGTTCGTTTTACTTCCGACTCAGTAAATATCATAAGTGAGATGAGATTTGCTGAGTTAAAACTAAAAACCCAAAATTAAAGCTGGTTCTTGTCCGATGAAAATTGTATCACAAACTCTTTTAAACGGACACTAAATGTCCGTTTAAAAGAGTTTGTGATATAAAAACCCAAAATCTAAATAATGAGAAAAAATGTATAACATTTAGTAACTTCTATTTATTTTTATCTTGTAAATTCTAAACTGTTTTATATAAATTCATTTATTTTTAGTTATGTTGTACAAGTACATATTAATGTAATTAGCAATATTTTTTGTGCAACTTGTTATATTTAAGGTTTTTATTATCAAATTTTGTTGTAAATCGGTTTTGATTGCAGTGGTTTCTCGAATTTCTCTGTACAGCTGTTTCGGCACTATTTCGGGCCGCGTCAGCAGAAGCAATATTAGGTAAAAAAGGGATCGCAAGATGTCGCGATTTAAACTTTCCGTTTTTATTATCCTTTTGTTAGTAAAAAATTCCGAGGTTTTTGTTATTTTAATCGTTCTCTTCATTTATTTTTTTATTTTATTAATCCATCACTTTGTGTTGTAATATCGATTATCTTTTGTTTTTATTATTTTTTAAAATTTGATTATTTTTCTATTTTTATTACTTTGTTTTCATTGTTTTGTCATCATTCGTTTCAAATTGTTTTTGTTTTTAAATTTATTATTACTCTACTGAATTGCGTTGTAAATTTAATTTGTACATAAATATTTAACATCATTTTTGAATCTTCAATTATAGGTCTGTTTCTGCAGCAGTCCCTGACTGATCCGAAGCATGTGCCGTTCAAAATTTCACATTTAACGCAGTTTTTGATAGCGGTGATTAATTCGACGGGCGAATATATCTAGTCCGAACTGCTGCAGAAACAGACGTAATAATAACAAAAATTAAAATAAATTACAACGAGCACAAAACTTTAAACTAGAGCTTCTCGGTTGGTAACTGGTGACTTTTTGTCAGCTAATCTAGTGATTTAAATTTTGATCGTCTGGCAACACTGTTTTCACAAAAGAACACGATTCTCTGATCCAAACGCGTTATGTTCCTATGTTCCGTCAGAAACGAAAGCGCCTCTAAGTAGTGCGTATTCACCAAAAACAGTATTTCGAACTAGTTCTGAGTTAGGTCAAAACTAACGAGTTCAAAGCAGGTTAAAAACTTTTCGACCTGTACACACCAAAATTTGTTGGAGTCGGAATTATTTCAGAACGAAAATCTCGAACTAGTTCGCTATTATTCAGTTGTTGCCAGAATGAGTGATACACGTCCACACTGGAAATGAGTTCAGAGCTGGCTTGCAACTTGTCCGAACTCCGAACCCTTTCATCTCATCGCTACTTCACGGATCGGGTTCGGTTCGCTGAAAGCTCAGAACTGGTCAACACGAGAAGCGTCCTCACCAAGTTCAGATATTTTGTCGAACTAGCTGCGAGCAGCTCTGAACTTGTTCAGAGTTTTGGTCAGTACGCGCCTTAATATTCGACGATATGTCATGTGTCTTTACGCTGTATTGGCACCAAGTATTGTTGCCTTCCGTACTTACGTATTCATATTCCACACAAAATGCTTGTGGTTTCATGTTTTCTTTACTGGAAGGATTCTTATTTGCTGATTTTCTGCGACACTCTGATTTGTTGTGACCCTTCTGGTTAAGGACAAAACACACAGACGTCCGCGGACTAGGGTTGCCATATTGTTAGAAATAAAATAATGGACAAACTATATTTATTTTTATTCAGTTTTTTGCGATGTTGCTGATTTAACGGTTTAGGGTAGTTGATTCTTTCATAATAATTATATAATATTATCTCTATTCGTTTATTCCTGCATGCATATTAATAAACAACCACACGTAGGGTAGGCGGGGGTAAAAGGATGCACTTTCCACTTCTTTCGAAATATTGAAAACAGATGGATTTATTTTCCCGGATGCTCACATAAACTTGGTAGATCAGTACCTAACCTACAACTTTGAACAGCAAGATCACTATTCAGATATTATTAATATTCAGATATTATTAATGGGGTGGGACTACACTGCAGTCTTTTACCCTGTTCCTGCAGTCCCATTCCTTATTCCTCAAGAAAACGTAAAAAGTAGGTACGACTTTTTATTTAAAACAAAAAAACACTGCAAATTCTAAACGTAAGATGTATTTGACATAATGAATGATAGTGAACAATGACGAGGAACTAACGTTCAAGTAATCATAATTTTTTTAGTGTTAAGATTGATCATAAACAACGGCAGTTCCATGAACAAAAAAGTTGAGATGAACGATACCATCAACAACTCATCGAATTTAGTGAAAAACAAAGATAAAATTATAAAGTATCAATAAAAAAGTATTTAGACTTAGGTAATAAAGTAAACAAACGCAGTCTTTTTCCCCGTGTGAGTTGCAGTTTTTTTCCCCATTTCGCACTCATGAAAAAAGTTCATTGGCCAGACATGTAAACAAACGCTTGAGCAATAGGTTCCACACTGAAACTACATCTTATTGTCTACTTTTCACGAACTATCACTATTTCGCTTTTAACATCTTTCATTCGTACCCCACACTTTAATATATTTCAATAAATGTTACATCAAAAACAGAAAAAACCAACTTATCGCATTATTTTAGCTTGACAGGTTGCAAACCCCGATGGCTTCGATAGAAAGACTGATGCAATACTGGCCAATGTAGGAATCTAGTTAGAGACGATGTAACTAATTGCGGTTAGCGTCAAACATTACTGGAGCCTTTTTCCCTCTGCAGCCTTTTACCCCTGCCTACCTTATTGTACAATTTGTTCACTTTTGCACTGCTACGAGCTACACAGTTCTACATGGTGCATATTAAAGAATTTATTTTGTTTTCATATTATTTAAGTTGTCATATCTGTTGGATAATTGACTCGAAGTACAGTCCCGCGCACCTAAAATGCGCCTTCTGTACGCAAACCTCACCCTTAAAATGTTATAGTACAAGGCTCACAAAACTGTCAAGTTGTAGCATTTAAGCTGCGCAAGACTATACGTTGATACGTGGAAAGAGAATAAGGGCGCGTTGTCTCAAAGCAAAAACAACTATCAACAACTGAAAATACAGGAATCATATTATTTTGTCAGTTAGTTCAAATTATCGCCGATAAAAGTAGCGCCACTTCGATACTAACAAAAATAACTTGTTTCCTATTAATTACTATTATCTGACTTGGTAGATTTGGCTTTTCAATCGTATTAGGAAAAAAATCGACTTTTATTAAAAACGGACCGGACAGACGGACGCTTTCTGAATAACGTACAGTCCCTTGTAAAAACGGACGTATGGCAACCCTACTCCGTATTGTGATCACAATTTCCGTTTTGCAAAAGTACGACCGTTTAGTGCGAGATTTTTTTGACTGTAAATATTCTAAGTTTGAAATAAATTTCCGTTGTGGAATCCCGTCTTTTATTTATTGAACCCGGACACCGGCGAGCAGACCCGGACCCGACCTACAGGAAGTTAAGTGGGAAAAGAAAGCAGCACGTTACATTGGCGCCCGAGCAGGGACCTGAGAAAATATTGAAGTTTTTTCCTCTACATAATTAGTGTTGAACCGGTGACCGTTGTTTTTTTTTAAAGTGCCAGAAAGACTAGTATGAAACGGTGGGTTCATTCTCTAAAGAAAGAACAGCTAATAGAAGAACTGGAAGCGAATAATTTAGACACTACTGGGTCAGTAGATGAATTGAGGAGAAAATTAGGAAAATTCGTTCAGAAGAATCCCGAGTTGGGTATCGCCCGGCAAGACAAAATGATTGCAGAAGAATCTGTGTTACCTACTACTGCCAAGGAACCGGAGAGGCATGGCACTAGTAATATTTCGCTGCCACCAGCTACCCCAGCTCAGGAGAACTACCTGAAAGCAATTAACCAAATCCGGAAGTGGGGATGTCATTTTGATGGTAAAGACCCGTTAGCGTTTCTTGAGAGAGTTGAAGAACTCAGAGAAGGCTACCAGTTAACAGAAGCTCAGATTTTACGAGGGCTGCCTGAGTTACTTCGCGGCGAACCACTCCTTTGGTATCGGAACAATAAAGTGTCATGGTTAGACTGGCAAGATTTTATTAAAAGTTTTAAGCAATATTATGTACCTCGGCTTCAGCAAGAGCAGCTTGAACAAAAAGTACGGGACCGTTTGCAAAGAGAGAACGAGCCATTTCTAAGATATGCTACCGACATAATCACCCTTATGCGGAGGTCAGGAGGTTTTTCTACCAAGGAACAGCTAAATCGCATTTACAAAAATATGCTTCCCAAGTATATGCTATATATTCGTCAACGAGATATCTCTTCAATAAGTGACCTTATAGATCGTGCCAGTGAATACGAAGATATTTTGAAACTAAACCGTGAAAGCGAATCTCCTTTGAAACCTGAACGAAAAGTCAGTAACGTGAGTATGTCAACTCACCCAACAAATTATAACCGTGATACACACTGTTGGCGTTGCAAGCAACGCGGCCATACACGAATGAACTGCCAGCAACCGTTTAAGAAATTTTGTTCCTACCAGAGTACTGCATGATTACCTACGCTGTTACCGGTTACTAGGTTTAATCAACAAGGTGTAGCAACGCGATACCTACCTAGTACATACAGGTAATAGGTACTCGGCAGTAGTCTTTAGAGATAGATAGTAGGTAACTACCAGGTACGAGGTAACATCGCTACCGGTATAGTTGGGCATTTTTTAGTCAAAATAAGGAATAAGACTAACAACTAATTTTGCATATGTTAGTCATGACCAATCTCCCTCTCTCCCCCCTCTTTCACTTTCTCTCACCTCTCTCTCCCACTATCCCCCCCTCTCCCTCTCTCGCCCCTCCCCTCCCTCTCCTCTCTCCCCTCCCCTCCCTCTCCTCTCTCCCCTCCCCTCCCCTCCCTCTCCTCTTTCCCCTCCCCTCCCTTTCCTCTCTCCCCTCCCCTCCCCTCCCCTCCCTCTCTCCCCTCCCTCTCTCTCTCCTCTCTCCCCCTCCCCTCCCTCCCTCTCCTCTCCTTTCTCCCCTCTCCCTTCCTCCCTTTCCTCCCCTCTCTTTCCCCTCCCCTCCCCCTCTCTCTCTCATCTCCTCTCTCCCCCTCCCTCTTAACTTAACTTAACTCTCCTAATAACATGGGATAACTAAAACCCGGTGATATCCAATAATGGGTATTACCTGGTTCCGTAAGACAGTACCCGGTTAACCGGGTATTACCTGCTGACACTACCTACGCACTTGCAGTACTCTGCTCCCGGTAACATGTGCTACCTAATACCTGGAGATATCCCAATAGGTATTACCTGGTTCCGTAAGACAGTACCCGGTCAACCGGGTATTACCTACCGACACTACCTACGCATTTGCAGTACTCTGGTTCCTACTGTGGGTTTGACAACGTCCTTACAAGAGACTGTAATTGTAGAAAACAGGCGGGAAACGCCAACGGGGCCGGGCAGCCGAGAAGTTACGTTCGGCCCCAAAAATAAAGTTGATTTACACTCCAAGACCTCATATTAAAATCAGAATTTATAAGAAGAGTTTTTTAGCCTTGCTGGACACCGGATCCGAAAAATCGTATTTAAATAAGCAGATTTTAGAATTAAGCAAAAGGAATGGTCAGCGTCCGATCCAAGAAAAAACATCGGCACGCCTTGCCGACGGTAAAGAAATCACAATTCAAGGAACGTTACCCACGACATTTGGTTTTACGAATAAGTTATATCGCCACAATTTCTCCATAATGTCTAATTTAAAAGTCCCTTTACTTTTTGGAATAGACTTAATTAGTAAACTAAAAATAACGATTCCTCCGGCACCTAGAAAGCTAGTCACGGCCGACGTCTGTCACGTTGCCTTTGAACAGAAGCAAACAGAAGATGAAAAAAACGAATTTTTTAAAAATTTTGTCGAAGCTGAAGTAAGAAAATTCGACGACATCACCGGTCCGACACATTGTATACAACACCATATAAAAGTCATGAACGCCACACCTATAAAACAACGATATCGACCGCGCAATCATGCAATGCAAGCTATTATTAATGCTGAAGTAGGAAAAATGGAACGTGATGGAATAATAGAAGCAGCACATAGTCCTTGGAGTTCACCAGTCGTTATAGTACCCAAGAAGGATGGCAAACCACGTTTTTGCGTGGATTTTAGAAAAGTCAACGAAATAACGGAGAAAGATGCTTACCCTTTACCACAGGTTCAAGCTACTTTGGACAAGTTAAGAGGCGCAAAATTTCTATCTACTCTCGACTTGAAAAACGGCTACTGGCAAGTCCCTCTTACTGCAGAAAGTAAGCCAATTACTGCCTTCACCGTCCCGGGGAAAGGACTTAAACAATTTAAAGTAATGCCTTTCGGATTACATTCAGCAGCCGCAACCTTTCAAAGATTACTCGACCAAATAATAGGTCCTGAACTTGAACCAAATGCTTTTGTTTACCTTGATGACATCATCGTCGTTAGCAAAACTCTTAACGAACACATGCTGCATCTAAAAGAAGTTTTCCGACGTCTTCGTGAAGCCAGACTTAAGATTAACCCTGAAAAGTGTAAGTTTTGTGTAGACAGCCTGCGATATCTCGGTCATATTGTAGACCAAAACGGCATTAGGACCGACCCCGAAAAGGTTGAAGCTATTTCTTCTATGTCACCTCCCAAAAATGTTAAGGAAGTCAGGCGTTTTCATGGCATGGCTTCTTGGTACCGACGTTTTATTCCTGATTTTTCTAGCATAATAGAGCCTTTAACAAAACTTACTCGAAAAAACGCAAAATGGACATGGGGCAACGAAGAAAATGAGGCCTTTCAGAAAATTAAGCAGAAGTTAACCGAGTCTCCTATTTTAGCCTGTCCAGATTTTTCACAAAAATTCTTTTTGCAAACCGATGCAAGTGACGTAGGGGTAGGTGTCGTACTCACACAAATATTAAATCAAGAAGAGCGAGTAATTGCTTATGCAAGCCACACATTTAACAAAGCAGAACGTAATTACAGCGCGACGGAAAAGGAATGCCTTGCGGTTTTGTGGGGAATACGGAAAATGAAAGCGTACTTAGAAGGTTATACTTTTACTGTCATTACTGATCACCAATCCCTGAAGTGGTTACAACATATTGATAATCCTACTGGCCGACTGGCAAGGTGGGCTTTAGAACTTCAACAATTCGATTTTGATGTGCAATACCGACGTGGTTCTTTGAACAAAGTCCCCGACGCACTTTCACGTCAATCTTTACATAATCAATCCGGAAAAGATATCTGCGTTATTCAACGTCAACCTAAATGCAATTGGTACACAAAAACTTTGAGACAAGTAAAGGCGAACCCAGAGGCATTTCCAGATTTTTGTATTCGCAATAACAAACTATATCGCCATATTTTAAATGCTGTAAACTATAACGAAGCCCTGACAGAAGAAGAATGGAAACTGTGCATTCCTATAAAAGCGAAAAGCGTAGTGAAATACTTCGTCTATTTCATGACGAGCCAACCGCAGGACACCTTGGAATTGCAAAAACAATCGTCCGTCTGGCTCAGAAGTTCTATTGGCCAGGAATGTTTAAGGAAGCTGCCACAAACGTTAGAAAGTGCGACGTCTGCAATAGATATAAGATGTCCCAGCAACGTACAGGAGGGTTCCTACATCCAAATTTTTCTAATGATCCTTGGGATACCGTTTCTGTCGATTTAGTAGGCCCGCTACCGCGTTCCAACAAAGGTTACATTTGGCTTCTGGTCACGCAAGATGTCTTTACAAAATGGATTGAGCTTAAACCACTTCGTAAGGCCACCGGAGATGCTGTAACTAAAGTAGTAAAAGAAGAAGTAATTTTGCGACATGGATGCCCGTCTGTGATTATTACCGACAACGGTAAACAGTTCGTCAGTAAACAATTTAGTCAATTGTTAAAAGAATTCGGAATCAATCACCGCCGTACTCCTCCGTATTCTCCTCAATGTAATCCCGTTGAAAGACTTAACCGAGTCATCAAAACCATGATTGCCCAGTTCACTTGTAAAAACCATCGCCGATGGGACGAACGTATTAATGAAATACGTTTTGCTTATAACACTGCACAGCATGAAACGATTGGTTATTCCCCAGCATACCTTAACCATGGCCGCGAATTACAAAGAACTAACCTAATTACTAGAAACCGTGATAGCCGTAATCCCGAACGAAGGCATCATGACTTGTCCGATGCATTCGAGGTAGTACGAATCAACTTAGCGAGAGCCTTTCACCGTCAGGAAACTTACTACAACCTCCGACGCCGGGAATGGAAACCTCAGATAGGAGATAAGGTTTGGAAAAAAGAACATGTCTTGTCGGATAAGAAGGCAAAAATTAATGCAAAACTGGCTGCCAAGTTTGCCGGCCCGTATACCGTTGGGAAAATAATTTCACCTGTGATCTTCGACCTAAAAAACGAAAATGGCCGATGGATTCGACACGTTCATATCCAGCATTTAAAACCTTTGTCCGTTTCCTAATTACCCGCAAACGTTACCCTTCTCTAAATCTACGGACCATTGTGCTCATGCGTGATATTTCCCTTACTTTACCTGCGTCCAAATTTTGCCTATAAATAGGGGACACGCAAGGGGGTTAAGAGCATTCGTTCCAGTGGTAGAGACAACAAGATGGAAGAGTGTTTATTCATTGGTGCTTGCAGTCGAAAGCCGACGAGGCCAAGACCACCGCCGACATCAAGAGAAGTGGAAAAGGGTAAGCGGGCTATTTTGCTAAATGAACCGCCCATACCCAGGAAAAAAGTTCGTTGTCCCCGAAATATGACGCGAATTGTTAAGGAGGCGAAGTTGGAGGCCGTAAAACGTAAAAATATGTTTACGTCCCCGCCACCGAAATCTGACCTTTCAAAGCCTCCTCCCGCACCCGCAAGGGCCAAAGGTTTCAAACGGCCAAGGTGCGCGGTCCGATGCCCTCCTTCTACCGTCCTCCCACCTTCTTACCGGCCATTTTCCGCGTCGACCGCCAGTTCCGAGAAGGAGAAGACAGATCAGTCCGGCGATTTGTTAAGGATGGACGAGGACTGGGTTTTAGACTTGGAAGAGGCACTTGGCCTATGCGACAATGAAAAGGTTGCAAAACCTACACCTGCCGCAAAACCGCAAAGTACCCCTACTTCCCCACCTTTGACGACGACCCAGGTTCCCGAACCAGTTGAGGACCCCGCCGTTGGATCTGGTCACCGTGGGAGTCTACGTCCGGTGATCTACGAACGGAAGGCTCCAGGGGAAGTTTTCAAATGGTTCCGACTCCCTACCGGAAGGTTCTTGGAGGTCCCTGAAAGGGCCATTCGTCACCGCGAGTTTAAATGTAGGTTCGAAGGTGAAAGATGGCATCTCCGGTTCGACCGCCAGGGACACCTCCTTTCGAAGTCAGAGAAGGAGGGGAGTGTAACAAGGTAAATTTGTTATATGTGTTTGTATATATGTAAATATGTAGATATGTAAATAGATAGGATGTTTATTTTAAGTTTCGTTCCGCGATAGCGTTTAGTTTTGGAAGGGGATCATTTGAGTGGGGATCTCCCTCCATGCTCCGACCGTATATAAGGATGCGTTTGCTCAGCTTTGGATAAGTCGTCTCGACTTCGTGTGCCGCGTTGTTTCTGCCAGTACCGCAATCTATACTGGTGCCGTCTCCGATTCCTCCCGTCCTCGTACAAGCGACTTGTACACATCCAGCCCCCGAACAAGCGACTTGTTCATTTACCCTCGTACAAGCGACTTGTACACATCCGGCCCCCGAACAAGCGACTTGTTCATTTACCCTCGTACAAGCGACTTGTACACATCCAGCCCCCGAACAAGCGACTTGTTCACTTACCCTCGTACAAGCGACTTGTACGACTTGTACACATCCAGCCCCGGAACAAGCGACTTGTTCACTCACCCTCGTGTAAGCGACTTACACATATCCGGCTTGTAACAAGTGACTTGTTATATCATCCCCGTACAAGTGACTTGTACATTACATCCCCCGGAACAAGTATTTAGTTCACTCCGAATGTACTCCGTATTGTGATCACAATTTCCGTTTTGCAAAAGTACGACCGTTTAGTGCGAGATTTTTTTGGCTGTAAATATTCTAAGTTTGAAATAAATTTCCGTTGTGGAATCCCGTCTTTTATTTATTGAACCCGGACTCCGGCGAGCAGACCCGGACCCGACCTACAGGAAGTTAAGTGGGAAAAGAAAGCAGCACGTTACAATTTAAGTACATATAAAATAAGTACAGTGCATCATAATACATACAACCTCTGTAGAATTAACGTTAAAGTAATATACAAAATTATAATTTTTATGTAGTCTACAATTCGACAGTATAATTCCAAAAGGACGAACAGACCAAAGCCTCAGTAAAGTTCACGATCATCCTATTGTATTTTCTACACTAAAACTAAAAACTGTGATTTCTCAAAATATGGTTCTTTGGTCTGTCGTCGTTTTGAAATAACAGAGTCGACTTAGTCTGCTTAGTTTTAATAAAAACAAAAAAATTCTCATCAGTTCATCATCTAAATGTAAAAACGTTCAGGTTAACAATTGTCAATCAGCTGTTGGTACCTCACACTTCAACATTCAACTCGATTTATGCTAATAAAAGATTCTGACCTTTGTTTTCAAATTTTCATATCAAATTATAATCTCCACAATCAAACAGCTAAAGCTGCGGTTTCCTAGGATTGTCCGCTGAGCTGAACAGAACCGAAAGCGAAACGAAAACCGAATCTGTCGCGAACTATTCGGTCGCGAAAGTTGTTTCCTAGAATACGCTTTAAAATTAAACATTTTCTTACTGAATTGTCATCTGAGATGGAGATAAAAAAGAAAATGTGTGTTTTTCTTATTAAAAGAAGAGGAAGAGGAAGATTTGTTGAATTTAATAAAATCTACAAAAAGACGAAAAACTAATCAACTATTTTTAAATCGAAGGAAAGAAGGTATTGATTCGCATATCGATGATAATGAATCAATGCTCTTGCTGTTGTCACTAACCTTTAGTATTACTTATTTTTTTATTTAAAATTCAACCCAATACGACTTAATATTAAAAAAAATTAAATGAGACAAGCATTTGCAAAAACAGAAAACAGATATTCAGCAGATATTCAACAGTATCCAAGACACCAATTAAAATACTATTCGAATGTGTCAAAATGTACAGGGCGTCCCATTAAAATTTTTTGAGAAAATTTAACTTTTAAGATTCAATTGTTTCTGTGTACCTAAATGCACATGAAAAATGTTAGTATTACGGCCACTGTTAATCATGGTAAAAATACTATCACAAAATCTTTTAAGCGGACACTAAATCGCGCACTATACACTTAACGTTTCGCAGTCGTTCGTCAGCTTCGTCGAACGACTGCGAAACGATGTATAGTGCGCGATTTAGTGTCCGCTTAAAAGATTTTCTAAACTCATCGGACAAGAACCAACTGCAAATAGGTAAAAATATTGTAAAAATACATGTAGGTTTACCATGAAATGGTAAATTTACATTACTTTTAATATCAAATGTATTTGATATTAAAAGTAATAAAAGTAAAATGTATCAGGTATTTTTACAGTATTTTTACCATGATTAACAGTGGCTACAAATAACCAATGATTATTCATGTAAATTTACCATGAAATTTTTACAGTGCACGAAGAGATTACATATTCTATTAGATATTTATAATTAATTATGCACAGTGATCGTTAATTATGTATAAAACACTTCCACATTTCAGCTCTTTCATCCAATTGAATAGCTATAGATTGCGAATGCTTTTAGAGCTTTTGAAGAAATCCATACCAATGATGCACGCTGTATAAATTGTTGGCAAAACACTGTTTTTCCAAGTTTTTCTGCGATTTTTTCCAAATATTTGTTTTCACTACCATGTCCTTGTAACTTTTAAGTTTACATTTATACAAGGCAGGATGTTGTTTCAATAAATTAATTAATACTTAATATGTTTATTCATTTTGCACCGTTCGCTCCATCGATTGATTGGAACTGACAACGAAAACTGACACAAATTATGAAATTTTTCGCTATAGAAACGAGTGCAGTCTAGGTCGCGGTGGGTTGCGGTCGCATGATTTCCGAGGAAACCGTCGCTGAAACCAGGCTGAAACTAAACCGACGACGAAAACTGACACAAATCAAGACATTTTTCGCTATACAAATAAGCGAAATCTAGGAAACCATCCTCATTTAATTTTGTGCATTTGGTCAGAGCGAATGTCGGTTGCGGTCCGTTTCGGCCGGCCGAATGTCCTAGGAAACCGTACCTTAAGTAGTCCAACAAAATAAAAAATTACTATGGACTAAACAATGTCAACAACACTGACCATAAACTAAATGCAGGGTAGTCAATTCAAAAATATTCTCCCCTTCTGGAACAGGTTCATCTAATTGCTGGTGCTCTTCATTTATTGTCTCTTTTTGCAGGGGCTCTAAATAACATAATTGAAATTAATAATAATGGTTATCTATCAAAATTAAAGGCAGATTACTACCTGGTAAATGTTCAGTGGGAATAGCTGTATGAAGTAAAATATTATTTCTGCCGAAACAGTTTTCCATAAGATGTTTACCACAGTTCTTATATATTTTTTCTGGAGATCTTTCTAAAAGTTCTCGTCTTCCACAAACCAATATGCACCTTTCAAAAAGTTGCGGGTATTTATTGGGATTTGGAAATCTATCATTGCTTTCCACACTTCCAGAAACTTCACAGTATACACCCATTTCTTTTTTCACACTGGAAAATTATATTGGCATTTTATTTTTTCAATTAACATTAATTTATTTCATCACTTACCACAAAGAACAATCTCAATATACACACACAACAAACAACACAATTAATTAGTGTTTTTATAATCCTAACAACGTTAAAAACTATGAATTAAAAGAAACAACAACGCGACGCCACAAAGTGCATACTTGCGTGACACAACGCCATAACCGCCATAACGCTTGTAACTTGCATTTGATTGGTTGGACAGGTCGGTGGCGTTCCGGAAGCAAGGCGCCAAATTTAAATTTATGCACATGCCTGCCCTCTACAATTAGGGGAAATACTACTACCTCATTTTGCTAAGTACCCAGAGCTCCAATATAAGTGTCTACCCCGTGGTTATTGCATTCGTATAAACTCCCAACAAAATTTCATTATTTCGCATGCGCTTAGTGCGGGTTTGGTTAAATTCTTCCCACGAGTTCAGCCGAACGCATCGCGTCTTGCGCCCGCGGACGTCTCTGTGATTTGTTCTGTACAATAGTAACATTTTATATTTTTCTTGTTTTTTGATTTCTTTTTAATACCGTTACTATGTATAGAATTTGTTGTTTTTAACTTTTTTTAATGGAACATTACGTTTTTTATCGCGTTCAGGATGTCAAATTAATAATATCTCTAACATATATTAGCTCCCAAAACACCTCATCTTGAATTGCAGTTATTTTTATAATAACATTTAATAATAAATAACATAACATATCCCGCGTTTCAATATTTGACACAAACATTTTTTAATATGAACTAAATTTAATGATTAATGATTAATCAAAACAGTTAACATAATTTTAACAGTATGATAATAATTTCCAAATTCTACTGTTTCAACACATTCCTTATTGTGGTCGTGAACAAAAATTCTATTGTAATTTGTACGCTTTCCGTGCATCTCAAGACTTATTTACTAAATAATTTATAAAATAGTAGACTTTGAGAGATAATATTTTAGAAACATAATTAATTTGACATCCTAAACGCGATGCGATGATAAAAAAACATGTACCGTTAAAGAAAGTTGAAAACAATTGAAATTTTCTAAAACCAAATAGTCATTTGTTTTTCCGAAGCCATAAAATCGAACAAGAAAGGCGCTGAAACTTTTCTAATTTAAGTCATTTCGTAAAAATTCAAATAAAGAAGTTAAGTAGGTATTATAACGGCTTCCCGTGAACACCGTGAATATTCTTATAAAAACGAGTGAATAAATGAATTGGCTTGTCGATTTAGTAAAATTAAAGGAAGTTTTTAAACATTATTTTTTTTTCCTGAAACAAATTGTTTAGTCGAAAGAAAAGCGTAATAAGTAAGCTTGCAATTGAACTGGTAATTATTTCAATTTGATGTATTATTCTTGATATGTACCTACTCGTACTTGTATTTTTGTATGTACCTATATTGATATGTGGATCGCGTGCAGCAAAGTAGCTATAGTGTGTTTACAGGTTAGCTGGCGACGCACACACTCTCGTGAGTGGACGTCAAGGCGCGCCGCGCCGATTCACCAACAGTTGCTGCTGAATGTTCGGCGCCGCGCCGATAAAGATTTTTGGCGTCGGTGCCTGAATCATTACGTCGGCTGAGCGAACACGTTTAAATTGAACTATGGCTGCGTCGTGCCGGAGCATATTTATTATTAACGATGAGAAAATGAGGCTACTATCGGAAAGGACGACGACGCGCCTCCAGTCCAGACAACGATGAGTAGTCATAGTTCCGCTGACGGTACTTTCGACACAATCACTTAAGATAATTTTATACCTGTTTGAAGGCAATACTGACTTCAAAACATATTTCTATACCCGCTGTTTCAAATTGAGTTTACGCTGAAGGAATCTTGTAACCTGTAAAGGCTACTTTAGTACTTTACATGACGCAATTTGTTTTGCAGCAAGAGGCAATTTTTATCGTGCGCTTGCATTGGCAAATGTTTGTCAACAATAATTGTTAATTAACCGCAATAAGACCATTCAAATATAAGGCACCATAAATATTTACACAAAAATTTTTACACGGCCTACTTATTCGAAAATGAATTTTTTTATTATTATGATTATTTCATTATTTTGTAAGCAGATTTAAGATATTTTGGCATCCCTGTAAAAAGAAAGAAAATATCTACCGAATGAATTACAAAAATTACTACATTGCTATTAAAAAAAAAAACACGGTTGCGTAAATATTTTGAAAACTAGCTGTGCATTTGCTTTTTTGATAAGAAATTCAGGATCAGCACGAAAATCAGAGAATTTTTGCTAACTTAACTGAATTTCTATCTTTAAGGGCCGATATTTCAATCACAAGTTAACTTTAACTATCAGTTTTTCCCCATAGTAACAATTATGAAAACAATGATCCCTATGACAATAAACTGAAGTTGACTTGTGATTGAAATATCGGCCCTAAAACTAAAAAGTTAGTAATGGTGAAAGGTTCAGATTGAACACACTGTACCTAAAAACATGCACCCTTTTGAAATCCATAATAAAAAATAGGAGTTTCTATTTCAAAAAATTAAATTATTTTTGTACCAAAATGGTACGCCATTGTACAAAAAATAAACCACTAAAAGATTGCGAATTTATAGTAATAATTGACATATTCGAGCGTTTTTGCAAAATAACGTATTGCTATGATATTACCTAAAATATCATACACTGAGAACCTTATAAGACTGAACATAGTAATTATCAATGGAAGCTTTATTACATTATTATTTCCAAATTTATTTCATTCGCCATGGTTACCGTGCGTTGTTAGTAATAGGTCTGTTCCATTTGACAGAATTTCAAGTTCCGAACTGTTCAAATCATGGGCAGTTTGAAATTTATATCCAATTTTGTGCACTGCTTATGCTCAGAGAACGATTTTGAACGGTTCAGAACTCGAAATTCTGACGAATGGAACGGACCTAATGACACTACTGATTTTGAATTGTCAGATTGAATTAAATTGTTCTTTTGATTTATTGTAAAATAATGTATACAATCGCCAAAAAAGTAGAAATGTACACATTATTCTCAAATGGAGCTTCGTTGAAAGAGGTCCCTTCATTATTTGCCGCCAAATTTAATTAATGTAATGAAATAAACCTTTCTTAATACCTACTTTCTATGTGCAGTTTTTAAATCATTCATGATTTGTATGTGATACAAATGCCGCCTTCAGCGATCAATTTGCAAGTAAATCAGTAGCAATCACCTGTTTTTCAGGACCCCCCGTGGGAGGTGTTGGTTTAATCCTATCTGTAGCTAACCTGATTAATATGGTGCGTGTAGTGAGCCAAAACTTCTTCTACTTCGTCACCTGAGAGTTAATTAATGGCTTTGAGGGCGGTGCTCTAACAACTTGCCTGGTTTTCCAGGACCCTCTGTATATCGCTCTATCGCCGCCTAACCTAGCCAATTAATTTAAAGCGCAAGAAATAAGTTTTGACTGCCTTATTTGCACTCCCCTATGGGTGGTTTGGCATAACGATTTCTAGGCAATCGCTTCTAATCAACCGACAAATCTCCCGGCAAAGACCACAGATTGACCCTCCCCCATATACATGGTGTAAAAGAAACTTTGTTAAGAAAATGGCTAGGTATGTAGTTCAAATTGTTTGGTTTCCAATTTGCCTGAGAGAATCCCCAAGGGTAGAATGATTTCTAAAAGTACACTGTATTGAAGCCCAGGTAGATGTGGGAAATCGTTAATTGCTGTTCGTTGATTAAATTACAGAAATTGTCTACTAATTTAAGAAACACTGACCCATCAATTTTTTCTAAGATGAAGGTCACTAGTGAGTTTTAATACTCGCTGAAATGTAACCAAAATAGTTGATTAAATTTAGCTCAATGTAATGGTACTATGAACCGTACTCACTCTTTAGTCTAATTAATGCAAAACAAATTATCTCTACACAGATATCACCACCAATGGTGCGCTGAATGGAATAAATAAATGCCAAATACCTAAGACGTATAATCCGTGTTCACTTCCGCACTGTCCACTTTGATTTAAAACACTCGCGTCGCGACGCCTACGTGTTTAGTTTAATTGCCTTTCTTATCACATTGTATTTTAACCGTACCGAAATAAATGATTTAACAAAAAAATTAATAAAGACTACAAGCGCCTAAGGAAAAACACAATTAAGCCAAATTAGAATTAACTCAATCGTTCTCGCTAGAGCTTCAATGCTATCTGTTTCTTTTCCGCGTTCCTATCCCGCAAGTCTAAATTAACAACACCCCCTCGGACTTGTCCGATAGATTTTGAAAAACCCACCGATTAATGGTAACCGTTGATTTGAATTCTAGCACACCCCTTGACTGCATTTTTCTCAAACAAGTATAAATTATGAGCTCCAAATTGTCATATGGAATGCGTCTGCCTCGCGATGTCTGCGATTTGTTTTCTCGCCAACTATGTTTCAAGAGCCTCTTGAATTGACAGAGAATTATGACGCTAGACTGGGAACAGAAATAGACAAAAACAAAACACTTCCACTCGAGCGTAATTCGATCTGACTTTTCCGTTAATGTACATGTTACCGTGATTTTAGCGCGACAAACTTTTGTACAGAAATTCGAAACACAAAGATAAGGCTACTTCACATGGCAGATTTACGGCTCCGTGTGTGGTCTATCATTAACCGAAGGGGACTGCAAGTCGCCAAGCATTGCTGCTTATCGCTTGAAAAAAAAATTACCCAGAATACGGACATGTGTTCGTTATTGAAATAGAACATGCAACCAGCGCATTTGTTTTGAAAACAAATTTAGCGAACGTTTCAGTACTACTATCTGTTCTACGAATCCTCTGCCTGCTACCTAACTACTGGCTACTGGCGGCCGCCCTAAAGGTTATGCTACTAACCTAGATTCTGTTTAGAGTTGAACGACCCTTCGGAATAAAAGGAATGATAATATTTAATTTCGGCTCGTGATCGCTATTAATCTGGACCTGCGTCGTGATAACCCGTTCTTCTTGGTGGATCGGTAAGAACTCTTGAAAGAACAAGGCCACTGCGGGGCCTGGTATAATGAGCGTAAAAACCTTGCGTTGAAATCAAATACAAAGAAACAAAAATTACGATTCTCAGAAAGTACAGTGTAACCCGCTTAACAGATTTCACTTTCGAATATGGGCGCGGTCTACTTTCTTTCGATTCACACCGTTGGTGGTTTATCGTCTACAGAGATATTTGTTGGAAAGCTCTGCTCCTTAATTAGATTAACAATTAATTGAATTTCAACTTAGCTCGAGTCTTGGTACTTGGTGTTCGTCACTTCAGATCGTTCGATTGTTCTGTTTAATAAACCAACGCACAGTGTGACACAGTGGGCCTACAGTGTACTTAATTAATGGAGTTAATTAATGAATTAATCAGATATTCTGGAGAAGTATGTGATATAAAATGCCGCCCTCGGCGATCAATTTGCAACACAATCAATAGCAATCACCAGTTTTTTTCGACTCCTTTTGGAAGTGGTATAATAACCCTAACACTGGCTAAACTAATTAATTAAGGTCGAATGGGTAGGGTCCCTCCCAGCTAGTTCCAATCGCCTTGAGAAAGTGGCTCTTGGCTCCTTTTTTTCAAATCTCTCCCTTCGTTGTTTTTTCGTCGGCTAAACCTATCTAACTAAATTATTGCGCAAGAACCCAAATTGACTGTTTTTCGACACTACACTATGAGTGTTTCAGTCTCTCGGCAAATCGCTTCTAATTAACCTGCAAATCTTTGGGCAAAGACCACAATTCGGTTCACACTACTGGGATGCGAGAACTTTGTTAAGAAAATGGCTATGAATATGCAGTTCAAATTGTTCGGCCTCGTAATTTCACGAAATTCGTAATGACAATTAATTGACCTTGATTTCCTAGTTTAGATTGTGCTGGTGCACTTGGTTTCAGCGGCAGATTTAGTGATTTAGATCGGCGACTTCCCTGTACAAATCGAAAACAACCGTTAGCGTGTTTCCAACTTGCCGGAGAAAATCCCCAAGGGAGAATTATTTCTAAGAGTACACTGTATTGAATTTCCAGGTAGATTTGGGGAATAGTTAATTGCTGCTGGTTGGTTAAATTACAGAACTGGCCTAATAATTACAGAAACAATGACCAACAAATTTTTCTAAGGTGAATGTCACTAGTGAGTTCAATACTCCCTTCAATGTAAAAAAAAATAGTTTGATTAAAGTTATCTAGATGCAATGGTAATACGAACTTTACTGACTCTTTAGCCACTAATTAATGTAAATTAAATTATCCCTACGCAATTGTTACCACCAAAGGTGCGATGAAGAAATACAAATAAATGTCAATTACCTAAAACCGTGTAATCCGTGTAACACCCGCGCACCTCTCACTCTGATTTAAACACTCGCGTCGCGACGCTCATGTGTTTGGTTTTTTTTAATTGCCCTTTCTAACACACTGCATTTTAACCGTACCGAAATAAATGATTTATCTAGAAAAATGAGTAAATGACTTCAAGCGCTACAGAAAAAAACCGGTACGTCAGAATTTAAAATATTCGACTGCTCGTTCAAGAGATTCAAACGTTTCTGCCTGTTTTTCGCGTTCCGTCCCTTCCAAGTAAAGTTAAACACACCCCACGGATTTAAACCAGACTAAAGCGAATGCTCCAACTCGCAATGTAATTTGATATCTTTACTCACATGGAACATGTATCTGCAATTTTAACGCGACAAAATGTATACAAAATCTAAGCAAAACAATCTAAAACGTCAAGTAGATTTGTTTTATGATGTCTGTGCAGCTATAGTGCACTTGAATGGCGCTTGACGTTATAGAATTTCTGAAGAGCTCTCTGGATGGTAAACAGCCCCTTGAGAAAGGACAGGGTGTCGCGCTTAATTACCCCGGGCCGTATTTTTACAGCGTGCAGTTTTCGAACACGTGTTCGTTATTTGAAATGAAACATGCAACAATCGCTTTTGTTTTGAAAACAAATTCCGCGTACATTTCAGTTCCAACAATTGTGAAGAACGGATGTGAATCAGCTATAAGAAGAATCCATAATAATAATAATAATAATAATAATAATAATAATAATAGTAATAGTAATAGTAATAGTAATAGTAATAGTAATAGTAATAGTAATAGTAATAATAGTAATAGTAATAGTAATAGTAATAGTAATAGTAATAGTAATAGTAATAGTAATAGTAATAGTAATAGTAATAGTAATAGTAATAGTAATAGTAATAGTAATAGTAATAGTAATAGTAATAGTAATAGTAATAGTAATAGTAATAGTAATAGTAATAGTAATAGTAATAGTAATAGTAATAGTAATAGTAATAGTAATAGTAATAGTAATAGTAATAGTAATAGTAATAGTAATAGTAATAGTAATAGTAATAGTAATAGTAATAGTAATAATAATAATAATAATAATAATAATAATAATAATAATAATAATAATAATAATAATAATAATAATAATCACATTTATTTGTTTAACAATATACAAAGTCGTCAAAATATATATTCAATAGACTACAAAAAAGGAGAATCTTTACCCAGATATTCTTCTATGGTATAAAAAGCTTCGTTTATCAACATTCGTTTCACAGTTTTTTTAAATAATGTTCTGTTCAGATTTCTTATTTAGTCAGGGATTTTGTTATAGAATTTTATGCCATAGTAATTTATTCCTTGTTGTGTTTTTTTGATTCTATGATACGGGATTACTAGCTCGCTTTTGTGCTTTGTATGGTATTTGTGAATTTCTTCGTTAGCGAAGAATAGTGTCTTATTATCAAAGACGTACAGTACGCAGTAGGGTGGGTCATTTTTGTATGGAAAAAAACGAATATTGCGCTTTTGATTTTTAATAGCAAAATTATATTGCCTTTACATGAAAACAGTGTAATGCTAAAATTTAAAATAAATAGCACCTCATCTTCAGGTTGCACTTTGCCTTGGAAATACGAATAACTTGAATATATTCTGGTAGTCATATACCATAAATGTCTCAAGGAAAATAGGGTTTTTAGAATAAAATAATCATTTATTAATAATTAAAAAAATAATACAACAGAAAAATTAATGAAAATCATTCAATATTGAAATCTTTCTTGCTATCGAATTTAGGCGTTGCTGCGAGATTCGAGTTTTAATTTTATCTACCTTCTCTTGCCCTTTTAGTATACAGTTTTGATCATAACTCTGTTATTATTATTATTGCAAATACGAACTTTTCACTTTCACTTTCTTGTATAATTTCAAAAATTCAAACGTAAGGCGCACCCTCTAAATATTAACTAAATTCAAAAATATTTCTAGGTGTCATAATATCACCCACCCTAGTACGCAGGTAAGTATGAAGGTGCTGACTATGGTAAGTATACCGGTTTGATGAAAGAGTTCTCTGCAGCTTGTAGAGTTCTCCACATTGCACAGTATTCTTATTGGTTTTTTCTGTTTTAGGAATACAGAATTTGCTGCTCACGATGCTCCCCATATAAGAATGCCATAGGTCGCTGTATTGTGGAAGAGGGAGTGGTACCCAATAACTACGGATTGGTAAGTTGCAATTTTTGCTAATCTTCTTAGGCAGTATAATATTCTTGACAACTTTTTATTTACTTCATCAATATGTTGTGTCCATTTCAAGTCGCTGTCTAAATGAAGTTCAAAAAGTTCACTGAGTCCTCCTGTTTGAAGACTTTTGTGGTAAACTTTATGTATCACAAACTCTTTTAAACGGACACTAAATGGCGCACAAACACTTAACGTTTCGCAGTCGTTCGACAGCTGACGAAGCTGTGTATTTAAAAGAGTTTGTGATACAATTTTCATCGGACAAGAACCAGCTTTAATTGTAAACTTTATGGTTTTCTCCATATTCATGTGTAACTGATTACTAGTGAACCATAATCTTGCATCTTTTAAGGATGTTGACGTTTTCTGCTCTAGTTCCTCTAGTTTATCGTGTTTATTGATAAATGACGTATCATCTGCATATAGGGTGATTCCAGTAAACGTAACGTTCGCAATAGATCGTTTGTAAAGATGACATACGATAAAGGTCCTAATATAGATCCTCGAGGGAATCCATAATTGTTGTGATTAATTTGAGATGCTTTACCATTCCAGTCTGTATACTGAGTTCTTGATATTAAGTATGACTCAATCAATTTGTATCGTGTGCCCCTAATTCCATACCAGTGTAACTTTTGTAATAAAATTGAGTGATTTACACAGTCGAAGGCCTTGCTTAGGTCGCAAAAGGTTACCTCAACTATTTGCCCTTCGTCAAAAGCTTCCAGTATCTTTTCGACAACTTGAACTGTAGCAGTTATGTGTTTAATATATTCTTTAGTCTTAGTACGTCATTCGTGATATTTTGTTCTTTCATATGCTGCTTCTGGCGATTAACACATATACTCTTTAGAGGAAATGACTTATGAAATAATGTCATGAAGGTCTTGTGAAAATCCGAAAATGTATTAGTTGTATTTTTAAATATATAGAGCCACGTCACTCGATTTAATTGTAGTTTGAACATTTCTGTGTCAATATTATTTATATCCTTCTCATTATGTATTTTTTTGTTTCAGGTATCTTCTGTATTACACTTGAGAAGCGCATAATCTGCCCCAGATGATCCGAAATGTGCAGGTTATCGTCTTAATTTCCACGTTGTTCATATTTGTGCAAATATTATCAATGCATGTTTTGCTGTGTTCTATTATTCTAGTAGGTTCCAATGTTGTAATGTTTAGTCCAAAAGAATTTATACATTCCAGGAAGTTTTTTTGTTCAATTGTTTCTTGTAATAAATTGATATTGAAATCTCCTGCAATAATAATTTTGGCCAATTTGTTTGTATTTGTTATTTTTTCTAAAGTAGTTTCTAATCTTTCAAGGAAAACATTTGCATCGCTATCCGGGGTGCGATACAGTACAATTACTAACAAGTTTAGCCTTCTAATTTCTATACCTGTAACTTCGTACGCTTTTTCTATGGAGAGTGCCAAGATATCTCTCTTTTCTTCAAATTCTATGTCTTCTTTTAGGAATATAGTTACACCTCCGTGTTTAAACTCACTTCTGGCAAAGAAAGATCCCAATTTGTAGTTCCGAACATATGTACTGGACATATTGATGTGGTTGTTCCAGTGTTCAGTAATGCCACAGAATATCTAACAATCAGAATGCAAACTCTCGGCGGCACCTTTGATCTTTTCGGTACACATTTCGGTGACCTTCAGCCATTTTGTCAGGCTAGACAATAGAGATGTGCGAGTTGACTTACCGAGTCGACTCGATTAAAAGAGCCAATGAAGCAGCTCGCTGTAGTTCAGCACGGCAGCTCTCAGCTCTTACTGCGCCGGGCTGAGAATCGAGAGCTTCCAACGCCCACTTCACATAGGCCGAAGTTAGACAGTGGGGAACATCGAGATTTCGGGGGACTCCAAGATTTTCGGGGGACTCGGTCAGTACGCGTCTCGCCGTTGAACTGTTAGCGCGTACGTAAATGGGCTTACTGATTAATTTAAAATGGTCACTTCATGTTCAGTACCGCAGTGTGAAAGTAACTCATCTGTTTTAATTATATATTATTATTACATCTCGTATTTAATTATTTATTAAGAGAACTTATTTTTTAACATTATAAAAAATTTCCTTTTTTTAAGAATCATAGTAGTCCTCGCTGCGACTCCTAGACAATAGTAGTTAGAACTATTATGTATTGTATGTAGTTCAGCTAACTCTGCTATATCGTTCATATTTCCAATTGTTTCAAATGATTTATTTCTTTTTTTAATTTAAAGATATTGGAAACAACAAAAATAATTAAGTATATTATTTTTAAACTCGTGCTTGTGAGTTTACATAATTATATTCCACACACGTGCATTGTATATATTTTAACATGTTGGAATTAGTTTTATGAATATATTTAATTTTACAATAATAAATTTATGGTCAACTCTGACTCCGCATTACACATTCGGCATTAGATAAATAATATGTCAGGTAACGGCGCGGCGCGCGCGGCATTGTCTCAAGTTCTCGGGGTATTCTCCCACTGCTTTGAGCAGGCCTATTATTCAGTGGGCGTTGGAGCTTCCCAATGAAACGGCAAAGAGTCAACTCGATCGAAAGAGTCACTTTTCCCATCTCTACTAGACATTGGCGGCGCCAATTTTGAAATTACATTTTCGCTTTTATCTATGAAGTGAGAACGAGAATTTAGCTCTGTTTACCAAGATACTGCTTGTTGCTGCAATTTCTTACTGCATACACATCACCAGCTTTCTTCTTTCCAGTCATTTTTATGCAGAAATTTATTTACAAATGCTTCCCGCGAACATAACCTAACAACCGTGCACTACGCAATTAATCAAATTCTAGCCCGCCAAAATGGCGATTTTACGATTTGCGTGACCTACCCCACCACAAGAGTTTGCATTCTGGTTATTCTGTGGTAATGCACACTAAGTCGATATTTTCTTTTTCCAAAAACATATTCATCGATTTTATTTGTTAATGATTGGATGTTTATATTTAAAAGAATAAAATTTTGTGTATTGAAATTCGCGGTATGGGATTCAGTTGTATTAACTATGTTCCAGTCATTTTGGGCTGTATTCTCAATAAAAAACGGTTTACACATGTTCCGAATGGCCACATGTTGGTTTGTTTTACATGATGCGTATTCCTTGGGATGACGGGAATGCGTCTGCAAATAATTCTGTACTTCATTCTCCGTCGTGTTTTTATCTAGGCGATATACATGGAGATGGGCTAACCTTGTAGCGCCTTTGAGCTCCATGTTGGTAGCTGTACCTTGTATTGTTTCTACATAGTTTCTTCTTATCTACGTTCCTTTTTTTTACCACTAGTGTGTAAGGATCTTTATCATCAGATTTATCGATTTGCTCTTTTTCTGAATGATTTTCCAATGTATTTATTGTAGAACGTTCATCTATTGTTTTGTCCGTTGTTTTTAGAGCCTCCGTGTAGGAACGCTTATTTATGTGTGTGGGTTTGTTTACGAGTTCTTGTTTGATATTTTCAGTTTCGTTCGTTTGCATGTTTTCTGTTGGCGATTTGTTTTTATTTTGAATGATCTTATTACTAGAGCTGCCCTCTTTTGTCCACGGGATAATGTTTTCTGTTAAGTTATTCGTATATATTACAGATTTTATTTTAGTTATCTCTTCTCGTAAGGTTTTGTTTTCCGACTTAAGACTTTCTATTTCTACAGTGAATGCGTCAATTACTCTATTTGTTGCTTTGTTAATTAGTTCTTCAAGCTTAAATAGTAAATCTGTCTTTTGATCACTATCATTTACCTTCTCAACTGCCGACCCAATTGTGTTTGTTTCCGCCAATTCTTCATCTTTGGAGGTTACTGTTTGCTCACATCGAGTACATGTCCAAAGTTTTATGTTGCCACTTTCTTTCAGTGTTGTTAGGTTATCTATATTAAGTCCGACACAATGTATGTGATAATTATTACCACAGTTACCTCTGCATTTTATCGCCATACTTGTCGCATGATCCACAAGAATAAAGGAATTTATTCCAAACCGGCAGAAAGTGATGTTGGAACACACATACATCAAAACAGTCTTCTGGAAATTCAAAACACTTCAAGGGTCATATACATACAATACTGAGTCTGAGAATCTAAAAAACAAATAAAATCAAAAAGGTATTAAAGATCAAGAAATGAAGATGGTAATTCTCATCCACATTCCGGATGAAGAGGTCGCTTGGGTCCAAGAATTTCAAGATGCCATGAATTGGACATAATATTGTCAATTCGTGAGTAAAGTCCAGAAGTAATTCAGACATCCATTGATGACAAGAAACTGGCCAATACGAGTTCCTAAGAACCATCGTAAGAGGAAACAAGTCTACTCAGAGGAAGGAAGACGGGTCAGAGTAAAAATACCCATTGCAGCAAACGTGCAGGTGAATTATGAAGAGATGTTGGAAATAAATTTAAAACTAGTACATATCAAAAGTGATAAAGGACACTGACCATAGAATTAAATAATTTAGGGCCAGTTTCATAATTGAATTTAAAGGAGACTTTAAATTAAAGTCACTTTCAGATGTCAAAACAAATATGAAAACACATTTGTTTACACAGTGCAATTTTAATATTGAAGTACACACATATAAAATGTAGGTTAAGTGTTGTGTTTTAAACAAATTGTTAATTTTGAAATTCATACCTAAAAAGGAAGTTTTAATTGTAAAAATTGTTAGATATATTTTACGTGACTGAGTAGATTTCATACTCGGTGGTGTACTACTACTACTACTACTACTTCTACCCTTAAATAATGGTTTTATTATGCTCTTAAGTGCCTAACCAATAATAACTTGGTTTTTCGAAAATCATATAAAGTCGAAGCTCCGTAACTCGAACTGCCAAGGGACCTGAGATTAAATTCGAGTTATAGAATATTCGAATTAAATAAGATGAATACATACATGTACATACATATGTATTTATTTACATATTTTATTAAGAAGTAAAAAAAAACATATGTAAACATTAGTAAATACATACATCAAAATTTGATCACCATTTAATTAATTTTATTGCCGATTAAAGTAATTGGTGATTAAATTTTGATGAGTAGCTTTCTTGATACAATTTGTTTCATAAAAATGATCAATTTTATTTAATAAAGAAAAACTATTCTGAATTTACTGTGTTTAAGAACACAAGGATTTCTAATTGTATTCTGAGAAAACTGTATTGTCGATGCTTTGTTTTTAATAATCGTGGATAATGTACTTGCTGGTATTTTGTATTCTTCAACAATATTTTTCTTTTTGACACCACTCTCGACTTTTTTTTTTAATTTCAAGCTTTTGTTGAACTAAGACTTTTAAGTTGACGTCTAGATATTATATTATAAAAATTGTAAAAAATGTATGTAAAGACAATACGACCAAATTAATCGAAACACTAAACGCAACTGAAGTGCGTAGAATTATTAGGGAGTTTTCGCAGTTTCTACCTTGTGGATAGCGTTTACGCTAAATGCTATAAAAATAGTAATGCGCTTGCTCACACAGTTGTAAGCACGCGCACTAATAGTTTTGTAGCATTTAGCGTAAACGCTATCCATAAGGTAGAACTGCGAAAACTCCCTATTGTCTCATTGTCAGATCCGAAGTAGGGTATTTCCAGAAGCAGTGTCGCTGGAAACGTTGTAAATTGATAATGAAAAGGTGGGCATTTCTCGTAAAAATTCGAGTTATAGAGTTTTGTGAGTCCTCTGTTCATCAAATTTATTTCGAGTTATAGAAATTTTCGAGTTATAGAAATTCGAAATAGAGAGCGAAAAATCAATGCGAAACGCTAGGCAAGTGCAGGGGACAGCAAGCAACTTCGAGTTATAGAAAAATTCGAGTTATGGGAATTCGAGTTACGGAGCTTTGACTGTACTTATACCGGTTGTTTCAAATTGGGTGTGCACTGAAGGGATCTCCTAAACCATGAGAGTTACAGATTCTGTTAAATGGAAGAAAAGTTGCACCAGTCATTGCTTAATTCGTATCCATTAACAGAATCAATTTTCTCTTAATTGTTCTTGAAGTATTGGTGAAAATGTAAAAATATCGATTTTCTTTTTTCCTCTATAACTCCCTTATCAAAAATAATTTAGAAATTCTGTCTTAACTTTCTACAGGTACTTTTGGATTCTGCTTCAAATAGGGGCAGTAGAATTGTGGTCACACGTTTCGTCTCTCCGCGACCATCCTCAGTTTACATTTGTAAATATAACGTACACCTTTTTATTATCGTATTTGTTGCCATTTTTTCTCCTGATTGTAATGGTATATCACACTTAATTGTTGATATTAATTTGAAGCTTAAATAATACAGATTTTTAAATGAAAATTTTATTTAATACATAATTTCAAATACTTAGTTCATTTTCTTAGGTATAGTGTAAATTTCAATGAATTATTTAATATCTGTCTCTTTAGTTATTGTATAATAAATTCTTTTTTCTACTTTGCGTTCACAATAAACTCATTGTGACACCAAAAACAGTTTCACAATGAAGCTCATTGTGAAACTGTTTTTGGGGAAATTTTAGTCAATTTTTAATTGAAAATATTTATTAGATTCTACAAAATAACTCATTATTTATTTGTTACTTAACAGAATATTCACAATGAAGCTGGATAAGAAAAATTAATAACTTGTTAAAGTGACTTTTGATTAAAACGAAAGGTTTTCAGTGTTGCCATGCATTACAACTAAAATTCCCCATATACCAAGAAGATCAAATTTTTGACAATATTTTTCATTTTTTTGTTCAATAAGTGACGCAAAGTAGAAAAAATACTATATTTTACACGTTTCACAAGGGGCATTGTAACACTCGTTCCGTTGGGGCACTCCGAGCTTGCTACGCTTCGCTCGTCGTACCCCAACCCCACTCGTGTTACAATAACCCTTCTTGTGAAACTCGTAAAATAATATACTATTAACGGATACTGATAATGCACATTTGTAGTATCCGTTAAAAGAATTTGTTATACGAGATAGTTGTTGACGAGGCTAATTTTACAAACAAGGGAATATTTAATAGAAATGTACATAGATATTGGTCCAGGAAGAATCAAAAAAGATTTCAACAAGTGTGACCACAGATACAATTCAGCTTAAATGTTTGGTGTGGTATTTGGCATAATAGAATTAATGGTCCGATCATTTACGAAAATGAGATCACCAAATATTAGCCTTTTGATTTTTTATTGATTGATTGATTGATTTTATTGATTTTTCCTCTTCCGACGTTTGAATGTTAGTTATTAATATTTAATAAGTAAAAAAAGTACTAAACAATAAATTTACTTATTAAATAAATCATGACGAAACTGTATCAAGTTTTTTTTTTATCATATTTTAACTTTACTTGAAAAAAGTATTAATTGTTATACATCACTGCAATCGGCAGAAAAAATGCTATCGAATAGAATAATTAAAAGATATATGTTGTATTTAAAAAATCGAAACTGAAGTTGGTCGTGGAGAGACGAAACGTTTGACTTCAATTCTGCCACCTCTATTCGAAGTAGAATAAGAAAGTGCCTGTAGAAAGTTAAATCAGAATTTCAAAATTATTTATAATACGAGAGATACAGAGGAAAAAAAAAATCGACATTTTTACATTTTGATCAATATCTCAAGAAATAAGAAAAAAATTATTCTGTGAATGAATACGAATTAGGCATTGATTTGTGCAACTTTTCTTCCATTTAACCAGATTTGTATCTCTTACGGTTTAGAAGATCCCTTCAGTGCACACTCAATTTGAAACAGCCGGTATACTGATCAAAACCTTTTCGATAGCGTCCGTTATGTAAATCGAAATCCTTTACGATGACCATCACTCCGTACTTGTCATTCCAACATTCACCGCACATATTCTCAAATTGTTCAAATGTCATATCGGGGGTCACGTGATCATCGAATACATGTCGTAACTTCATTTTATCCTGCTTAAATAAAATTATACAGTTACAGTTGTCGCGAATGAAATGCTTTGGTATGCGAGTATATGTCTGACAGAGATAGAAGCAGTCTACAAGTTTATGTCTACCCATACTGAAACATGTCTTATTTTATCCTGTTTATTGCAAGCCACATCATCGAAGATAAATACTGAATTAGTTTTAGCTTCAGAGGGATTAATGACATTCTCGTTACATGCGTATGGGAAATAGCCAACACCTTTCACCTTCTTCAGTACATCTTCTAATAATTTATATTTAGATTGATACAGAGACTTGGAGTACACGTATACATTCTCAAACCGCAAACCATTAGAATCGAATAATAGGCTTAGTAGGAGATTAGTTTTGCCTGCACCACTTGGTCCGCATACGATTGTTCTTAGAGTACTTGGAAATAACTCGCCATGTTTCTTATTTTCATCATTGGAATGTTTCGTTAATAAATCTAAATTCTCCACAGGGAGAGACACCTTTTATCTTTGAACACACATCATAAACTCACATCACTTTAATCTATACAACACTTTTATATATAGACGTTTCCATCACTCATCAGCATCAGTTGCAATCTAGATGATGACATCATCATCATCAGAACCATCACCAAGAATAACGATGATAGAGGCGGCAGAGAACAGCGCAACAAAAAGATCCGATCAGTTCAACGATCGAGTTGAAATCCGGTATATTCATCACTGGTCTTATGCTCATAAAACGGCCAGGTGTGGGAAATTCTGGATTCAACAAGTCTGTGATAGAGCTCGCTTTACACTTAGAATAGAAAGATGTGCAGTAATAATTAATCCTATACTTGAAAAGAAATGATTAGATTTGTACAATACATAAACTTTGTTTTTCATCACTCATGAGCATCAGTTGCAATCCAGATGAAGTCGAGGAAGCACGTAAAAGGGAGAAGTGTTGTCAATAGTCTAATCAACAAATTACCTTTCGAATTACATTTGCCGGGTTATCAGTAGTGCGGACCTGGTACCAAGTTAAATAAAAGGTTAGCTCGCGGAGACCCTGGTATCAACCCTCTCGATAAAGCTTGTCGGGAGCACGATATTGCCTATAGTGAAAACGCAAATTTAGAAGACAGACACAAAGCGGATTACGAGCTCGAACAATGCGCTTGGCAAGGCGTCAAATCTAAAGACGCTAAATTAGGAGAAAAAGCTGCAGCTTGGACTATAACTAACGCCATGAAACTTAAAAGAAAGCTAGGTATGGGAATCAACACGCACAGTCATGATATAAAGAAGGATGTCGCAATGAGTGTTAAAGCAGCGCGAGCTGCTGTTAAGAGTGCTGGAGGTCGTAAAAGAATCATTACCCCCCGTGTTTTACCGCTACCAAAGACCGGAGGTATTTTACCTCTGATTCCGATATTTGCAGGTCTAAGTGCTTTAGGTGCATTATCTGGGGGAGCAGCCGCAGTTGCCAAGACAGTCATAGATGCTAAAAACTCCGGGAAAACATTGGATGAGGCTAAAAGACATAATAAAGCTATGGAGGATGTAGCTCTAGGAAAAAAAGGTTCTAGACTCTATATGAAACCATATAAAAATGGATATGGTCTATACCTGAAAAAACAACAAAAAAACTACCATTGAAGCTACCCAATAGAGCACTCTCCAACATAGATCTATTGAAATATGTAAAAAAGTTAAAAATTCCACATTTCAGAGGTATTTTTATGCGTGACTCTACCTCAATACCACTGAGAAGATTATTAATTAAGACAGCGTAGAGGGTCCCGGAACTCATTGGGTAGCATATAAGAAAACTAACGATTCAGTCTTATATTTCGATAGCTTTGGATCGTTGAAACCACCAATAGAATTAGTTCGGTATTTTGGCGGAAAATTTAAAATTAAATATAATCCTGATGCTCTTCAAACGTACAATACAACAAATTGCGGTCATTTATGTTTAGAATTTCTTTATAAAAACAATAAACATGTATGATTTACATTCATTATGTCTCAAATATTCTCATTAAGAGGTCGAAGTCTACGCTCTCCGTTGACTTTTTAATCCCATAGAGCTAGATACTCAGTACGATTATTCGCTGGCACTGATTGGTTTTCACACCTACAACAGTATACCTAACATTGAGGAGGGTGTAAATAATAAGTTTTATTACTGGGAACTTGGTGATAAATCCAAGGAGAAAGTCATAAATATACCTACCGGATCCTACGAAATAAGCGATATTGAATCTTATCTGCAGAAGAAATTAACTAGTGGTGTAACGCAAAGCGATTATTTTTCATTGAAACCTAATAACAATACGCTCAAGTGTGAAATTAAAAGTAAACATGAAATTAATTTTACACCTAAAAAGAGTTTGGCTACTTTATTAGGTTATAGTGCTCAAGTGTTGGAACCTAATAAACTATAGGTTTGTTCGTTTGTCTACACCAGTGCACACCATGTGCCCTAGTGCAGAAAAATGCGTTCGTTTGTCACAGTGCAAGTGCACTGATCGCGTTCGTTTGTCCAGTGCAATCTGTTCCAAGTTACTCTAGACTGCACTTTCTTGCTCGGTGTTTAAAGTGCGAACAAAAAAGTGCAGTATATCCTAACCTGAAAAATCTCACTTCTAATGGCCGATGTTTATCCTAAGGTTAATTTATCTGTCAGTTGGAATGTGACGTACAGTTGAATGTACACATTCTAACTGACAGATAAATTAAATTTAGGTCTTGGTATACAAATAACTATTAATATAAAAATAGTTCACACTAAAAATATTATAAGTGCTCACTTTCGCGTGATTTTAAAATATAGCACTGATTCACAGGATCAACGTTTGTCACCGTACAGTTATAATTATAAGGTCCGTTCCATTCGTCAGGATTTCGAGTTCAAAATCTTACTGAGCATGAGCAGTGCTACAAAATTGGATATAAATTTCATACTGCGCATGATCTAAACGGTTCAGAGCTTGAAATTCTGTCAAATGGAACAGACCTATACGTTTTTGTAGGATCTATTGTTTTATGCTCTTACCTGGATGAAAGCAAGGTTAACTGCACTGATCATCTGTCCCGCATGTTTAAATTGCGTTCGTTTGTCTCTAAAGTTTTTTCTGCACGAATCTACACTGCACATCACGTGACGTTGTGCAAAACTACACCTAACTGTTTTCAGTGTAACTTCGTGCAGTATAAACGAACAAACCTTATATCAATCCGATTTACCAGTTAAAATAGTTAAAGTTATAACCATCCACGTGGACTGTAATATTACAGGAGGGGCGTTTTACAATAATAAGCCATCACATACAATTTTTGAATTCGGATTGAAAGTCGACCCCGGATACGCTATAGATATAGAACCTAATAATCTAATTTTTCTACCTGTGAATAACAAACAAGAGATACGCAATATCACCTTGAACATACTCGATCAGAACTCTGAGCTGGTGAATTTTCGAGGAGAAGAAGTTATTGTAAGGTTAGAACTAAGAAAATTACTATGAGGTTGACATTTAGACCAAAAAACTATATAAACAACAATTCTTTTAACCAACATCATTCAGTATGTAATCGATGTTCAGAGAGGACGACGACAACTTCCACTTTAACTCCAGCTAATATTTTATATTTAAAATCTTTGGGCTATAATGTTGGAAGAACTACAATTATTTCAAGACCCAAGTTACGATGAGTCCATCATCAGAGAGGAGATCCGAACGTACTACCCTTTTGTAAAATCATTTGGAAATAACGATGAAACAGAAAATGCTATTTATCAACAGGACGCATTATTGTTGATGAGTGAAGCAGCCATATCAATCGAAGGAACTTTAACGAAGAATGCTGCTGGTACAGGTACCATTGAATTTACCAATAACGCTGGAGCGTATTTGTTCGATTCTATAAGTTATGAATTAAATGGGAAGGAGTTAGATGAAGTACGAGATCCTGGAACGGTAAGCTTGATAAAAAGCTACTTGTGTTACGAAAGAGATGATTATTCCCTTAGTATTGGAGGTTGGAATTACCCCGACGGTTCCTTGGTGACATATGACCCCATAAAAACGACATTCTTTTTAAGGATACCTCTCTGGCATTTACTTGGATTCTTTCATGATTACAAGAGAGTAGTGTTTGGTAAACAAGTTTTACGATTAATTAGAGCTCGAAGCGATAATAATTGTTTTAAAGTATCAGAAGATGATACTATTGGCGAATGAACCATAACCAATATAGAGTTAAAAGTGAAACTTGTATTTTTAAATGATGTTCTAAAACTGAATTTGCTGTCTGAAATAAATAACGATAAACCGATCTTAATACCATTTAGACAGTGGGAACTTCATGAGCTACCTGCACTAACGAATGGCGCTACAAAAGAAGTTTGGTCCGTTAAAACATGTGCTAATGTGGAAAATCCGTGATACATTATCGTTGCATTTCAAACTAATAAAAAAGATCAGAAGAAGCAAGACGTCACCCAATTCGAGAATATTGATATTGTAACGTTTTTCTAGGTTCTATTAATTTTTATTTTAAAAACAAAACACGAAATAGTTAATAAACTAATTTATTTAAAAGTAATCTAATTAACACTAACATTTATTTACAAGCTAATTTATTTTAACAGCCGAGCGAAAAATCTAACGCGGAACTTTAATGCGAAACTGTCTAATGCCGAATTGTCCTCAATTCACCGGCCGCGTGCTTTATAAGCCGGGGTTGTTTTTCTCGGACATTCGAGTATGCGACGGAATATCTGGGGCTGATTCCACCGCTGACGTGATATCGGTGCGCCTGAAGTTTCTGGTCTAAAGCTATGTACACACGGCGACACTTAGAGTGGACACTTGTGTCTAGAGCAGTGTCTTTACTGTTCACATGTACTGCAATTTTTTAAGATACAGTATGAGCACAAATGATTGAGGACAAGTTGAATTTCCCGCGTCTCTATCTAGTAATTTTTACTCTTTGTGTGTGGCCGTCTTGAGAAATTAATTTTTGTTCAGTGTCGCCTGTGTAAATTTTGCAGCCGGCTCCAAGAATTCATAAGACAAAATGGGGCGCGTTTGCCTAATGTACCTGTCAGTAGTTATTGCCGCTTCTTGTATTTAAAATAAACAAATTACTTGCCTATTTTTCTTGTAACCTATGCATTTGACCAACTTATTGAATATTGAAAGGCGGGAAATTCAACTTGTCCTCAAACATTTATGCTCATACTGTAGAGTAGTGTCGGACACTAGTTTCGGATTCAAGTGTCGGCAAAAAGTGTCCCGTTTGTCTACACCTCTCTACGATTTCGCTAGATTAGGAATTTCGCGGGTAGTGTTTTACTGCGCAATTTTCCTGAATCAAACAATTGCTGAACAGATATTTGCTGCTGTGGTAGGTACTTGTATCGCAATAAAAATAAAAAATCGTAGAAGACGAAAAAGGAAGTTGTGGATAAAGGACACGGTGAAAAATAAATAAACTTTCGGTTGCTATAAGACCTTATTTGTGAATTAAGACCTGGTGACGAAAAATTGTATTTTGAATTTGTATATTGAATTTTCTTCGTACGTCATTTACAGATTTTGACCACTTATTGGAAGAAATTACATCAAAAATACAGAAAAGAGACACAGCATACCAACGGGAAAAAGATTAGCATTATCACTAAAATTTCTGGCAACAGGCCAGATATTTAAAAATATTTTTCCTAAAATTGTATTAAATTTTTGAGGCAGTTCTTCAATTTATTGAAGCTGTCCGCTTTGACCGAGAGCCCTTCCAAAAGGGATATCAAATTCTTTGCTTTTTCCTTGGTCCACTCGAACTTCGACACGTTGCGACACTGATTAAAAATTTCCGAAAGATTTGAAATATGCTAGACCTCTTTTCGACACTCGTTTTAACTTGTCCACACGTGAATTGAAACGACACTCGCGATACTGCAATTCGCCCTAGCGACACTAATCTCAGACGCTGTACACACGCCGGCACTCAGTGTATACACTCGATCTAGACACAAAAGTGTCACCGTGTGTACATGGCTTAAGGCGCGTCGGCGATGACGCAAGAGACAGACTGACACCGGCTGCTGTCGGCAAATCATTACAATATATCTAATATAAAATTAGCATTAAATTCCGAATATTATCCATCCCTATGAAGATATGAAACTAGATTTTAGCTTTAAAAAGTATGGTGAAGCATATTATATGTATACACAGTCCTCCAAATTATTCGCTTCTAATAATAAACCAATGCTAGACTTTATGGCTTTTAGTAACCGAGCATTATTCATCATAGATTGTTCCAAGAGAAATGAATCAATAAAGTCTTCCACTATAGATGTTAAACTAAGATTGAAAGCAAAAAAGCATTCCCGCAGAATACTTATTGCATAATTATTCACGATCGGGTGGTGGAATATTTACCTCTAAGTGGAAAAGTAAGAAATGCTATGTAAGAAAAGAGTTACACCATATTATTTCAGTAATAGAAGAACCATACATTGATAAACATGAAATTGGTTGTTGTTGACATTCAGGGATTTAATCTTCCCGAAATTCATCCTAAAGAAATATCGTTCATTAATGGGCACCAAAATGCTGCTCACTATTTCTTAAAGCCTCCAGTGCCCTACAGTACGTTAAGTCACGATATAAAGAGACAAGTGAAATATTTAGAATCTTTTCATCATGGCCTAAAATATAGCAGTGGTTATGTAAGTTACGCTGACTTGGATAACATATTACGTATTCACTTGCTTAATGGTGTTGCTGATATGGTGTACGTAAAAGGACATCAGAAGCAAGAATTTCTCAATAGAAAATTACGTGAACTAGGTGAAAATTCAACACCGCCCTCTGTGATCAACGTAGAACATATTAATTTTTGTATGGATCAACCACCTATACCTAATTTCCTAAAAGACTCACCATATTGTTTAAGTCATTTTACTAATGCTAAATATAAATAATATAAATATAAATAATAATAATAATAATAATATTAATATTTATTCGTACTTGGCCAATACAGGAAAGGATGTACATGTCAATAGAAATACTTAGAATTAGGAATTAGTAATGCGCTATCTGAGTAAAATTTTATCCTTATGACTAAAATTAATGTGGTCATCAAGGAACTCAGCAACGGAGTAGTACGCATTATTACATAGAATTTCTCTAGTAATTTTCTTAAATGAGTGCATGTCTAAGTTACGAATTTCTTTGGGCAATTTATTGAAGAGCTTGATTCCCATAAATACAGGCGATTGTTCAAATTTGGTGGTGTGGTGTTTTTGCACAGAAAAGGAGTCTTTAGTTCTGGTGTTGTAATCGTGAAAGTAGCCATTTTTTTGAAATTTCTCAGTGTTACTTTTGACAAAAATTAAACATTTAAAGATGTAAATGGCCGGAAGCGTTAATAGACCAAATGTTTTGAAAATGTTTTTGCATGATTCTCTAGGTTTCAGATTAAATATGAGTCTCAACAGTCTTTTCTGCGATAAAAACACTCTGCCACTGCTTGGAGCGTTACCCCAGATGATCAAATTATAAGACAAATAGCTGTAACCCATTGCAAAGTAGATTTTCAGCAAATGGTCTGTGCTTATTACAGATTTTAGTTGGGAGATTGCGAAGTATGCTTTGTTTAATCGTTTGCAATATGGTCCTCCCAATTCAGTTGCTGGTTAATGTGTACGCCTAGAAACTTAGTGGACGGTTGTGATTCGATAAAGTTGTTGTTTATGTTATAGACGTTCCTGGTTGGACATTTCCTGTTAAAAAAACGTAACACGACAGTTTTGTCAACATTTAAAATTAGTCGGTTTCTAAGGCACCAGTCACCGAACTGCGAGGAGATACTAGCTACTTTAACATTAAGTTCCTCCGGGGTCCTTGCTGAGGTAGCCATTGACGTATCGTCTGCAAAGATGGTGGTGTGGTCAGCCTTTACAAAATCGACCATATCGTTAATATATAATAAAAAGATTAGCGGTCCTAGCACGGACCCTTGAGGAACGCCACAGTTTAGATTGTGGTCAGAAGAGCGGGTATTTTTTATGTTAACGTACATTTTGCGTGCTTTTAAATATGATTCAATCCAACTAAGCATACTGCCCCTTATGCCTAAATTATAAAGTTTTATGCTTACAAAGGTAAAATCCAAACAATCAAAAGCACGGGACAGATCGAAGAAGAGGCCCGCGACTTGATGACCATTATCAACTTGTTTGTAAATAAATTCCAAGAAATTCGCCGCAGCGCGCAGCGCCCTCCGTCGATCTGCCCGTGCGAAAGCCGTATTGAGAATTACAAAGCAGGTTACAAGCATTTATGAAATTAATTAATCTATTGTACACTACTCTCTCGAATACTTTCGACAGAACACTAAGTATCGCAACAGGACGATAATTGTTAACGTCTTGTGCGTTACCTTTTTTAAAAATGGGCACCACTCTCGCAGTCTTGAGTCCTTGAGGAAACTGACCCCATTCCACTGACCGATTTATAATATGAGCTAAAGGTGTAGAAATTTGATTGATAATAGCTTTTAACATACTTGAAGGTATATTATCAGTGCCGGAACTGTTTTTATTTTTTAATCCTTTTATTTTTTAATCCTACCGAAACAATTTTTTAAAGCAACATCAGTGGCGGTAGAGAAGTGGTTAGCAAATAGCTGAGCAATTTCCAAAGGGCGTGATGCTACTGTGCCGTCGGTGGTCAAAATGATATCAGTATTGTGTTTTGCACGGCCTAGTTTTTCGTTAATTATCTTCCATGTTGTTTTAGATTTATCGCAGGAGTTTTCTATGATGTTTTGGTAGAATTGTTTTTTTGTTTCGTGAATTAATTTTTTGTATTGCTTCTTTTTCTATTATAATTCTCACGTAAGGTGGGATCATTAGAGTTTTGGACAAGCCAGTGTAAGTTTTTTAAATCATTGCCAACGGCAATTACTGAGCTATTGATCCAACTGGTAGTCGGATTCCTTATGGGTTTTTTCCTCAGTTGGGAGGATAAGTTTATTTCATTAAATAATATATCACTGAATGTATCAAATATATTGTCAATATTCTGCATGTTGTCGTCATGATAAATATGATCAAAGTTAGTGTGTAGCAAACGAGTCCGCAAAATTTCTAATGTTGCGAAGGAAATTGTACCATGGGGGCAGGGGTCAGATTTCTTTTTGTTATTTCCTAACTCGTAACAAGTTTAAAGTTTAAAAATAAAGAGTTGTGATCACCTATGTTGGTCCGAATTGCTATTGTATGACAGAGGTCAAGGTTATGTCTATTAGTAACAATATAATCTATTTTAGTCGAAGATAGTCTATTATTTGCATTACTGCAGATTCTGGTTGGTTCACTGCTTGTACAGCATAAGCTAAAAGTATCTAGAATATCACTTAACAATTGTTTGGAGGTGGAATTACTCAAATAGTCAATATTGAGGTCGCCACAAATTCGAACTATGCAGCTTACAAAACGTTAGAGTCTCTATAAGATGGTCGAAAAAAATTGACATGTTACCATTTGGCGGTCGAAATATATTAATGACACAGTATCTGAAGTTACCTATAGAAATTCTAGTGGCGCAAACTTCAAAATGTGACTCAGTACTTTTACACTGTAGTTCCGTTGTGTTAGCAGCAATACTGTCTTTAACAAAAATCAAAACTCCACCACCTTTATGAGCTGAGCGGCAAAACTTTGATTTCTGATCGTAGCCGGGAAGATATAACAAACTGATCTCGTTGTCACTGCACCAATGTTCTTGCACGCAGATAACATCGGGATTGTGATCATTTGCGAGGACTTCCAGGCGAGCCATTTTGTTGGGGAGTGATTGTGCATTCAACTGAATCAATTTGAAATTCGATTCTCTTGATCTGGGTACTTCACCCGCGTAGAGGCTGTTTCTTGAAAATTTTTTGGCTTTTGGAAATAGAATCGTTTAATTGCTGCTCCTGCTGGCCAAATTTCGGGGTTGTAGACTTCTTTGTATTTTTCAATTGGAAATTCAATTTTGAATGAAGCTGAGATTTCTGTGGTTTTCAACGCTTGACACGTGAAGTTGATACTGGGTGCTGATTATTTTAAGAAGTTATGTAGCGACTCCTCAGTGGTGTCGGGTTGCATTCGGTATACGTGTAGGTACCCTTTTTTTGGTACAGCAGCAGCAGTAGTTACTGTTCTATTGGATCCGATTACTGGCTTGGAATTGAGTTTCCGTTGTGTTTACAATTTTTGTGCTATTTTCTTGTGCGGTTGAACGTGTGTTTACACTGGGGTCTTGTTTTTGTCTTCACTCGGCGAGGATCGTGTTTTCTTGGGTGGGCCTTTGAACGCACTTGCGTATGAAAAATTGTCTGTCTTCGTTATCTTGTGTTGTTTCTCGCTTGCGATTTCTGCTACAGTGGGATCAACTATTTCTTTACAGCTTACTGAATTGTGGAAACCGTTAAGAAGAGTAATGTGTTGCTTAAGGCAAAAAATTGTTTCCTGCTGGTTAGATATCACTAAATCCTTTTGTTTCAGTAGCTCCTTTAAGTATGAAATCTCAATAGTACGAGTATCCTGATCGTCTACGTGGCTAATCTTGCGCCTGTGCAGATCGCTCACCTTACTTTCAGCACTATCACAACAGTTAATTGATTTATTATCTATTATGTTGATGTGTTTTTCTTTTTTAAGTAGCTCTACACAGCTACTATGAGATATGCATCCACATGTAATATACTTTAGGCCAGTTAAGGCAGTCTGTTTACATCTTTTGCACCCTTTAGTTGTAGCGGACAGTTTCACAACCGGATCATCTGACGCCATTACTACTGATGATTGGTTGTATTTAAATTTACCTAAATAAATACTTTAATTTAATGATGTTACTTATTTCTCCACCCCTCCTCCTAATGAAACTCTTATTATACTACCTGTTAATTTTCAGTAGAGGTCGAGAACTATCGATAGTGGGGACCATCGATAATTATCGATAGTTGAGTATCAAACTATCGATAATTATCGATAATTTTCGATAGGTACAAAATAAATAAGCAAATGTTGCAAATTTTTTCGATGGATAAATAAGGCAACCAAAAATTATAAAACTTTATTTTTAAGAGAATAAAAATCTTCAAATATTTAACTTTTAGGCCCAGTCGTACAATGCCAGTTTTTTTTTGACACTGATGTTTAAGTGTTGCTACTGGGTAATTACTACTAGCATAAGAAAAAATACCTATCCTACACGGAAATGAGAGCATCCGACAAGATGAACATTCAAGATCCAAACGCAAACTAGGTATCTCTTCGTAGGTGGTATCTGACGGTTAAAAGGAAAACTATCGAAAACAATCGATTGTTCTAGGAAACTATCGATTACGTTCGATAGTAGTAAACTATCGATGTTTACCGATAGTGCTATCGATGGTTCTCGAGCTCTAATTTTCAGTCGTTTACCAGATATCATAGCAGTGAGATGTCATCTTCAGATAAATTAAAATTATTGTTAAAAAAACATTCTCAAAAATTACAGCAGTTACAACAAACTATAATATTTTATCATGAAATCTTTTAAGCGGACACTAAATCGCGCACTATACACTTAACGGTGTATAGTGTATAGTGCGCGATTTAGTGTCCGCTTAAAAGATTTTGTGATACAAATTTCATCGGACAAGAACCAACTGTAAATATAATATTTTACGAGAAAAAAAAGCGTATGTTTTTAAGTTTTAATAATTTACATATTGACTACGACGACGACGACGACGATAACGGTGTATTTAGTGATAGAAGACGGTGTGGAAATTTTTTACGTGCAACGACAGCAAGAAGAATTACCCCTCAAAAAATGTCACAATCATGTGGTCATATAGCCAATTCTATAAACAGTCGTTGTAAAGTATGTGAGTGTCGCGAAAAAGAAGAGATGGAATGTAAAATTTGCTGCACAAATGATCGAGAATTTCTACCTTGCGTGGACATATTGCAAGCCGTATAATTTTTCACAGAAAGTTTGTTGTGGGAAAATCTTGGAAGCTGCTGTAGTATTAGCTGATAAATAGACATTAGTGATACGGGTATATTGCTTTATAACATTATTTTTGAACCTGTATATATTATGAAATAAATAGATATTTACAGTTGGTTGGTTGATGAAATTTCTATCACAAAATCTTTTAAGCGGACACTAAATCGCGCACTATGCACTCAACGTTTCGCAGTCGTTCGACAGCTTCGAACGACTGCGAAACGTTAAGTGTATAGTGCGCGATTTAGTGTCCGCTTAAAAGATTTTGTGATATAAATAGATATTATTTGTAAGTAAATCATTAGTGTATCTGCAATCATGGTGGAACTAAGTTCACCACACTTTATACTTTTACATGCAAAATATTCCAAAATATTCTTTACATACATCAACCGTACAATTCTAAAGAAGTTTTTGCCTGTTTCGATATAGCTGGTTTGAAAAATAACAGCGGTTGTTCAGGATGGGTAAAAATGGCATCCCACCTTATTAACAATCACATTCCTACATTTTACACTTCGATACCTAATAATAGTACACAATATAAGACGAGGATTATATTTCAAGATGGTACCGCTGAGGACTTGCATTGGAAAATGATAGAAAAAGACGCATGCGCCACAAAACTTCTTGATATTTCTACCGATTACAATAATCAATCAGCTCTAGTTCTGCAATTACTGTGCTACATTACGCTTTGTACTTCGATTTTAATTCTAAAGAGTCTAGTACAATTATTACAAGAAAATGTCGTCCGATGATGATGATCACTTAAAAAATGCCATTCTCAAATTGTATCAAGATATTTCAATAGAAAAATTTCAAGAAAATCTTCCACTACTAGATATCATGCTAGGGATGATAGAACTAATGCTTTGGTTTGTTATAATCACTTAGAGTACACACTGAAAATATATTGTCGAGCTGAAGAATTATGTACACATTTTTTACGACAATTTATCACTCTCGATGTGTTTTTAAAAGAAATGCTCTCAGAAGGTTTTTTTCATGTTATTCTCTATTAGAAATGTCATACCTAGCGAATATATTGTAAAATACAATATTAATAATTACGACTGTACTGATTAAATTTTATGCTAATTATAAGGTTTCTATTAGAAATGTCATAGGTACCTAACGAATATATTGTATTTACTTTCAGTTAAAGCTTCGTTTGTTGAATATTATACAGTATGAGCATAAATGATTGAGGACAAGTTGAATTTCCCCCGTCTCTATCTAGTGATTTTTACTCCTTGTGTCTGGCCCTCCTGAAAATAAACTAATTTTTGTTCAGTGTCGCCCGTCGCATGTTTACGTTGTATTTATTGTTTTCCGAGTTATTATTTTGCTTTCATACGAATTTTTAAACGGATCTTTTCAGAGCCAACGTTTGCATACATATTGCAATTAGGTATTTGAAATGACTGTATTAATTCATAATTAATTACCAGACTATTTTGTAGCGAAAGGTCTAACGGTGTGCCAAAATGCCCTTTACGGAAGAGCAAGAGGCTTCCATTTTGAAAGCATACTTTCGAAGTGGAACCCGCAATGCTGATGGTACTTGGAGGTATTCCACACGTTCCTGTATTGAACAGTTTAATGAAGAAATTCCTGATGTTCGCGTTCCATATAAGGTTTTTGTTCAACATAAGGAACGTATTGTTACTCGTTTTGAAACGAAGCATTGCCTATGTAAGGGCAAATCATCAGGACGACCAACAGTTTTAACTGAGGAAGTTGTTGATGACCTTCGTGGTCGTATGGATCAGAGCCCAAATAAATCGGTACGAAAACTTAGTGTACAAACAGGTATGGAATATTATTTGAATATTTGATGTGAATATAACTAAAATGTATCCTTAGGTTTGTCTTATGGTACTTGCCGGAATGCATGGAAGAAAAACTTAAAAATGCATCCATATAAAGTTACAACTGTACAACAATTATTGCCACTTGACTACCAAAAACGGGTGCAATATTGTGAATGGTTCAATAATACTCTAAATAATGATTTATTAGATCTGACATTTTTCACTGATGAAGCATGGTTTCATTTGTCGGGTACGTAAACAGTCAGATTTACCGAACATGGGCTACTGAAAATCCACACACATTTGTTGAAACAAGTTTGCATCCGATAAAAATAGGAGTGTGAACTGCAATTTCAAGACGTCGTATAATTGGTCCAATTTTTTTTCATGATACCATCAATGCAGAAAGGTATCGGACACAAATACTGGACACATTCATCAATGAATTGCATGATGATGAACTTCAATACGGGTTCTTCCAGCAAGACGGTGCACCTGCACATACTGCCCGACAAACTCTTCAACACTTGGAAGAATTTTATGATGACAGAGTAGTTAGTGTAGGACGGTGGCTACCACGTTCTCCAAATTTAACTCCACTGGATTACTTTTATTTTGGGTATTTGAAAAATAAAATTTTTGCAAATCGTCCTCATCACTTAAACGAATTACAAGCTGCAATTATACAAGAAACAAGAAACATAAATATTAATACATTGAACGTGCTATTTGAAAATATGAAGCGTCGAGTAAATTTGTGTCTAGAAAATAATGGTGGACACTTTGAGCATCTCTTATAATAAAGTAGAGACCCAGTTATCCGAGTTCCATATTAACCAATAGTAATAGAGTAGAGTATTGTTTTTTGTAGTCCGACCTGCACTGAGTTTGTAAATAAAAATAATTTTTGTGTGGTATATTTTTCTGACGTTAAATGCATCCAAATCTACCTACTTAAAAGAGAATTCGAGATGTAACTTATTTTTTGCTTGGAAACCACAGGTAAAATGTCCACGATGAGTTTTTCTGTAAAGGTTATGTCATGAATTAAGATTCCGACTACATACATTTGTGAGTGCACGCCTATGCATTTGACCAACTTAAGAAAAATATTGAAAGGCGGGAAATTCAACTTGTCCTCAATCATTTATGCTCATACTGTACTTCATCTTAAATGTTTATATTTCGATAATAAATTATAATAAAACCACCGCCTCTGATTTATTTATTCAAGGTTTTTTATTTGTGAGGCGTGTATGCCTTGCCCAAACACAATGTCGCCAACCTTGTACCGTTGCGATGCTGCCAACTTAATGTGATTTTATTTACATCGCAGGCATCTTACTAAAGACTAAATTTCTAAAATGTTTATATTTATATTGCTTCATTCTCAAGGCATTTTTATTGAATAATCATATTATATTTCATCGATGTATATTTTTATCTTAAATGTTTATATCCCGATAATAAATTATGATAAATCACCGCCTCTGATTTATTTATTCAACGTTTTTTTTAAAACAACATATTTATAATGGACCGCGATTTAACTGGAAATCTACACAAGTAAGACAAATGTGTTTGGTGCTAAAATATTATATCGTTTCACGTCTTGTATGTGATTTAACTGCACAAGTAAGACAAAATAATGCGTTTAAAATTATAAATCATATTGATTGTTTGTTTTTTAGCGCTCAATTGTTTAGCCTGCTTGCGGACAAGTTAAAACACGTTTTTAGACGCATCCGTCGGTCATCGACCTCGCGCAGCGATCTTCTAAAATGTTTATATTCCGATAATAATAAATAAAAAAACTGAACCGCGGCGCCACCTCTTCAACGTTTTTTTTTTTTTAAACAACAACATAATATTATTTGTGATGGGCTGGAAATCTGCACAATAAATCTTATTCATTGTTTGTTTTTTTTATTTACTTCTCGGGATTGTTTAGTCTGGCAACACGTTCAAACACGCCCAGCGACCTCTTCACAGATAATTTCCCCCACCAGGCCCCCCAGGTCGACCTGGAGCGCGCGTGACCTTGAAATTGTCACCGTACCGGCCTATAATACCTACTAAAATTATAAAATTTAAATAAATTAAACATATTTTTTCTGTAACTGAATATGCTATTGCATTTTTAAAAATCCAAGCCTACTAGCATCTATTTTAGGTAGGCGTATCTTGCTTTTGTTTGGAAGCTTTACTATGATGGATCTCCTTCCACCGTTTCTTTTGAAGAAGTATTCCCTTGGTTTACTACGGTTAGCTTCTTATAAGTCGGTTGAATGAAGTGGAGAAGTTCCCAGTGAGACTTCATCCACACGTATTTGTGTTGTGAAGCTGGAAGCCTAGTTGTCCATGAAAGATGTCTCGGGAGACAGTTCTGGTAGGTACTTTGTGTTTGTTGTCCTAGAAGCATTGGGCGTCTTTCATGATTTCCTCGAACTTCTCGTGGAACCAGGTCTCAGTATGTGGAGCAAGCGATCCAATAATCACGTCGTCAGTCATTTTCTAAGTACAAAAGATATATGGATTAAATATTTGCGTAATAAATAGTGTTTTTAAGATTTCTAGAACAGTGTGGAGGTAAAGTACCGAGTTTTATTGTTTATAATTATAAAATAATCACAAATCATGTTTCTAACCTAAGTAATATATACAGGGTGTCCATAAACTATCAGAATAACACAGCAATCAAAGATTAACAAAAAAGATAGGAATGTTAGGCTTCCTAGCTAAGGCTAATTTCTTTGCGCCATCTGGTAAATTAGTACAAATCATAATCATGGATATGCGGATAATGGATTCATTTTTCTTTTTTAAAATTTTAAAATATACCATCCACGACAATTCAAGGATAAATTAACGAACCGAGAATACGTAATTCTTTTAATATTAAAAACAGTTAAAGCAACAATTCAGTATGAATACAAATTAAAAATTTCAAAGTTTAAACATTATTGTCTAACTACAAACATTTTGATTAAGATTAATTACAAAAACTTCAAAAATAAATAAACGTAGGACATGATAACAAAAAACTTACTTGCTAATAAAGTAAGTAGGTAACTCTTTACAAACTTGCAAACCTGTGTCGGTTTTTCAATTGCGAATGAAAAGTCAAAAACCTGTCTTCACGGATAGGAAGTAAAACCGTAGGCCCGTTCGCACGTTGTCAATTCAGTACGGTAAAGTTCCTACCGTGGCGTGGGTGGAATTCCTTCGGATTCGGCAAAATTTGACTCCAGCAGTTGGCGCCCAGAGGTACAAACCGATACTTCGCCCGTTAAAAAGGAAGAAAAGAAAATTCTTTGTAACATGTTCTTGCCATAATTTATCTGACGTTGTCATTAATAGGTATGTATTGCGTATCTAATGCCTAAAAAATAGTAAAGGAGACTGTGGTTTAAGAAATAATTGAAATTTATCTCCGCCCACAATAATTTTATATCCGTAAAAATAGATACGTATTCCGGCAGCTAAGCTGTCATCTTCAGTACAATTTAAAAAACACTACATGAAATCTAACAGCTTCTTACTTACCTACCTATCTGATCGTACTCATAGTATCTAAAATTAACCATCAAAACCTACCAAAAAAGCAAATCAAATAAAACGGAAATAAATATTGGTCTAATATTCTGAAAAAGGTTCGTATTCTCCCGAATAAAGAACTTTTGTAAGCATGTAATTCCCTGTTATTTGATACCGCTTGAATTTATCCCTGAAAAAAAAAGGAGAGGATTCTCCGAGATAGATATCGTGAAGTGCTCTTAACTTGTGGTGTGTGAGTGTGATCTGCTCTAATCTGTAGGTTGCTTTTTGGCGATTTGTGCAAATATATATCTGTACCTTAGAGGTAAACAATCGTATCTCCATTTTCATAAGTTTAGAGAAAACGAAGTTTAAAGTTTTAAAATGCAGTATTTTTTTACAATAATGAAATAAAATAGCAATGTACGTAACTTCTGGAATATTTTATTAAGTACCTAATTTAACTAACATGTTTTACATTACAACTGGCAGTAACATGCTCTACGGGATAAGAAATATGTAAAGGCATTTAACCAAAAACTGGAGATGCGATTCTTTACCTCTGGACAGAATACACTTTAATATTATAGACAGCGTTAGACTAAAAAAAAAACATAGTTGTTGATACAATGTTTGACATAATAACGAAATAAAATTATAATTACGAAAGATACTTTTTAGTATTTTTCAATGTAATCGATCGCAAAATACAACGAACTCAACATTTTGGTCCTTCGAGCATCGGATATAAAGAAGAACTTGGAGTTACTCAAAATTTTGAGTAACATATCTAACCGGCACGCACTGCCCCATTTCGACGATTGATTGGAGGTACAAGATACAAGCATAAATAAACGCCATCATCAAAAGAACATTTTAAGAATTGCCCAGTAAGTTAACGCGTATTTTCATCATTTCATTATTAGCTTCTATTTGTGTCAATATTTAATTGTCAAATTTGTTTTATTATAGCCGATTCGCAAATAAAAAAATTAATTTCAAAACGTAGTCAAATAGAGAGACAATTAAAGTGCTTTGAAAAATTTGTAGCAGATAATTCGACAAAGAATAAAATTAGTGAACTTAATGTTAGATTAGATAAAGCAGAGCAATTATGGTCAGAATTTGAAGAATGTCAGACACAAATTGAGACGATAGATGATTCAGAAACACAAATAAAAGCACACGAAGAATTTGAAAATACATTTTTTTCCATTATAACAACAGCAAAAGGTATCTTGACCTCAAATGTACCCGTGACACCTGTCATTATAACCTGTGAGCAACTAAAAATCAGATTAGGGCAGGCGGTGCAAAGAAAATGTATGTCTGTGATTAAATGAAAAGTCAATAAATTTGACAGTCCATGAATGTGACGAGCATCTAAGTCAATTCCGGTTATACCGGAAGTCGCCATCCACTCGCTTATTTTAATCGGAATGCTATATTTTTATCACGTTTTTGAATTCTACATGTAAAAATATGTTAAATTGCAATACATTTCCCTATCCCTAAAATGCATCATTGTTGAGATATTTTGAATTTTCTTAAAAATTTGGATTCTGCAATCTGATTTTCAAAAAATTATAACACAGCTACGATTGAAGCAATTTTATTTGTAATAGCTGATATTGTAGTTGAAGCTTTAAGGTTCTTAAAAATTCCATAAGCATGATCTATTAAGCTACAGGGTGTCTAAAAGGCACCGCTACACTCGAAGATATTCAAACACAGAAAAATACTTTTTTGCAAATGGAACGACCAATATTTTAATACACCATCATATGTGGAATTAAATACTGCGTCGAACTGTATTAGCATTCCCTATACCTAACTTTGACAGTTTTTGAGTTATGAAACATTTTCGATTTAATTCATAAAAAATTACAATTTTAATAGATCAAATGTTTTTAATTTTGTTAAGATAGCATGGAAATTATAACAATGATTACTGTTACCACAAATTTTGTAGTAAACCAAAGAAAATAGAATTTCGCAAATGAAAATTGAAAAATTTTAACTGTTCTTCGATCATCCTTCTCTTGGGACTCTTGTGATCTTTTAAAACGAAAAAGTAGGCATTTCATTAATTCAAATTGAAGAATAAATTAGCTGCTAGTTGGCAATTCTCTGGGTTAGCGTGAAAGTGTTTTAAAACCATTGTCTAATTATCTTCGTTATTTGTTACTGATCTTCGTACATTTTATCTTTCCAAGTTGTATAAAGTTAGGTTCAAACTTTCCAAACTGTGTTTTATTCATAGGAGAAAAGATGGATACATTTTATTGAATACACATTCTCTGCTCTGAACAATTTTAGATCATTCTTCATGAATTTAAAAAATAGATAAAAAATATTAGCGCTTGAATAATTTTGATTTTGATTCTCAACTTTTTTATGCTTTTGTTTAAAATTTGTAGTAACAGGAAACGTTAAATGCAATTGATTGTTGTTTTCATGGTTATATCAACAAAATTAGAAATATTTAACCTAATAAATGATAAACTTTTATGAATTAAAATATTGGTCGTTCCATTTGAAAAAACGTATTTTTCTGTGTTTGAATATCTTCGAATGGAGCGGTGCGTTTTAGACACCTTGTAGCTTAATAGATTATGCTTATGCAATTTTTAAGAACCTTAAAGCTTCAACTACAGTGTCAGCTATTACAAATAAAATTGCTTCAATCATAGCTGTGTTATAATTTTTTGAAAATCAGATTGCAGAATCCAGATTTTTAAGAAAATTCAAAATATCTCAAAAATGATGCATTTTAGGGATAGGGAAATGTATTGCAATTTAACATATTTTTACATGTAGAATTCAAAAACGTGATAAAAAATATAACATTCCATTTAAAATAAGCGAGTTGACGGCGACTTCCGGTGTAACCGGAAATGGCTGGAAGTCAATTTTATTTTACTTGAAAAGATCCTTTCGAAGTATCCCTCCTCCGTAAATTTCAAATTTCTATCTAAACTTCTTCTTCGAAAACTTTTAATGAACGGTCTACGTGAATAACCTGTATACAAGGTTTCTATAAATGATTCTAACATCGCATTACCTCTGATAAACAAATGACCATGTGCCACTAACCACCGATACTAAACACAGTCATTGGTAACGTCATCGGTTTTAATTCTTAAATAATCAAACATCTTTCTCAGAAGCTTATTTGGTGCAACATCATCAATTTAAGGAATAAGTTGTAAACTGAAATTGAAACATTTGATACTGATGTCGTGTTTTAGCAATAATGGTTTATTTAAAAGTTTCAGGTTTATGACAGTGTTGACATTGACATTTCTTACAAAGTAGAATACACATTCAAAAGGAGGTGGAATATCCAACGCAATATTCAATGCCTACTTTGATGTTAGAATCATTTATAGAAACGCTGTATATAATTTTTTTTTCTTTTTCAGGGATAAATTCAAGCGGTATCAAATAACAGGGAATTAAATGCTTACAAAAGTTCTTTATTCGGGAGAATAATAACCTTTTTCAGAATATTAGACCAATATTTATTTCCGTTTTATTTGATTTGCTTTTTTGGTAGGTTTTGACGGTTAATTTTAGATGCTATGGGCCAGTTGTACAAAGTAGGTTTAAACGGACGTTCAACTGAACCAGGTTCAAAGTAAACAAATTCGCATAGGATCATAATGACATATGGCAATTAATGCATTCATAAATAAAATTTGATGCGATTTTGTTCACTTTGAACCTGATTCAGTTGAACGTCAGTTTAAACCTCCTTTGTACAACTGGCCCTATGAGTATGATCAGGTAGGTAGGTAGGTAAGTAAGTAGCTGTTAGATTTCATGTAGTGTTTTTTAAATTGTACTGAAGATGGCAGCTTAGCTGCCGAAATACCTATCTACGGATATAAAATTATTGTGGGCAGAGATAAATTTTAATTATATCTAATGACAAGTCTTAAGTTCAGCTTGAACCTCAAGTCTCACTTAATGTAAAAATCATATTTCATAGTTGATCAAGTACATCTTGAGTTTTACTTTATGCTAAGTCATACTTAACAAGTTATTTTCAATTGTGGTACTATTTTGTCCTAAACCAACTCAACAAGTTTTCTTTTGCATTGTATGCAATTTTGATTTATGTAAGTAGCTATAATAATAGCTACTATCGATTTTGAAAATGTCAATGATACCAATACAGCAATAATAATAGACGCCATCGCACCAATGACCTTCTAGGCATTTTCCCGTTAGCTTTGAATTTTGCGTTTCAAGCACAATTGGGTTTTAAACGCACGATGTTCTTGTATTAATAGGCGTTTTCTCGTTAGCTCTGAATTTTGCGCACTAAACCCATGTGCTTCGAGTACAAACTTACGGGAACGTATGTATAGAGGTGTGACGCGCAACAAATTTAAAATGAATTTCAAAAATTGTTTAATTAAGCTTTTTATTAAAATATTTGACATTAACGTCAACTGGAAAGTGCGCTTCGTGAATTCTTGAGCTTTTGGGCTTGTGGACAAAGTGGGTAACAGGAAAGCAGCTAATATATGGAATCTTGTCTTACTGGAACGTGCGTTTCGTGATTTTTGCACTTTTGTGCTCATTTGCGTGCACAAAGTAGGTAACGGGAAAGCGGCTTTTAGCAGCAACCAATTTGTACTACATGCACGTATGCGCATTTCTATACTGCGGAACAAACTTTTTAAAGGTTCACGTGTGCATTGTGTGTTGCTTACTCACTTTCAATTCAGGACAATTTAAATGAGCAAGGATATCATTGTTATCAAATGGGCGCATTTAATAAATGAGGACTGGAAATGGAAAATGTAGTAAGTGCCAATGGCATACATTTTCCATTTCCAGTCCTCAAATTGTAACCACCAAAAGTATGATGAAACCTAAATGAATAACGTGCAATGGAAAAATTTAATGTGTCTTAATATTAGCCCGGTTGCGTTCAGGTGGCCAGCACGGTTAAACACATGTGATTTTTATACATATTTATGTTTTATATATATTTAAAGACTCGAGCATAAAATAGTAGATGTTATTGTAAAATAAGATACCTACTAGTATTTTACGAATAAGTTTATTATAATAAAGATTTGTAAAAAATAATTAATGGTTTTAATTCCATTTAATATTATTATAAAGTACATTTGTTAAAAAAAAATCAAATAAGCATTGCAAAATAGGAAACAATGATTTTCTTGGTAAATTTGCATAATTTATGACTTAATAATATTATTCTGTAGTGTTAATCACATTGTGTGTGGACAAAATATAAGTGTATAAAAATAAAACTGTGTTGATTCAAAGATCATATCACATCAAAATATTTAGATCAATGATGACATTAGCTTTGATCCTACACAGTTCTAAATCAGTTCGGAACTGTACTGCCATTGCCGTCTCGAAGTCCAGGCCATCAGATTGAAACGTGACGTCACCGTAAGAGGCCACCGTGACATAACCCTACTTTAGGGGCATGTCTTTATTTGTGAAAATGTTTTATTCCTTTCATGTTTTTTTACTTTTTTATGTGTGGAATTGCGAGAAGAATATCTCTAAGACACTACTGATACTATAGGAATAACCAGAAATATTTTTTATTTAATGATTTTGTGGTTTAAATGTGACCATTACACGTTTGAAGTGAGGATGAATAATGAATAATTTCTCCGAATTACACATAGTAAGTGACTTTGTATATATATTTTTAATAAATTTAATCTTTTTAGAATAAAAACTAATAGGCCAATGTTTTATCTATCACTTGAATTTCCACGTTTCACTGAAGGAACTTCGGAGAGGTAAGCAGGCAGATTGGGGGAAATGGAAGGGTAGGCATCAGTTTTAAGGGTTAGTCGATGTCTTAGTAAGGTTAATTTGAACCCTATAACATGCGTGTATCATCATCGAGTAAAAATAGTAATAACCATCATCCTTTGTTACTTCATGACTTCTGACTACAAACTCTTTCCGAAAGTGAGTATTTTTTGAAATAACAAAGTCACTATGAGGTATTTTCCTTAACCATAAGGAGCGCATGGGTTCTTCTTTCAGAAAGGAGAAAGTAGGAATATAGGAGCCACTTTTTGTGTTGGACATGCAGTTTGGCACACAGCACTTGTTAGGCATCTTCTAGAAACACGAACATAATGGGATTAATATAGTAGGTGTGGAGAATGATATATTATATTACTTGTGTATTTATTTCAACTGAAACTCAAAAAACGCAACACAACACAAGGATTTTAAAAAAATGTTCTAACCTATAAAATTATAAAAAAACTAACACTACAACTAATTAAAACACAAACACGTAGTTTTTTTAACCAAACACAACACGAAAACATCAAAAAAACATAAAAATAACAACAATTAACATAAAAACTCGAGAAAAAACTAATAAAAATACACGAAAAGACTAGATCTTAAAGCAACGAGAGACTCTTACGGTGACGTCACCAGGAACAAAAGCCGGTAACCTGACGGCCTTTACTTCAAGACGGCAATGGTACTGCTCATGCGCTCTTGCTAAATACACAATATTTTTAGTTAGAGCGCATGACCTGTAGCAAGAGCGCATGAGCAGTACAGTTCCGAACTGATTTAGAACTGTGTAGGAACAAAGCTAATATCTAATAATAGCCTATAGTCATAATAGTCAATTGCAATTGACAAACAAACTAATGGCAATCAAATTTAACTGTGCTTTGCAACCAATCTACTTAATTAAAATTAGGTAAATACAATTGTAAAATGCAATTCTTGTTCAATGCTAATTATAATTAAATTTAATTGCAATAAAATCTTAATCAACTGAACGGTCCAGTGGTAAGAGGACCGGCCTTGCAATCGCATGGTCGTCGGTTCGAACCGCACTCGGGATTTTTCTCGGGGGTGGTCGGTATTGACTTCAAGCACCCTTCAGTGTTGGGGATAAAATTCTACACTGCTTCCCCTTAAACGGCAAGAAGGTTGGAAGTAACAAAGCCATGGAACACTTTACACACACTCAAATACGCACTCCCGCTCCTGAGGTCCTGACAAGTCTTTGACTTAGGACCCCGTTGGGCAACCACCACAGATATATATAAAAAAAAACTAACTGATTAATTGAAACATTGTATAATGTGCATTGCGGGCAAAAATGAGACATTAAATTGCATATTGAAACAAATTTAGTAGAGCATGCTTGTGCTGAGATGGTTATATTGCAGGCAAGAAAATTGAAATGTCATATTTAATAAAGTTTAATAATTTGTGCTTTATTCTATATCTCGTCGTCAATTAACGTTTCCTTACGAAACGAATGACCACAGTAAATTCGATAAACATGCATTTGTAATTTGTATTTGCTTTCGTTGAGTTAATATACCGACGATTTTTGTCGTTAATTAACGAATTCGATATTTAACGTTTTCGTTAAAAGTTAAAAGGTACAAAATAACGAACTTATTATTAAAACATTACATGCCCGGATTTTATTGTCTGCTTCTGTATATTATTTGTCTTACCTGCTCATTTTATCAAAAGTTTTCTCACGTTGACAAAGGCGCGAAAACAATAAATGAAGTTCTGCAATTACCTCAGTGAATTTTGCAGTTTGTGTTAATTGAAGAAAATAAATTGTGTGAAAATTTGAAAAAATCCTACATTTAGTAATTTTAATACTAATGGCAATATTTCATAAAAAAGGAATTACATTTGATGATTTGATGATTTTTTATACCTATGTCCACACCCTATGACTAGTAAGTATTGCCAAAATTTTGTTGTGTTTGATGAATTTGCGAATAACGGCTTCTCTGACGGTTAACAAACTTTCAAAAGTTAAGTAATGGTGATAGTTTAATGTTGTAAAATAGTTATAAATAAAATTATCTACGAGAAAAGCAGATTTAAAAGCTATGCAATACATCGTGATATACATTTATGGATGTAGCCTAACCAGCTATTTTAAAACGAATTACGCATGCGCGCATGTAGTACAAATTAGATGCACCTGCGGCTTTTGTGTGCAGGTCTACCTAAGGTACTAAATCAACATACTTCGTATAGAGGTAACGCATCTATGGCCGATTTCTTCACCATGTTTAACCTAAAGTTAATTTATCTAACAGTTGGAATGTGACGTTCAGTTGGCCGTACACATACTATGTGTCACATTCTAACTGACAGATAAATTTAACTTCAAGATAAGGCGATGAAGAAATCGGGCATTAGTGATTTTTTATATCTATCCTTGTCGCACATTCTTCTCATCTAGGGATAAAAAATAGTTGGAAATATTATTTGAAGTGACGTTTGTCAAAGTTACTGACAGTGGTTAAGAAAATTGAGTTTAAATATCGCATCCCAAACTTTTATCGCATGACATTTAATGATTCCGCCTTTCTCGAAAAAGAAAAATTCTGCACTTCTTAAAATAACAATTTTTTGATTGGTAAATAACTAACTAGACATAACCTAATACACTCTTAAAATGAAATCAGTGACATTGCAGTAAACAGAATTCCCTAAAACTGTTGTGTTCCTTATTGCACTTACGACAATTATATTTGTTATCTTTGTTTCTCAATCTTCTCACGAGAGGAATGTGATTGCGTTACCTGTACGCAGTGTTGATTTAGTACCTTAGGTTTACCTAAGGTTACTGTATCTCTTTTAATTTGGGGTTAATCAAATTCATTCATAAACACCCTAGCAACAGTAACTATGTATGTATCTATCCTTTATCTTTTTAGTGTTTCATGGCGTCTTCATCGCGTCCTTTTTAATTTCGGGGACGACAGCTGCGGAAATGAATGTCGGTACCTTCTAAATACAGTAACCTTAGGTTTACCGGCGAAGCTTGTCGAAATAGCGCGCTTCAACTCGAATCGGTATTATCTTAACTAGATTGTTCTCAGTTCGAACAATAACCGAGAATGACCGACAAGTTGTTTATGGAATAGAACCCAGCAGTAAGCACAAATCACATATACTAGATACGAAAGGTCCATATTAACTTTTGAAACATAAATACAGAACCACCTATCGACTGTGGGAAGCACTAGCACGAATTCAGTGGGAAATTTAAAAGACAATATATGTATAATTAATCTAAGGTAGATTTTAACAGCCAATATTTTCACCGCTAATTAACTTTAACACTTGATTATTTCGTATATAAATATACTTTTGAGAATAAATCAAGAGTTAAAGTTAATCAATAATGAAAGTATTGTTTGCATTTGTTTTATTTTCAGTTTAATGGCTTTAACAATGTAATTGCAACTACCAATTGAAGAAGTGCTTACTTGAGTAAATAGTAACAAGTTGTTAAATTAAACAAATATACCTATATAGATACTGAGGTTTAAATAATATATTTACAATGTAATCATTTTATATATTTTTTAACACAACTTCTTTTTTGTGACCTTGCAGCTTGACAGGATTTATTAACACAGGCGTCGGGTTTACTTTTCAAATATTGGAGTTTGCAGCTAAGAGTTCGCCCCCTGGTGTCAACTAAACAAACCCTTGTATGCTACATAACATCTCGTGTTTTGGCGTCGATTCTGAGTATATGATGTATCAGGATTGTGTTATATGTGATATTTGCATTAAATCAACTTGTGTATTTGTATTGGTACGCACTTAAACACGTGCATTACAAAAATTCCGAATAGCTTACAGAGGTTCAGATTTATCCGCGGTAGGGATAATTAGTCCGATTTAATTCACAATCATACGATAAATGAAACTTGACAGGCATTTGACAATAGTTGCAATCGTATTCGAAATATTTACATTTTAGCGTTTCTCATTTACATGACGTCATAGACTAAATTATTGCAAATATTGGTTGAAAAGATTGCAACGCCAAAAAAGTCTTGAATGTGTTCGTGAAAACTTACGGTTGCCATCACGATATACAAAAGACCGGTACGCTCACTAGCCACAACTTTTGGGATCGAAAAGAAGTATTTATTATGTTCATAAATAATTGTTCTCAACTCTTATTTATTTAAAAATAATAAAGTTTTTGTCATAAATTGTACTAAAAAAAAAGATATTTAAAGTTGGTTCTTGTCCGATGAAAATTGTATCACAAAGTCTTTTAAACGGACGCTAAATAGCGCACAAACACTTAACGTTTCGCCGTCGTTCGACAGCTTCGTCAGAAGTGAAAAATATAAACATGTTATCAAAATAAACAAGGTTGTCAACGGAAACTGAAAAAGTAACTTGATTTTTTCTTTTTTTCTTAATCTTAAAATAATTTTAAACATAATAAATATTTTATTTTAATAAATGTTAAAAAATTGACAGATCTATATTCTATTTAAAGAATCGAGAAAACTACAAAATGTATCGTTTAAATTTGCAAAATCTGTACGTTTGTTAATAGAATTCGACGACATTTTTATTTTACACATTTCTATAAAACGTCTTTTGAAAATATTAGACTCATAATATAAAATATTAGTATTTTCAAAATCAAAATTATGGTCATTTTCGAACGAATGTTCAACAAGCACTGAATGATTTTAATAATTTTTTGGATATGTTATTTATGTTTTTTTTTTTTAAATTTTGACTTGTTTCTCCTATATAACACGAATTACAATTTAAACATTTAATTTCATAAACAACGTTAGGTTGTTTTAATATCGGTGTTTTTGTTTTTAAATTTGAGAAAATAATATTTAAATTGTTTACAGACTTACTAGCTAAAATTAAGTTGTATTTTTTGAAAATGTGTTTAAATATGTTATATAGTGGTTCAATCAGCCCTATGATGTATCGCTCCATGTTATCTTAACACATCGGAAATATGTATCTTCTTGTCATGTCATATGTTATGTTATTACAACATAATATGTTATTTGGCCATGTTAAAATAATTTCTAGTGTGGAGGTCCTGTTATGCCGTTAACATGGATGTTAAAACGCGTCCTACTGAGGGATTTCGCATTAAGAAGTAATTAATTTGATTGGTGATATCACAGCTTAAATGGAACCAGTTATGGGTGAATTATTACATCTAAACTTATTACAACTGGAAATCTTAAATGAAAGGTAAAGATTAATTAAAACAATTACTATAAATTCCCCTGTTTTCCAAGGGGCCCGTCCCTCAAAAATATGAACTTGTAAATTATTAGTTACAAGTTCCTTTTCTTTGTAAAATTGTGCTGTAAAATTGTGTTCCTCAAAGAAAAAGACCTTACTAATAATTAAAATTGTAATTAGCTTGCAACAATAATTTACTAGTCCATACTTTTCAGGAATAGCCTCAGAGTTTTGGCAATCTATGTTTAGATTTCGAGAAAATATTCAAAGGTACACGTATTAGGCCCGATTTCATAATCATCGGATAAGCATTACTCTTAGAATAATGTGACGTAGGTGTGGCGCAAGGTTACTAAAGAGAGAAGGTTGCCTGGTAAGTCGTGGAGTGACGCGTCATTCAGTAGGCCATCTATTTGTGTATATGCATTAAATGGGCCTACTGAGTGACGTTGCAGTGACGTTGAAAGTTACCAGGCAACCTGTCTTTTTAGTAACCTTGGGTGTGGCGTAGATATGGAGGAACGTTAAAGAATATTAAGCGAACAGTTATTCCGTCCTTATTCCACGATTGTAAAACTGGGCCTAAGAGATACAAATAGGTAATCCGTTTGAACTTCGAGAGGAAGTATTTATTCGATGCTTCAGGTTTTCAAGCTCAGTCTTCCTGATTATGCTTTTTTTCATTTTAACTGCGCGACACATTCACAATAATAACTAAAAAACGAAATCTTTAGTAATGCGAGGATGCAATATTAACATTTCGTTATTTATTAACACTGATAAAATAGAAATTCGAAATTCAGGCAGATTTTGACGTTTGCCGTCATCTGAAGCGTAGCGCGTGCACTTGTGCAGGTCGTTCGCCTTCCTTATTGCACTATTAGTTTTCCTCATAAGTCTGTCTCGTTTTAGTCTGTACCAAACCTTTTTTCTATTTTAACAGATGAAACGCAGGTTAACATAACAGAGCCTTTAACAGACCAAGCTTTATGTTTGATACATCATACGAGATTCTACATTTTATGTTATAACGCATGTTATAATTATGTGTTGTTCTCTCATGTTATTTTAACATGGAGCGATACATCATAAGGCTGAATATAAGGTAATGATATGTATTTTTTGTTTGAAGTTTGTTTTATATTATAGTAGATTTTTGAATTTTGTAGATATTTAACACGATTTTTAATTACTGATTCTATAAGATTTATTGGATAAGAGTCTTCTTTATTAAATTTAATTATCATAAATGAAAAGTTTATCTGAAAGTAAAACAGCTCGATCTGTTAAAGAAGTAATTGTTGCAATTTTATAGTTTTTGGATGTGTACGAGTGAAAATTAATGTATCGACCTGACCACGTAGGTTTATGAAACCAATTAGTTAATAATTTGCCGTTATGTCTGATAATATTTACATCAAGAAAACTTAGTGAATTGTTAATTTCTTTTTCTACAGTAAATTGTAATCTATTATGGAAAGAGTTAAATCTACTTAAAACAAAGTCTACTTTATCTGAAGGTAAAATCAATAAAATATCATCGACGTAACGAAAATATAAAGTTAAGTTAAAACGTAATGAGTAAATGACACTTTTTTCTAGTTCCTGCATGACAGTTTCAGCTAAAGCAGGCGATAAAGGAGAACCCATTGCTGTGCAGAAAATCTGTTTATAAAATTTATCACTAAAAGCGAAATAAAATGTTTCAAAATATAGTAACAATTTCTAAAGTAACAATTTCTAAGAAATTTTCTTTGGAAATGTCTGTAAAATCTTTAATCTCTATCCACCAATTTCTTTTGGAATGTTAGTAAACAAAGAAACAACATCTAAGGAAATTATAATACAGTTATGTGTTATATCTGTTCTTTTAATTTTTTTACAAGTTCAAAAGAACTTTTTATAAAGTATTCTGATTTACTAGTAACTTGAGTAAGAATTTTTGAAACAAATTTTGATAAGAAACAGAGAAGAACCAATTAATAGTAGAAACTATTGGACGAAGAGGTGTGTTAGGTTTGTGAATTTTTCGGAGTCGGTCAACTCGACCAAGAAAGCAGGTACTCCAAAAAGGGTGTTTGTCAGTTCGTCCACGAAATACAGGGTGATTAAAGTTACTGCCACACTATGGCTAACTTCGTTATTATTGGAGCTACGAAGTTGTTTAAATTAGCAAAAATGAACTGGATTCACTCAGGATTACAATGATGATATGAAAAAAACAATTGCGAATCGCATTCTCAAAATAATTCCATGTGTAAAGTTTTTTTTAATGGAACACCCTATATTTTTTGTTCAAAAATTAAAGAACATCAAATTACAAATACAAGTTACTCTTTACTGTTTTTCCTTAAAACGTAATAAAGAAGTTATTGCGAAAGTTGCATTCATCATTTACAATTAATTTTAATTAGTTAAACGCTTTAACAAAACTGTTTTAAGACACGCTATCTTGGAATTATGTGCTTCAAAAATAAACAAACGTAAAAACATGAGCGCAATATTTTGAGGAACTGGTATTTAAATGTACTACTCTTGAAACTACTGTAACTTAAACTAATTTAAACAAAATTATAAATAACTTAAAATAAGTGTTCAAAAATATTCCCATTTTGTTCTAAACATCGCTGAACACGTTTATAGACGCTTTTAGTGGCATTTAAACGTCGTCTTTATTATTCGTTTTAAGGAAAAATAGTAAAGAGTAATTTGTATTTATAATTTAATGTTCTTTCATTTGTCAACAAAAAATATAGGGTGTTCCATTAAAAAAAACTTTACTCATGCAATTATTTTGAAAATGCGATGCGCAATTGTTTTCTTCATATCACCATTGTAATCCTGAGTGAAAACAGTTCATTTTTGCTCATTTGAACCACTTCGTAGCTTCAATAATAACGAAGTTAGCAATAGTGCGGCAGTAACTTTGGTCAGCCTGTATATGTAAGGACCCGAAAAATGCGTAGGAAAATTTCCAAATTAACATTATAAATTCTTTCTTAAAAATTTCATTTGATCTCGCAAAATGGGAACGCAGGAAAAACATATTATATTCAGTAGTCTAGAACGTGCTCTCCAACTAGAGAAAATATTAAGTTACGGAGATAAGATTGTTTTCAATTTTAAGGGATCAGCAAGAAACCGTGCGACCAGCTTCTCTGGCTCTGACCGCGCGACACGTGGCTAAAAATGATAAAAGCAACACGCGTACGCCACCTAGTGGAAAGCGGCTCGCCGCTAAAAGCCCGAATCAACCACGGACTTTTTTCGAAAATTTGCTGAATTTGAAAAAGATCCCACTTCAGGATTCGAAGGCGGTGGCGAGGGCTTAAGTAAAAGAGGCCGCGCGCGGGAGAGGCAGTTCCCGGTTGCCCTTAGTTTTGCGTGTTAAATTCTCGTCGAAATTTTAGTTTAATTAATTAATTTTTGTTCTAAGTTCGGTTGTATTTTTGGATTTAATTTCTCAGAGTTTGATATCGGTTTTCGTGTAGTTTTTTTATTGTGTCAGTTATTATAAAATAAATTCGCTCTCTAACGAATCAATATTCGTAATTCTAAATCGTTAGTGTTTTTCCTAAGTTACGAATACGAGAAAAATCCTTCAAGTTTCGTCCCCGGTAAGTTCCATGTCTTTTCGGCTTAAAAAGTTTGTCAATTACTAACGAAACGCATTTTTCTAAATGTACCGCACCATCTTTCCTCCTGGACGAGTTTCGGGTTATTTTTTAGTAAATTTTGTTTTGTTTTGTTTCGATGTGTAATAATTCAAATTTATTTCCAATATAATTTTATTTGTTAAACTTTCCGAATTTCATTTAATATTCACAGTAGAGTTTAGAGAACCTTTTATTAAATAAGTACCTAACCAGGAGAGGAGGAAAATCCAACAATTCCAAAGTAGTAAGTCCGAAGATCAAAAGGGCTAAAACTCATACCGAATCCAAGGAGAGCGACGGAACGACTCCTGGCTACTTTTCCACTAATTCCAGGAACGCTACTCACAAAGGAGTCGCCCTTAGCGTCTCGATTCGGCTTGTAAAAGTTTTGGGTAACAAAGGGTGAGAAAAGTCCAAGAGGGATAAATTGTAATATTTTGGTTAATTGTTGAAAGCCATTTTTATCAAAATTTAAATCACCCTTTCCCGTATCCCGGGTCTTACATTTGGTGGTACAGCGTTGGGATTTCTTTTTTTTCCAAATTAAAACAAACGCTTAGTAAGGCACGGCCTTACATTTGGTGGCAGCGTTATAGATTTTTATTTAAATAATTGATTATTAATTATTGATTTTGATTTCTGATTTTGTTGTTTAGTTTTGTGAAAATAAGAAATTTTGGAATTGTTGGATAGGTTGAGATCTATTTTGTTTTCTTTGGTTCGTTGTGTAATAATAATTTGTCAAAGTGAGATTTTTTTTTTTCTCAGATCGCGAAAAAACGGTTTATTTGAGTAAAATTGTTGTCTAGAGCGAAAAGTTTTTTTTTTTGTGTGTGTTAAAAAGTAGAAGATTTATTAAAATCACGAAGTCAAAATAATTTTTTTTTGTTGTTTGATTTATATTAAATTTTGTTTGCACGGTAATTTTTCTTTTAAGATATAAAGTTAAAAAAGTAATTGTTTTGAAAAGTGCTATAAAAAGTACGCAAATCGAATTTCTTTTTTTTTTTATTGTAAGTTACATCGCTCTAAATACCGTAAATTAAAATGCTTTAAGATAACGACGAATGAAACTTGAAAATTTTGCTGACACAAAATTGCGAGCGTTGAAATAGGTAACGCGTCAGGTTAAACCTTATTTAATAATATTGCGCCAAAGATCTCTATATTGTTGCTAACTGCATGCTTGTTTGAATATACATTTATTTTGTTTGTTGTGTGAATTTCGTGTCCCATAGGTTTATGCCAAACAGGCATCCGAAAGGATAATTTTAAAAAATTATTTAACGATTCGTTTCTAAAAGTTGTGTGAAAAGCTCGCTTGGCCTTGATATAAACGTCGACGCGAGAACACGTCGAGAGATAACTGCCGAGTTGCACATTTGAAATTGTAACTACAGGGTGTTCTAAAACATTTGTTCAGATAGTATTAAAATAAATTGATATAATTAAATCAATTTTAGCTTTAAATCAACAGAAATTTATTTTCCAAATTTAAATAAATTTTCTAAATTCTATTTAAAAATTTTTTTTTGTTATAAATTTTTGTTTTATTTTTTTTATTGTTGATTCAAAATTCATTTTTTTTTTAAATAAATAATTTATTAAGAATGGCAGAAGCAAATCAAATGGCAGAAGCAAATCAAGGCACGTCAACTCAAAACCCTGTCCAAATTATCATGCCTAGAACTATTGGCCAAACGTTAGTTAATTTGCCACATTTTTCGGGGAAAGCTGATGAAGATATTACTTTATTTTTCACTAAATTGGCTCAACGTTCTAATATTGACAATTGGACAGAAGCAGAAACTTTAGAGGTTGCGAGATATCAGTTATCTGGAGAAGCTTATAAATTTTTGGAATCCGATCCCCGATTGCTAACCTCCACGATAACTTATACGGACTTTAAAGAAATTTTGAAGAAACGATTCACTAAGAAGTATTTACCCGGTCAACCTCAGTTAGAATTAAATAAGTGTATTCAGAAACCCAAAGAAACCATAGATCAGTATGTAACGAGAATTAGAAATGCAGGAAAGCCCTATTGGAAGAAAATTTAAAATATGTTGATTCAGCACAGCCAGCACAGGTTGAAGCTGTCAAGGTTCGGCACGATCGAGATCTTATAGAGCAATTTAGGAGAGGACTTGACCCGGAGTTATTGCAAATGATAATTCTCGAACTTAGTAGCGCCCCTGCAAAAGTTTTGACGAGGTCGTCGAATTAGCAAGTCGAGCGGAGACTAGTAGTCAGATGTTGACACAGTTTAGGAGGATGAATGACCTTTATTTTACGCAACCAGAGTTAGACATAAATGAATGCGAAGCATTGAACCCTCCACGAGGACAATTTAACGAAAGGTTACGAAATAGGAAAGGTCAAGTGCAACGTACCTTGAATGATAGAAGAAATACTACGCTCCCTAAGCCAGGAGTTAGAAAATATTTCTCAACAAGTCAACCACCAAGGTTTACGGAAAGCAGATACCCTAAACAAGCAACTGGTCCACAGCCGTTTAAGAAGGATGTCGAGGTTATTTGTTTCAAATGTAGGCGCCCCGGACATTATGCAACTGAATGTCCACCTGCAAATCAAGTTACCTGTCATCAATGCGGACAAGCAGGACACTTCGCAAAAGGATGCGCATCACTAAGCCAAAGTCAAGCCCCAAATGGAATTTTTAGAAGAAAACCCCCGGAAGTAAATAGGACAAAGAAAGTAGAAATTAAACAATCAACTTTGGGAGGTAATTTAAACTTCCAGAGTCCTCTGCTTGTGAGACAAAGCAGAGGACAAAATTAATACCGAAGAAAGAGAGTCGAATACCCCTAACTTGTAAAGAAATTGTCGAAGATGAAGAGGGAGATGCTGTTATATCGGCCCGAGTAAATGGGCGAGAGGCCGTGTTATTAGTGGACACAGGTGCCTCGGTTTCTATTTTAAAAGAAAGTTTTATTAGAAAAATTAGAGCCAAGATTGGTCCCAGAACCGGAAGTGCATTGCGAGGAATTTCAGGTCAAGAATTGCCTTGCCTCGGAGAAGTCTCAGTACAACTCAGAATAGGTGAGCAACAAATTCTTGTCCCCTTCGTAGTATGCTCAGATTCAATAGCCATTGCGACAGATGGGCTGTTGGGACGTGATTTCTTTCGTAAATGCGATGTGAAAATTAGCTTTCGAGATGAAAAATTAGTAATGGAATTAGGGGGTATTCAGGAGCGTGAGAAAGACAATTATAAAGAAAAGCCGGAGGAGATTTCGAAAACGACGAGAGTAAGACAGAACGCCGAGAAAACAAAAGGGAACAAAAAGAACTCAAAACGTTTTGGAGAGATAAGAAGTCAAAGTCAAAATGGAGAGAAGGGCTTTGAACTGACACAAGTGTGTGGAGATGTATTTGATGCTCCAGTGGAATATAGTTTAGCACATTGTGTTGCTGAAGATTTTAAAATGGGACGCGGGATCGCAGTACAGTTTCGGAAACGTTATGGTCAAGTGGAAAAGTTGAAAAGACAACAAATCAGGACGGGAGATGTCGCTGTGTTGTCACGGGCCGAGGATGGCCGCAGATTTGTGTATTATTTGGTAACCAAGGAGAAGAGTTGTCAAAACCCACCTTAGACTCATTGAAGCAAGCGCTGATACAGCTGAAGAACCATTGTCTACGCAACAAGGTTAAGAAACTTGCAATGCCAAAGTTAGGGTGCGGATTTGATCGACTTAATTGGACCAAAGTAAGAAAAATTGTTGAAGCAGTGTTCAGTGGAACACAAATTGAAATTTTAGTTTATTATTTGGATACCGCGAGTTTGGAAGATGGCTCGAAATCAGAAATTAGCACGGAGCAAATCAAAGGAAAAGAAAGAAAGGTGCACGTTAAAGAGAAGGGGATTGTAGAAAAGAATAATGTTAAGGGAAGTAAGAAAACTACGTCGGAACAAGAGGTGCAAAGGAAATCAAAGAAGGTGACATCGAAGGAAGAACCAAAGTTGCTATCGTCACTACCAATGGCGAAGGGTAACGCGGATGAAGTAGTTGGTAGCTACCAAATTCGTATTAAGAAGTCCATCGATATTCCTCCGAGATGTCAATACGTTTATGAAGTTGAACAGAGTTTGGCCAACCCTGATCAGACAATTTTAGTTGAACCGACAGAAATCTTAATCCACGGAATTGCTGTTGCGAGATCCATTTCTAAGGCTAAGCCGAAAATTCCGATATGCATTCTTAACGTTTCTGAAGAAACAATTCGTTTGCCAAAGAATCTGGTTGTAGCCTATGGAGAAAAGATAGAAGTGCCCCTAGTAAAGAAAAAGTAATTAGTGCCATCAAGAAGATTGTGAAAAAGACAACTGGGATAGTTGAGGATTTTGATTTAAACCACCTAGATGAGGTGAAGAAGAGAAGGTTGTTAGTTTTGCTCCGAAGGTATTCAAATGTTTTTATGAAGGATGATAGTAAACTGGGATGTACTCAGGGAGTGAGGCATCGAATCATTACAGAAGAGGTACCGCCAATTACGAAGGCACCGTATCGAGTACCATTTAGTCAGCGGATGGAGCTGAGGAAACAGATTGAAGAAATGTTAGATCAAAAAGTTATTAAGGAGTCCAACTCACCTTGGTCAGCACCAGTTATCAGGGTGAAGAAAAAAGCTGCCGAGGGTGAAAACAAGATACGAGTTTGCATTGATTATCGCGCTTTAAATTCCATTACAAAACGTGATTATTTTCCATTACCTAATCTTCAAGAGACCATTGATCAGCTTGGAAATGCTACGTATTTCTCTACACTCGACTTAGCCAGTGGATATTGGCAGGTAGAAGTCGATCCTCGAGATATAGAAAAGACAGCATTCTCGACACCGGATGGGCACTACGAATGTTTGCGTATGCCATTTGGACTAGTCAACGCCCCAAGCACTTTTCAGAGGTTAATGTACTCAGTGTTGTCAGGAATGACAGGAGAACAATGTCTAGTTTACCTAGACGATATAATTGTCTTCAGTAGAACATTCGACCAACACCTAGAGAGACTTGAAGAGGTATTTAGAAGGTTAGATCAAGGAAATTTAAAGTTAAAGCCATCAAAATGCAAATTTGTTTCTACGGAAGCCAAGTACTTAGGACATGTTATTTCGAGAAAAGGAGTAAAGCCGGACCCAGAGAAGATACAAGTCGTAAAGAGTTATCCACGACCAAAATCAGTGAAGGATGTAAGAGCATTTTAGGACTTGTTGGATTTTATCGGAAGTTCATACCCGAGTTTTCCCGTAAGGCAATACCGTTGACCAGTCTTACCAAGAAAGAATCCAAGTTAGAATGGACGGAAGAGCAACAACGAGCTTTTGATTATTTGAAGGAAAAGTTATGTACCCCACCAGTGTTGATTTACCCGGATTTCAATAAACCATTCATAGTATCAACGGACGCATCAGGAACAGCTATAGGAGCCATCCTCAGTCAAGAAGTTGGAGGAGAAGAAAAACCTATAGCCTATGCCAGCAGACAAATGAACCGAGCAGAAAGGAATTATTCAGTGACTGAACAGGAGTGCTTAGCGGTCGTATGGGCCATAAAACACTTTAGGTGTTATCTCTACGGAAAGAAATTCACCATTCACACTGACCATCGACCTTTAAAGTGGCTCTTTTCATTGAAGGATCCTACTTCACGTCTAGCTAGGTGGTCCTTATTACTGTCCGAATATGATTTTGAAATTCATCACAAACCAGGAAAAACATAACCATGCTGACGCACTCAGTCGGATTCCTGTCGAAAAAATAGTGGAAGCTCAAAACGATTCAAGGGTTATGAAGGCAAATTTAAGGGCGCGAGTTAAACCTCAAGAGTTAGAAGAGGAAAATTTTAAAGATTTAAAGAAATATGAAGTCCCAGGAGATGGGAGTTGTTTATTTTGGTCCGTTGCTCTCGCTTATTTATGTCCCGTTGTGAAAAGTGATATGAAATTTAAGACAAGATTTGTTAATTTATTTGGAAAACGAGCTGTTAAACATGTTAGCGCCATTCGACACGAATTATGTTCCCTGAGAAGCACCAACGAAATGGAATTCTCACCCACCTTTACAGAACTAGTCCAGACTGTTTTACGAGATAGAACGGCAGACGTCATGACTCAAGATGAAGAACTGCCGGATTTAATAACAATTGAAGATTTTAAGGCCAGTCAAAATTCAAATTTTATTATTCACGGAAAATTTTTAGAAATGTTTAAAGATAAATTTCCTCGTTTGAAAATAAATGAAAGAAAATTAAAACCCAAATCTTTAAGTAAAGCCAATATTAACATGTTAGAACAAGAACTTTCAAATGTAAAAGATCAAGATGAATTAAAACAGTTTAAACTAGAATCGTACATTACCTGCATGCGAAATCAACAAGCATGGTGGAGAATATGAGATCAAAGCTCTCAGTAATTTATTGGACTGTGCTATAGTAGTGCACAGTGGGAAAATTCAGCTGCGTTATGGTGAAGGTGAAGAAACTTTATTTATATTCAATGTTCGGGGAAAACATTATGTTTATGGGCTAGAGGAAGATGAAGAAGTGAACACTAGAACCACTCAGGGTAGAAAGCAAAACCGAAACGCCGAAGAGCCGTGTCATAAAGATCCTACTGATCAAAATTCAAATGGAAATTATCATCCAAAACGAAGGATCAGGCCCAAAGGACCTCAAGACACTGCAGAGCGTGAAGTGGTGCCGTATATCCCATATATCGACAAACAAGAGCTCGCAAGGAGACAAGCCGAGGATCCTGAAATTCAAAGGATCAAGGAAAATTTAAAGAAAGGTCCCAGTGAAAATTATTTTGAAGACGATGACGGAATTTTATTCAAATTTGATTATCAAGACGAGCCTGATAGAGTGGTTGTACCAAGGTCCCTAGTCACAAAGTTTATTGAAGATTATCATGATCCACCATATGTTGGACATCAAGGAGTTCGGAAAACGTTAAATTTGATACAACAGAGAATGTTTTGGAATAACATGAAGCGTGATGTTGAGGATTATGTGCGTAAATGTCATTCTTGCAATTCAAGGAAAACCTCCAGTCATAGAAGACCAGTACCGTTAAACTTATTTCAAGAAGTAAACTATCCATTTGAGGTAACCGCTATGGACATTGTTGGACCGTTAACAGCGACGGATGATGGAAATCGATACATACTTACGTTTCAAGATTATTTTACCAAGTACCCAGAAGCCATCCCTCTACCAAATCAAAAGACTGAAACCATTGCCAAGGCATTTGTTGAGAATATCATTACAAGGCATGGAGTACCTAAGAAATTATTAACCGATCAAGGCAAAAATTTTATATCCGAATTAATGAAAAACTTATGTAAACAATTAGGAATAACTAAAATTCAAACTACCCCTTATCATCCCCAAAGTAATGGTATGATCGAAAGAACTCATAGAGTCCTAAAAGATTTGTTATCGCATTATATCTCTAAATCACAAAGAGATTGGGATCGTTGGTTACCATACGTGTTAATGGCTTATCGAGCCACAGTTCATGCATCAACTGGAGAAACACCGTATTTCCTTGTACATGGACGTGAAATGACTTTACCGAACGACGAGGTATTTAAGTCAAGTCGACAACGTTATGATTACGCCGAAAATTACGCTTCGGAAATGGTTGCTCGATTGAAGAACGTGTTTGAAAGAGTGAGACACATGTTAAAAGGACAGCTGAACAGAGAAAGGTTCAATACGATAAAAGAACCCAACGAGTTGAGTTTCATGTTGGTGATTATGTGTATTTAGATGACCCTGTTGTAAAGAAGGGACTATCAAAGAAGCTGGCAAAACGATGGAAGGGTCCATTCGAAGTTGTAGAAGTTATGGGACCAGTAACTTATAAAATCGTTCAATTAGGCTCTAATAAAGAAAGTATAGTTCATATAAACCGATTGAAACGATTCTATGGGGACGTACCTACTCAGAATAGGCGTCGTCGTAGATGTTCTGGAGGAAGGCCGAGACGTTATCAGGAAGAGGAACCGTCAGAATTGGAATCAGAAGACGACGATCCCGAAGAACAATGGATGGGTCCAAGCAGTTTTATCCTCCCAGAGCCAACGGCAAAGGTTCCGAGCAACAATGATGGTGACCCTGTACCGGAATTATCCGAGTCCGAAGATGGAGGAAACGATAGGGCAGGTTTGGATTTATCAGTACAAAGCCCACAGGTACACGATATGAGCGAGGGAACTGAACACTCAGAAGGTCACACACCTGTAAATCAGCCCAGGCTCCGTCACAACACATCTAGTGAATGGAGACGACAAATTAGTGCTGATGGGTCAGTAGATGGTTCGGACGGTGAACTTAGTCAGTCACAAGAGTTTCTAGACGCTACAGAAGACTACGAAACAGCCACTAGTGAGATGGGTGATGACCCGATTTATGAACCTGAGGAGGCAGAAAATGAAGAGGATTCTGTCGAAGACCTAAGCGAGTACCTGTCGGACTTATCGATTAACGAACCTGCTACAAGAGGCAGAAGAGACACTCTAGTCCCTCAGGAAGTCCAGGGACCCCATACGAGAAGTGCCGGTCCCGCAGAAGAACATCCATGGGTACTGCGAAGACGTTTGACCAGATTTGGTACAGATTCAAGTCCTGAATAAACAGGATGAACTTCTTTTCAATTTGAATACTTCCTTTTTTTATATATACTGCACATTCTTCGCTTTTTACAAACAACATATCTCATATCTATAGCCCTAGCTTTTCCTATTGATCCTGCCAATAACCAAATTTACATAACCAACGTTTTTTGGAGGATGCCAGGAAATTCCTCCCCCACAAATCCTAGAACCGAAGATATGGAACAACTTCGACGTCAGATGATCCTACCTGTAGAACGCCAAGCTGTTGAAGGCATCTTAGCCAGAGGAGCCATGGACATGTCACCCGACATGCAAGGGACAAGTTTCGACCAGGTCACTGGAGAAGAAACCATCAAGAATTTGGGCCAAACAGTTAAGGAACACCTGTTCCATTAGTTCACCGCCTTAGGGTCCATCACTTCTGGAATAATGGGCATCTACATAATTTTCAAGGGTATCAAATTTTTGGCTGATACCATAATCCATGGGGTCCTACTTTACGATCTATTTGGCTGGAGTTTCAAAATAATCGGAGCCTTCCTGGACAGTGTGACCATGTACTGTGTTCACGCTCACTCCAAAGGAAGGGACACCTTCCCCAATAGTCCAACCAATCCGGAGACAAACCAGGCAGAGACGACTCCAATATCAGTAACACCCAATCGAGTTTACCCGACATCAGTATTAACACCGAGTTTACCCGACCCTGGAGGAACCAACAGCACCCGCCCCGGAACACCATGAACTCCAACCGATCAGCAGGTCAGACCGAGGATGGGCAGTGCCATAGACCGTCCTAGTGTTAGTGCGCGAATTGTCAGCAGTGCGCCGCGAAAGCTGACACGAGTCAGTGCGGGAGTGAAAGAGCAATAATTCGGAAAATTAGTGTCAAGAAACGACTCAAGTAGAGATAGTAGTTAGTCATGTAAATGTTATCTCATGCATTACAATTTTTGTTTTTTTTTAAGGTGTCAAGTTCTAAAGAAATGCGTGAGGTAGCATCTCCGACGTATTATTGTATTTTTGTTTATTTGATCTTGTTTATTATGTTTACTTTCTTTAATTCATAAGAAAAGTTGTTTGTTCGTCAACTTTTTCTTTAGTAAGGGGAAGGGATGTAAGGACCCGAAAATGCGTAGGAAAATTTCCAAATTAACATTATAAATTCTTTCTTAAAAATTTCATTTGATCTCGCGAAATCGGAACGCAGGAAAAACATATTATATTCAGTAGTCTAGAACGTGCTCTCCAACTAGAGAAAATATTAAGTTACGGAGATAAGATTGTTTTCAATTTTAAGGGATCAGCAAGAAACCGTGCGACCAGCTTCTCTGGCTCTGACCGCGCGACACGTGGCTAAAAATGATAAAAGCAACACGCGTACGCCACCTAGTGGAAAGCGGCTCGCCGCTAAAAGCCCGAATCAACCACGGACTTTTTCGAAAATTTGCTGAATTTGAAAAAGATCCCACTTCAGGATTCGAAGGCGGTGGCGAGGGCTTAAGTAAAAGAGGCCGCGCGCGGGAGAGGCAGTTCCCGGTTGCCCTTAGTTTTGCGTGTTAAATTCTCGTCGAAATTTTAGTTTAATTAATTAATTTTTGTTCTAAGTTCGGTTGTATTTTTGGATTTAATTTTTCAGAGTTTGATATCGGTTTTCGTGTAGTTTCTTTTTTTTGTGTCAGTGATTTTAAATTCGCTCTCTAACGAATCAATATTCGTAATTCTAAATCGTTAGTGTTTTTCCTAAGTTACGAATACGAGAAAAATCCTTCAAGTTTCGTCCCCGGTAAGTTCCATGTCTTTTCGGCTTAAAAGTTTGTCAATTACTAACGAAACGCATTTTTCTAAATGTACCGCACCATCTTTCCTCCTGGACGAGTTTCGGGTTATTTTTTAGTAAATTTTGTTTTGTTTTGTTTCGATGTGTAATAATTCAAATTTATTTCCAATATAATTTTATTTGTTAAACTTTCCGAATTTCATTTAATATTCACAGTAGAGTTTAGAGAACCTTTTTATTAAATAAGTACCTAACCAGGAGAGGAGGAAAATCCAACAATTCCAAAGTAGTAAGTCCGAAGATCAAAAGGGCTAAAACTCATACCGAATCCAAGGAGAGCGACGGAACGACTCCTGGCTACTTTTCCACTAATTCCAGGAACGCTACACACAAAGGAGTCGCCCTTAGCGTCTCGATTCGGCTTGTAAAAGTTTTGGGTAACAAAGGGTGAGAAAAGTCCAAGAGGGATAAATTGTAATATTTTGGTTAATTGTTGAAAGCCATTTTTATCAAAATTTAAATCACCCTTTCCCGTATCCCGGGTCTTACATTTGGTGGTACAGCGTTGGGATTTCTTTTTTTTTCCAAATTAAAACAAACGCTTAGTAAGGCACGGTCTTACATTTGGTGGCAGCGTTATAGATTTTTATTTAAATAATTGATTATTAATTATTGATTTTGATTTCTGATTTTGTTGTTTAGTTTTGTGAAAATAAGAAATTTTGGAATTGTTGGATAGGTTGAGATCTATTTTGTTTTCTTTGGTTCGTTGTGTAATAATAATTTGTCAAAGTGAGATTTTTTTTTCTCAGATCGCGAAAAAACGGTTTATTTGAGTAAAATTGTTGTCTAGAGCGAAAAGTTTTTTTTCCTGTGTGTTAAAAAAAAGTAGAAGATTTATTAAAATCACGAAGTCAAAATAATTTTTTTTTTGTTGTTTGATTTATATTAAATTTTGTTTGCACGGTAATTTTTCTTTTAAGATATAAAGTTAAAAAAGTAATTGTTTTGAAAAGTGCTATAAAAAGTACGCAAATCGAATTTCTTTTTTTTTTTTTATTGTAAGTTACATCGCTCTAAATACCGTAAATTAAAATGCTTTAAGATAACGACGAATGAAACTTGAAAATTTTGCTGACACAAAATTGCGAGCGTTGAAATAGGTAACGCGTCAGGTTAAACCTTATTTAATAATATTGCGCCAAAGATCTCTATATTGTTGCTAACTGCATGCTTGTTTGAATATACATTTATTTTGTTTGTTGTGTGAATTTCGTGTCCCATAGGTTTATGCCAAACAGGCATCCGAAAGGATAATTTTAAAAAATTATTTAACGATTCGTTTCTAAAAGTTGTGTGAAAAGCTCGCTTGGCCTTGATATAAACGTCGACGCGAGAACACGTCGAGAGATAACTGCCGAGTTGCACATTTGAAATTGTAACTACAGGGTGTTCTAAAACATTTGTTCAGATAGTATTAAAATAAATTGATATAATTGAATCAATTTTAGCTTCAAATCAACAGAAATTTATTTTCCAAATTTAAATAAATTTTTTCAAATTCTATTTAAAATTTTTTTTTTTTAATTATAAATTTTTATTTTATTTTATTTGTTGATTCGAAATTTTTTTTTATCATAAATAATTGATTAAGAATGGCAGAAGCAAATCAAGGCACGTCAACTCAAAACCCTGTCCAAATTATCATGCTGGAACTATTGGCCAAACGTTAGTTAATTTGCCACATTTTTCTGGGAAAGCTGATGAAGATATTACTTTATTTTTCACTAAATTGGCTCAACGTTCTAATATTGACAATTGGACAGAAGCAGAAACTTTAGAGGTTGCGAGATATCAGTTATCTGGAGAAGCTTATAAATTTTGGAATCCGATCCCCGATTGCTAACCTCCACGATAACTTATACGGACTTTAAAGAAATTTTGAAGAAACGATTCACTAAGAAGTATTTACCCGGTCAACCTCAGTTAGAATTAAATAAGTGTATTCAGAAACCCAAAGAAACCATAGATCAGTATGTAACGAGAATTAGAAATGCAGGAAAGCCCCTATTGGAAGAAAATTTAAAATATGTTGATTCAGCACAGCCAGCACAGGTTGAAGCTGTCAAGGTTCGGCACGATCGAGATCTTATAGAGCAATTTAGGAGAGGACTTGACCCGGAGTTATTGCAAATGATAATTCTCGAACTTAGTAGCGCCCCTGCAAAAGTTTTGACGAGGTCGTCGAATTAGCAAGTCGAGCGGAGACTAGTAGTCAGATGTTGACACAGTTTAGGAGGATGAATGACCTTTATTTTACGCAACCAGAGTTAGACATAAATGAATGCGAAGCATTGAACCCTCCACGAGGACAATTTAACGAAAGGTTACGAAATAGGAAAGGTCAAGTGCAACGTACCTTGAATGATAGAAGAAATACTACGCTCCCTAAGCCAGGAGTTAGAAAATATTTCTCAACAAGTCAACCACCAAGGTTTACGGAAAGCAGATACCTAAACAAGCAACTGGTCCACAGCCGTTTAAGAAGGATGTCGAGGTTATTTGTTTCAAATGTAGGCGCCCCGGACATTATGCAACTGAATGTCCACCTGCAAATCAAGTTACCTGTCATCAATGCGGACAAGCAGGACACTTCGCAAAAGGATGCGCATCACTAAGCCAAAGTCAAGCCCCAAATGGAATTTTTAGAAGAAAACCCCCGGAAGTAAATAGGACAAAGAAAGTAGAAATTAAACAATCAACTTTGGGAGGTAATTTAAACTTCCAGAGTCCTCTGCTTGTGAGACAAAGCAGAGGACAAAATTAATACTCGAAGAAAGAGAGTCGAATACCCCTAACTTGTAAAGAAATTGTCGAAGATGAAGAGGAGATGCTGTTATATCGGCCCGAGTAAATGGGCGAGAGGCCGTGTTATTAGTGGACACAGGTGCCTCGGTTTCTATTTTAAAAGAAAGTTTTATTAGAAAAATTAGAGCCAAGATTGGTCCCAGAACCGGAAGTGCATTGCGAGGAATTTCAGGTCAAGAATTGCCTTGCCTCGGAGAAGTCTCAGTACAACTCAGAATAGGTGAGCAACAAATTCTTGTCCCCTTCGTAGTATGCTCAGATTCAATAGCCATTGCGACAGATGGGCTGTTGGGACGTGATTTCTTTCGTAAATGCGATGTGAAAATTAGCTTTCGAGATGAAAAATTAGTAATGGAATTAGGGGATATTCAGGAGCGTGAGAAAGACAATTATAAAGAAAAGCCGGAGGAGATTTCGAAAACGACGAGAGTAAGACAGAACGCCGAGAAAACAAAAGGGAACAAAAAGAACTCAAAACGTTTTGGAGAGATAAGAAGTCAAAGTCAAAATGGAGAGAAGGGCTTTGAACTGACACAAGTGTGTGGAGATGTATTTGATGCTCCAGTGGAATATAGTTTAGCACATTGTGTTGCTGAAGATTTTAAAATGGGACGCGGGATCGCAGTACAGTTTCGGAAACGTTATGGTCAAGTGGAAAAGTTGAAAAGACAACAAATCAGGACGGGAGATGTCGCTGTGTTGTCACGGGCCGAGGATGGCCGCAGATTTGTGTATTATTTGGTAACCAAGGAGAAGAGTTGTCAAAAACCCACCTTAGACTCATTGAAGCAAGCGCTGATACAGCTGAAGAACCATTGTCTACGCAACAAGGTTAAGAAACTTGCAATGCCAAAGTTAGGGTGCGGATTTGATCGACTTAATTGGACCAAAGTAAGAAAAATTGTTGAAGCAGTGTTCAGTGGAACACAAATTGAAATTTTAGTTTATTATTTGGATACCGCGAGTTTGGAAGATGGCTCGAAATCAGAAATTAGCACGGAGCAAATCAAAGGAAAAGAAAGAAAGGTGCACGTTAAAGAGAAGGGGATTGTAGAAAAGAATAATGTTAAGGGAAGTAAGAAAACTACGTCGGAACAAGAGGTGCAAAGGAAATCAAAGAAGGTGACATCGAAGGAAGAACCAAAGTTGCTATCGTCACTACCAATGGCGAAGGGTAACGCGGATGAAGTAGTTGGTAGCTACCAAATTCGTATTAAGAAGTCCATCGATATTCCTCCGAGATGTCAATACGTTTATGAAGTTGAACAGAGTTTGGCCAACCCTGATCAGACAATTTTAGTTGAACCGACAGAAATCTTAATCCACGGAATTGCTGTTGCGAGATCCATTTCTAAGGCTAAGCCGAAAATTCCGATATGCATTCTTAACGTTTCTGAAGAAACAATTCGTTTGCCAAAGAATCTGGTTGTAGCCTATGGAGAAAAGATAGAAGTGCCCCTAGTAAAGAAAAAAGTAATTAGTGCCATCAAGAAGATTGTGAAAAAGACAACTGGGATAGTTGAGGATTTTGATTTAAACCACCTAGATGAGGTGAAGAAGAGAAGGTTGTTAGTTTTGCTCCGAAGGTATTCAAATGTTTTTATGAAGGATGATAGTAAACTGGGATGTACTCAGGGAGTGAGGCATCGAATCATTACAGAAGAGGTACCGCCAATTACGAAGGCACCGTATCGAGTACCATTTAGTCAGCGGATGGAGCTGAGGAAACAGATTGAAGAAATGTTAGATCAAAAAGTTATTAAGGAGTCCAACTCACCTTGGTCAGCACCAGTTATCATGGTGAAAAGAAAGCTGCCGAGGGTGAAAACAAAATACGAGTTTGCATAGATTATCGCGCTTTAAATTCTATTACAAAACGTGATTATTTTCCATTACCTAATCTTCAAGAGACCATTGATCAGCTTGGAAATGCTACGTATTTTTCTACACTCGACTTAGCCAGTGGATATTGGCAGGTAGAAGTCGATCCTCGAGATATAGAAAAGACAGCATTCTCGACACCGGATGGGCACTACGAATGTTTGCGTATGCCATTTGGACTAGTCAACGCCCCAAGCACTTTTCAGAGGTTAATGTACTCAGTGTTGTCAGGAATGACAGGAGAACAATGTCTAGTTTACCTAGACGATATAATTGTCTTCAGTAGAACATTCGACCAACACCTAGAGAGACTTGAAGAGGTATTTAGAAGGTTAGATCAAGGAAATTTAAAGTTAAAGCCATCAAAATGCAAATTTGTTTCTACGGAAGCCAAGTACTTAGGACATGTTATTTCGAGAAAAGGAGTAAAGCCGGACCCAGAGAAGATACAAGTCGTAAAGAGTTATCCACGACCAAAATCAGTGAAGGATGTAAGAGCATTTTTAGGACTTGTTGGATTTTATCGGAAGTTCATACCCGAGTTTTCCCGTAAGGCAATACCGTTGACCAGCCTTACCAAGAAAGAATCCAAGTTAGAATGGACGGAAGAGCAACAATGAGCTTTTGATTATTTGAAGGAAAAGTTATGTACCCTACTAGTGTTGATTTACCCGGATTTCAATAAACCATTCATAGTATCAACGGACGCATCAGGAACAGCTATAGGAGCCATCCTCAATTAAGAAGTTGGAGGAGAAGAAAAGCCTATAGCCTATGCTAGCAGACAAATGAACCGAGCAGAGAGGAATTATTCAGTGACTGAACAGGAGTGTTTAGCGGTCGTTTGGGCCATAAAACACTTCAGGTGTTATCTTTATGGAAAGAAGTTCACCATTCACAGTGACCATCGACCTTTAAAATGGCTCTTTTCATTGAAGGATCCTACTTCACGTCTAGCTAGGTGGTCCTTATTATTGTCCGAATATGATTTTGAAATTCATCACAAACCAGGGAAAAAACATAACCATGCTGACGCACTCAGTCGGATTCCTGTCGAAAAAATAGTGGAAGCTCAAAACGATTCAAGGGTTATGAAGGCAAATTTAAGGGCGCGAGTTAAACCTCAAGAGTTAGAAGAGGAAAATTTTAAAGATTTAAAGAAATATGAAGTCCCAGGAGATGGGAGTTGTTTATTTTGGTCCGTTGCTCTCGCTTATTTATGTCCCGTTGTGAAAAGTGATATGAAATTTAAGACAAGATTTGTTAATTTATTTGGAAAACGAGCTGTTAAACATGTTAGCGCCATTCGACACGAATTATGTTCCCTGAGAAGCACCAACGAAATGGAATTCTCACCCACCTTTACAGAACTAGTCCAGACTGTTTTACGAGATAGAACGGCAGACGTCATGACTCAAGATGAAGAACTGCCGGATTTAATAACAATTGAAGATTTTAAGGCCAGTCAAAATTCAAATTTTATTATTCACGGAAAATTTTTAGAAATGTTTAAAGATAAATTTCCTCGTTTGAAAATAAATGAAAGAAAATTAAAACCCAAATCTTTAAGTAAAGCCAATATTAACATGTTAGAACAAGAACTTTCAAATGTAAAAGATCAAGATGAATTAAAACAGTTTAAACTAGAATCGTACATTACCTGCATGCGAAATCAACAAGCATGGGGTGGAGAATATGAGATCAAAGCTCTCAGTAATTTATTGGACTGTGCTATAGTAGTGCACAGTGGGAAAATTCAGCTGCGTTATGGTGAAGGTGAAGAAACTTTATTTATATTCAATGTTCGGGGAAAACATTATGTTTATGGGCTAGAGGAAGATGAAGAAGTGAACACTAGAACCACTCAGGGTAGAAAGCAAAACCGAAACGCCGAAGAGCCGTGTCATAAAGATCCTACTGATCAAAATTCAAATGGAAATTATCATCCAAAACGAAGGATCAGGCCCAAAGGACCTCAAGACACTGCAGAGCGTGAAGTGGTGCCGTATATCCCATATATCGACAAACAAGAGCTCGCAAGGAGACAAGCCGAGGATCCTGAAATTCAAAGGATCAAGGAAAATTTAAAGAAAGGTCCCAGTGAAAATTATTTTGAAGACGATGACGGAATTTTATTCAAATTTGATTATCAAGACGAGCCTGATAGAGTGGTTGTACCAAGGTCCCTAGTCACAAAGTTTATTGAAGATTATCATGATCCACCATATGTTGGACATCAAGGAGTTCGGAAAACGTTAAATTTGATACAACAGAGAATGTTTTGGAATAACATGAAGCGTGATGTTGAGGATTATGTGCGTAAATGTCATTCTTGCAATTCAAGGAAAACCTCCAGTCATAGAAGACCAGTACCGTTAAACTTATTTCAAGAAGTAAACTATCCATTTGAGGTAACCGCTATGGACATTGTTGGACCGTTAACAGCGACGGATGATGGAAATCGATACATACTTACGTTTCAAGATTATTTTACCAAGTACCCAGAAGCCATACCTCTACCAAATCAAAAGACTGAAACCATTGCCAAGGCATTTGTTGAGAATATCATTACAAGGCATGGAGTACCTAAGAAATTATTAACCGATCAAGGCAAAAATTTTATATCCGAATTAATGAAAAACTTATGTAAACAATTAGGAATAACTAAAATTCAAACTACCCCTTATCATCCCCAAAGTAATGGTATGATCGAAAGAACTCATAGAGTCCTAAAAGATTTGTTATCGCATTATATCTCTAAATCACAAAGAGATTGGGATCGTTGGTTACCATACGTGTTAATGGCTTATCGAGCCACAGTTCATGCATCAACTGGAGAAACACCGTATTTCCTTGTACATGGACGTGAAATGACTTTACCGAACGACGAGGTATTTAAGTCAAGTCGACAACGTTATGATTACGCCGAAAATTACGCTTCGGAAATGGTTGCTCGATTGAAGAACGTGTTTGAAAGAGTGAGACACATGTTAAAAAGGACAGCTGAACAGAGAAAGGTTCAATACGATAAAAGAACCCAACGAGTTGAGTTTCATGTTGGTGATTATGTGTATTTAGATGACCCTGTTGTAAAGAAGGGACTATCAAAGAAGCTGGCAAAACGATGGAAGGGTCCATTCGAAGTTGTAGAAGTTATGGGACCAGTAACTTATAAAATCGTTCAATTAGGCTCTAATAAAGAAAGTATAGTTCATATAAACCGATTGAAACGATTCTATGGGGACGTACCTACTCAGAATAGGCGTCGTCGTAGATGTTCTGGAGGAAGGCCGAGACGTTATCAGGAAGAGGAACCGTCAGAATTGGAATCAGAAGACGACGATCCCGAAGAACAATGGATGGGTCCAAGCAGTTTTATCCTCCCAGAGCCAACGGCAAAGGTTCCGAGCAACAATGATGGTGACCCTGTACCGGAATTATCCGAGTCCGAAGATGGAGGAAACGATAGGGCAGGTTTGGATTTATCAGTACAAAGCCCACAGGTACACGATATGAGCGAGGGAACTGAACACTCAGAAGGTCACACACCTGTAAATCAGCCCAGGCTCCGTCACAACACATCTAGTGAATGGAGACGACAAATTAGTGCTGATGGGTCAGTAGATGGTTCGGACGGTGAACTTAGTCAGTCACAAGAGTTTCTAGACGCTACAGAAGACTACGAAACAGCCACTAGTGAGATGGGTGATGACCCGATTTATGAACCTGAGGAGGCAGAAAATGAAGAGGATTCTGTCGAAGACCTAAGCGAGTACCTGTCGGACTTATCGATTAACGAACCTGCTACAAGAGGCAGAAGAGACACTCTAGTCCCTCAGGAAGTCCAGGGACCCCATACGAGAAGTGCCGGTCCCGCAGAAGAACATCCATGGGTACTGCGAAGACGTTTGACCAGATTTGGTACAGATTCAAGTCCTGAATAAACAGGATGAACTTCTTTTCAATTTGAATACTTCCTTTTTTTTTATATATACTGCACATTCTTCGCTTTTTACAAACAACATATCTCATATCTATAGCCCTAGCTTTTCCTATTGATCCTGCCAATAACCAAATTTACATAACCAACGTTTTTTGGAGGATGCCAGGAAATTCCTCCCCCACAAATCCTAGAACCGAAGATATGGAACAACTTCGACGTCAGTACCTGTTCTACCTGTAGAACGCCAAGCTGTTGAAGGCATCTTAGCCAGAGGAGCCATGGACATGTCACCCGACATGCAAGGGACAAGTTTCGACCAGGTCACTGGAGAAGAAACCATCAAGAATTTGGGCCAAACAGTTAAGGAACACCTGTTCCATTAGTTCACCGCCTTAGGGTCCATCACTTCTGGAATAATGGGCATCTACATAATTTTCAAGGGTATCAAATTTTTGGCTGATACCATAATCCATGGGGTCCTACTTTACGATCTATTTGGCTGGAGTTTCAAAATAATCGGAGCCTTCCTGGACAGTGTGACCATGTACTGTGTTCACGCTCACTCCAAAGGAAGGGACACCTTCCCCCAATAGTCCAACCAATCCGGAGACAAACCAGGCAGAGACGACTCCAATATCAGTAACACCCAATCGAGTTTACCCGACATCAATATTAACACCGAGTTTACCCGACCCTGGAGGAACCAACAGCACCCGCCCCGGAACACCATGAACTCCAACCGATCAGCAGGTCAGACCGAGGATGGGCAGTGCCATAGACCGTCCTAGTGTTAGTGCGCGAATTGTCAGCAGTGCGCCGCGAAAGCTGACACGAGTCAGTGCGGGAGTGAAAGAGCAATAATTCGGAAAATTAGTGTCAAGAAACGACTCAAGTAGAGATAGTAGTTAGTCATGTAAATGTTATCTCATGCATTACAATTTTTGTTTTTTTTTTAAGGTGTCAAGTTCTAAAGAAATGCGTGAGGTAGCATCTCCGACGTATTATTGTATTTTTGTTTATTTGATCTTGTTTATTATGTTTACTTTCTTTAATTCATAAGAAAAAGTTGTTTGTTCGTCAACTTTTTCTTTAGTAAGGGGGAAGGGATGTAAGGACCCGAAAAATGCGTAGGAAAATTTCCAAATTAACATTATAAATTCTTTCTTAAAAATTTCATTTGATCTCGCGAAATCGGAACGCAGGAAAAACATATTATATTCAGTAGTCTAGAACGTGCTCTCCAACTAGAGAAAATATTAAGTTACGGAGATAAGATTGTTTTCAATTTTAAGGGATCAGCAAGAAACCGTGCGACCAGCTTCTCTGGCTCTGACCGCGCGACACGTGGCTAAAAATGATAAAAGCAACACGCGTACGCCACCTAGTGGAAAGCGGCTCGCCGCTAAAAGCCCGAATTAACCACGGACTTTTTTCGAAAATTTGCTGAATTTGAAAAAGATCCCACTTCAGGATTCGAAGGCGGTGGCGAGGGCTTAAGTAAAAGAGGCCGCGCGCGGGAGAGGCAGTTCCCGGTTGCCCTTAGTTTTGCGTGTTAAATTCTCGTCGAAATTTTAGTTTAATTAATTAATTTTTGTTCTAAGTTCGGTTGTATTTTTGGATTTAATTTCTCAGAGTTTGATATCGGTTTTCGTGTAGTTTTTTTATTGTGTCAGTTATTATAAAATAAATTCGCTCTCTAACGAATCAATATTCGTAATTCTAAATCGTTAGTGTTTTTCCTAAGTTACGAATACGAGAAAAATCCTTCAAGTTTCGTCCCCGGTAAGTTCCATGTCTTTTCGGCTTAAAAAGTTTGTCAATTACTAACGAAACGCATTTTTCTAAATGTACCGCACCATCTTTCCTCCTGGACGAGTTTCGGGTTATTTTTTAGTAAATTTTGTTTTGTTTTGTTTCGATGTGTAATAATTCAAATTTATTTCCAATATAATTTTATTTGTTAAACTTTCCGAATTTCATTTAATATTCACAGTAGAGTTTAGAGAACCTTTTTATTAAATAAGTACCTAACCAGGAGAGGAGGAAAATCCAACAATTCCAAAGTAGTAAGTCCGAAGATCAAAAGGGCTAAAACTCATACCGAATCCAAGGAGAGCGACGGAACGACTCCTGGCTACTTTTCCACTAATTCCAGGAACGCTACACACAAAGGAGTCGCCCTTAGCGTCTCGATTCGGCTTGTAAAAGTTTTGGGTAACAAAGGGTGAGAAAAGTCCAAGAGGGATAAATTGTAATATTTTGGTTAATTGTTGAAAGCCATTTTTATCAAAATTTAAATCACCCTTTCCCGTATCCCGGGTCTTACATATAAGCAAACGGGATTAAGGAGATTAAAAGAAGAAATTTAAGAGAATTCAAAGCCATGTGTACATATACTTATTATATTTGCATTTTTTACAAAAGTGTTATACAATATAGGTATAATTATTTTATAGCGGCAAATACTTGTACATACGAAATTATATCTACATATTAATTTCTGTTCATATTTTGACACATGATCATTAACATAATTAACTTTCTCTAAAACATTTTTCCGAGGTAGTTTGGTATTAGTGTTTGCGCTCCTAATTTTTAAATATATTTCTGATTGAAAATTTAATAACATTATGTTAGGTAAATGTTTTTATTTGTAATAAAAATATAAAGATATTAAAATGTAAAAACCAAATAATATAAACGCGAACAATATTAGGTAAGCAAAAAGCTGCGCAATGATAGCGAGTACACATACACGCCTCGCGTCGTGATTAATAATTCCTCTCCGCTTAATATCTCAACGTGCATGCCTCAGCCAACGATCAGGGACATCCCGGGTGTGTCGAGGGCTGCCTCCGCTGATACGCCGGGCATCCCCTAACATTCGTCCATCCTGACCATCGCCTGACCCCAGACGAAATCTTCAACTATCTGTAAAAAGATCAACTCTTTGGTATAACTCATAATAACAGTTTAGGTGAATGAGTCTGACACCTCTCGCAAGGCCTTCTTCATCGATCACCTATTAGTCGCAGGGTAAAATAGACGAATGAGTCCGACATTCCCTGTACTGCCACTCTCATCAGTCGTCTATTGTTACAAAACCAGATAGATGAATGAGTCCGACATTTACTGTACTGTCCCTCTCATCAATCACCTAAGGTCATAACATAAAATAGGTGAATGAGTCCGACATTTACTGTACTGTTCCTCTCATCAATCACCTGAGGTCATAACATAAAATAGGTGAATGAGTCCGACATTTACTGTACTGTCCCTCTCATCAATCACCTGGGGTCATAAAATAAAATAGGTGAATGAGTCCGACATTTATTGTACTGTCCCTCTCATCAATCACCTTATTTTCTTACCTCCTAAATTACCCACGGCTTTAACTTGTATACAGCCACCACTGTCCTTGACCTCCTAAAGCCTTCCCTCAAGTCTTCTACCTCATATCGATCATTAAATAAGACCTTCGCTATTTTAAACGGACCCTTAAATTTGGCCAATAATTTCCTGCTTGTTCCAGTCGCAGGGTTGTCAGTTCTCATGACCATCACTAAATCTCCTTGTTTATATTCCCTTGCACTCGCCCTCCCTCTGTCAAACCTCTCCTTTTGTTTTTGCTGATCAATACTCAAACGATCTTTAATCTTTTCCCTCAACTTTGGAAGATCTAAACGTGCCAAGTCGTCTTGTACAACACTCAAAATTTATTTTCTGCTGTACCTTTGGGCTTATACCCTGCTAGAGCTTCCATGGGAGTAATACCTATCGCCTTGTTATAGGTGCTATTAATAGCGCTCTGGACCTGTTTAACGAAACTATCCCATTTATTCTCAGCACTTCCAGCCGCAGTTGCTGATAATGCGTTTAAGATAGTCCTGTTATATCTTTCGCATTGTCTATTTGTCCAATTTAAGATATGTCTTATTCCATAATTTCCACAAAAATCTTTAAACATGGACGCAATAAAAGCAGTGCCTCTATCTGTTATTATTCTCGTTGGATTTCCAAACAAACATACAAAGTCTTGTAATATCTTAACTACTAGCTTGCTTGTAGTGTTCTGGACTGGCTCTATGAGAGTGAATTTTGTAAACCCATCTACAATTACTAAAAGGTACTGATTCCCCTTTTTACTCTTTTCAAAAGGTCCAAGAGGGTCAATGTGAATCGTATGAAATGGTGTTGATATTCTCTCGATTGGGTGTAACATACCTTGTTTTTTCCCACCTGGCATTTTATAGTATAAACAATTGAGGCATGAAGAGATATACTTCTTAACAAAATGCCTCATACCAGCGAACCAGTAAGAGTCTGATATCTTCTTTAAAGTCTTCTCGAGACCAAAATGTCCTGCCTCATCGTGACATAATTTGCAAATTTGCCACCTTGATGATTTTGGGACCACCCAGAAGGATTTCTGGTTAGCTAACCGTCTGTACACCATTCCAAATTTATTAACAATAAATAATTTGTATGTCAATCTTTAAAATCGATTTTTACTTACCTACATACACTTTCACGTAGCGTGACTAAAATAACCGAAATTTTAAAAATCACCACCATTAGGACAAATACATTTCAGAACCCAGTTCAAACAAATTTGTTTAGCAATACAATTTGGTACCCTGAGATAATATATCAACAAACAATTTAATAACAAAAAGAGTCTTATGTTAAATTTTATGCGTAACTTTGTCATTTGAGTTAAAAATTCTAGTCCTAAAATTTTAACAAACAAATTTCATTTAACTCGCAAAAACATCGCATATATTAATTTGGCTCTTCGCAACGTGGGGTCCATAAAAAACAAAATTAAAATTGTCAACAACGTGTCACACAAAAAACAAAATTCAGATTTGTTTACGAGCGTTGCAAAATCTTATCAAACGTAGCCCGGTTTAAATCAATTTGGAGTACAAATTTGCCGATTGATGGTTGGGTTGTTTAAATTCCAACTTGTTTACAAGTTATCACGGCGAGCAAATTGCTTTAAGGCGAAAACACATTATTATCACGTCATGTGAATTCACATGATTTCACGTGAAGACACGTGAATCGTAAATTTGATGAGACCTGCTTTTCCATAAACATGCATTAAAGGCAAGCGTTCACAGGCTCGCATCGCACGCGTCGCACGCACGAATCGCAAGAATCGCAGAAGTTGCTCTCTCGAGAATGATAGGGAAATGCGATCGCTGCTCTATGCGGCCTAGTTAACGCAGCGTCATATAAAACTATAGAAAAGATCATTTATGCGATGCGTGCGACGCGTGCGACGCGTGCGATGCGAGCCTGTGAACGCTTGCCTTTATAGGACACACACTATTGTCACTTCACGCATTCACATGCTGTTACGTGCCGGCACACGATCTGATTTTCGCATCAATTTCGAGACACGTGATGGCGTGAAGTATCTACACCTTTTCAACTTCAAATTGGGACTAAACAAATTTAAATTGGGACGAAACAAATTCAAAATGGGAATAAACAAATTTAAATTGGGACGAAACAAATTCAAAATGGGAATAAACAAGTTTAAATTGGGACGAAACAAATTCAAAATGGGAATAAACAAATTCAAATTGGGTTTAAACAAATTCAAATTGGAACAAAATATTTTAATTCAGAAAAAATACAAGCTCGTAGGTAATAATAACAAAATGAAATGTAATTACCTAACTAATAATTACTTGGATGTTTGCAACGAATCTTATAGAGTTAAGTACGGTAATTTTATTACTAATATTTTGTCGCACTATATTTTCTAATTTTTGTAAACGATATTCCGTCTGCGCAATGTTTGGCCTGGTCTCACCTGCTAAAATTTGTGGCATTTGGATTGCTTTTAAACAAGACTACGCGAGTTCAACATTGGGCTGTATGGAGAGAGTCTCAGCAAATGATTATTGGTCAATTCGTCCTTTCTAAAAACATCCTCAATTGAATTTGTTTAGTCCCAATTTGAAATTGTTTAGTCCCAATTTGAAATCGTTTAGTCTCAATTTGAAATTGTTTATTCCCAATTTGAATTTGATTATTCTCATTTTGAATTTGTTTATTCCCAATTTAAATTTGTTTAGTCCCAATTTGAAATTGAAAAGGTATAGAATTTTAAAAAATAGATAAAGTTTTAGTTGAAAAAGTGTGAGAACAGAATGTATTGCAATACTGTTGGAACGAAGGCTCTCCCGAGTAGGTTGAACAACGAACAACGAGTTTGGTTCAAAATGTATTCTTAGAAATTATATACAAAATGACTAAATTTAATTGTGTCATACATCAACTTATATTTTTAGTCAACAACTATTGTTTTTTATATGTACGCAGTAGGCGCTGTTGGACGACCATAACTCGCAACAATCTTCATTCTAACACTTCCCCTCGAGTTGGTCGTTGGTAGATTTCTGATTCGAAGCACATAGTTCAGCTAATGTAATACATCTCATATGTTTGACTCTGGGCAATGTTTTCGTTAGAAAATCTGCCGCTTGATCATTCGTTGAAACATATTGTAGTCGAAGCTCTTTCCGTTTTAGTACATCCCTCACAAAATGATGGCGAATATCAATATGTTTACTTCTTGTGTGGAATGTTGGATTTTCTGCTAATTTAAGAGAACTTCGGTTATCACAAAAAATTGTCAAATTTCTTGTATCGCCAAAACCCAGTTCTGCAAGAAATCGTTTCAGATAAATGGCTTCTTTGACGCTCTCCGAGAGAGCCATGTATTCGGCTTCCGTCGTCGATAAGGCGACGGTACGCTGCTTCTTGGAATCCCATGATATCGGTCCTCCATTGAACATGTATAAGTAACCAGTATGAGATTTTCTACTCTCAGAACAACTGCCCCAATCTGAATCCACATACCCTTTGATGGGTTCTGATTTCGATCCGTAACTTAGTCCCATATCAATAGTACCTTTCAAATAACGCAACACCCGTTTAGCTGCCTTCCAGTGATCAACACCGAAGCAATTGTTAAATTGCCCCAAATAACTTACTGCATATGATATGTCGGGTCTAGTAGTCGATGCCAAATACGTAAGTGCTCCGACTAATTCACGGTATGGAAGTCTTAGATCTTCTTTGGATTGCACTTCGTTTTTGGTCAACTTTACGCTTGGGTCCATAGGGGTAGCTACTGGGTTGCAGTCATTCATGCTGAATCGCGAAAGCAAATCGCGTATATATCCTCGCTGATGCATCGATACTTGTCCATCTCTCAGCTGGAATTCTATCCCAAGACAATGTTTGACACAGCCGATATCCTTTATTGTAAAATTTGCGGCCAGTCCCTTACCAAATTCCGTAATTCTCTTCTTATCTCGAGAAGCAATTAATATATCATCAACGTATGTCGTAATAAGCGTAATATCTTCCCCTGAACCGACATAAAATAAACAAGGGTCAGATTTCGACGGAGTAGCACCTAGTTTTCTTAAAGTTTCGTCCAATCTATTGTACCAGCTTCTACCAGCTTGACGCAATCCGTATAAGGATTTTTTTAATAGGCACACTTTATCTCCTTTACGTAGATCTCGCAGCATTATTTTCGCCTTTTCACCGACTTGATTTTTGACTTCAGAATCGATGATGTGCTGTAGAATTTCTTCTAAGTTCTTCGGCGGTTCCATATAAACTGTTTCGTCTAGGTATCCATTTAAATAAGCAGTCTCAACGTCAAACTGCCTTATTATCATTTTATGACTAGCTGCAAGCGACGCCATAAGGCGAATGGAGCCTATTCGAGCCACTGGAGCGAATGTCTCTGTGAAGTGTATACCCGGTTTCTGACTAAAACCCTGGGCAACTAAACGAGCCTTTCTTCTTTCGAGAGTGCCATCCGGCCGGAACTTGTTCCTCAGAACGATTCTGCTGCCGACTGTTTTATGCCCTTCAGGACGATCAACGAGTATCCAGGTATCGTTTTTCAAAATGGATTTTATTTCGGCAACGATGGCTTGACGCCATTCATCAGCATCAGGTCCACTTATCGCCTGTTTCATAGGTACTTCTGAGAGATATGTTTTCTCCGCATTTTCAACATTCTCGGCAGAATCTGGAACAATATGATATTCCTTCTTTGGTCTTCCCCTCAAGCCCGACCTTATTATTTTAGGTCGGCCTCTAGCTATACGTTGAGATTCTCGTTGCGTAACTTCAGCGGGAATATTCACGTCTTCACTTAAAGGACTTTGTGATGCATGTCCTTCGATTTCATCGTCGATACCAACAAAATTTTCACTATCTTTAGAGTGTACGCTCTCTCGATCATCTTCATTGACAGATTTTAAAGGTAATTCGATGTCAGTAAATCGCCGAGTTTGTGCTACGTCCACGTCCTTCGTATTCACCTCAGATTCTGTTTGAATATCAGACATCGAAGGAGGCTGATTGTTTTCAATGAATTTTATATCACGAGTTATAATTACTCGATGTTTCTTCGGTGACCAAACACGGTACGCTTTGGATTCATTTGCGTAGCCAAGGAAAATACCTTCCTGTCCACGAGAGTCGAATTTTCCTCTTCCAGGATCTCTGTTGAGGTAATACACTTTACAGCCAAATACTCTAATATGCGACACGTCCGGTACCTTGCCGGTCCAGGCCTCATACGGTGTTCGACCATTTAAACTCTTCGTGGGTAATCTATTCCGAAGGTAATTTGCAGTATTTACTGCCTCAGCCCAAAAAGAATCAGGTAACTTTGACTCTTTTAGAAGACATCTGGCAACGTCAAGAAGGGTGCGATTTTTTCTTTCCGCTGTACCATTCTGCTCCGGGTTGTGGGGAACGGTCAACCTTCTAGTGATCCCTCGTCGTTTAAGATATTCGTCGAATTCATTGTTCAGATACTCACGACCATTGTCCGACTGCAAGCATTTGACAGTTTTGCCTTTTTGGTTTTCTACAAGAGCTACATACTCAGTAGTTGCTTTAAAAACTTCTGTCTTCGATTTTAAAAATTTGATTTCGCACCACCTGGAGCTGTCGTCGATAAATTCGACAAAATATTTTGCTCCTCCCTTAGAAAGTGTCCTCATAGGTCCGCACACGTCAGTATGCACTAAATCCAAAACACTTGTCTGACGCTTAGACTTTCTAGGAAATGGAGTCCTTGTCAATTTTCCTTGTAAGCAGATATTACAGTTTAATGTGCTGGAGGAATTTATGACTTGATTTTTAATTCCCGTTATTGTACCTTTGCGAATTGCATTCATAATGTCTCTCGGATCGATGTGACCCAAACGTCTGTGTAATAATTCTAATGAAACTGTTTTATCCTTTGATATGGAAGTAAAAGCACGCGTATCTTGACCAAATTCGAGTACGTAGTACAAATCGTTGACTCTCTTGGCATTCAGTATTACTTTTCCGTTCGCATCTTGAACAATCGCTTCTTTCTTCCGAAAGCGAACTTCAAATCCACGATCAGTAATCTTGCTGATTGATAGAAGATTTGTTCTTAGATCCGGTACATACAGTGCGTTTTCTAGAGTCACGTTTCTTTTTTCGTTACACACATTCGCGGTGAAACACACTTTTCCTTTTCCTACTGTATCAGCGGTAGAATTATTTGCCAAGTTAAGGGTACCACAATTAGAATCGTAAATTTGGCAAAAATTTTCTATCTTGTTACACATATGCGACGTCGCGCCACTATCCAGACACCATTTTTGATTTGGATCGTTCATTTGATGTTTTGAGATATTTAAACACACCTTGTCCGCTTGTTTTGCATACTCCTTTTTATTTATGCTTCGACACTCATTCGCCTTATGTCCGAGCTTTTTGCATTTAAAACATCGAATTGAGTTGTCATTTTTCCGTTTGACACCGTCATTTTTGTTCATTTCTGAGTATTCTTTTCGTTGATTCCAACTACCTTTTTTCTTTATAAACATAGCATCCGATGGCACGTTTCGCTCTTCATTCTTGCGAGCATCGCTTTCTTCAATAATTTTTATTCGAAGTGCTTCTGGCGTGGGCAACTCGTCACGCGATTCAATGGCGCATCTAAAATTTTCATAGGCAGCGGGCAAACTATATAATAACAAAATTGTTAATAAGTCCGCATTAATTTCGACACCCATGTCGTTTAATTTATCCACTGAATCGAAGAAACTGCTCAAATGAATTCGTACGTCAACGTTGTCTGTCATTTTTTGTAGCGTTAACTTTTTCAGAAGTGTTGCCTTTCTCGCCGGTCCTTTGGATTGGTATATATCTTCCAGCCTTAGCCACATCTCACGCGAAGTTACACAATTTTTAACTTGCTTCAATTCGCTTGAGCTTATCGACAAAATTATGTCCGACCGTGCTTTTAAGTCGTTGCGTTCCCAAGCCAGTACATCAGTCGCATTCTCCACATCGGGTTTTATTGCGATTCCATTCGCGTATTCCCATAAATCGCTTTTAATTAATATTGCCTGCATTTGAAGCCTCCACGTATCGTAGTTGTCCTTCCCGAGCAGTTCAATCCTGGATGAATTTGCAGCGTTCATGTCGGTGACTATTCTTTACAGTCTTCTTGACTCTGGGCCCGTAACCTGTTGGAACGAAGGCTCTCCCGAGTAGGTTGAACAACGAACAACGAGTTTGGTTCAAAATGTATTCTTAGAAATTATATACAAAATGACTAAATTTAATTGTGTCATACATGAACTTATATTTTTAGTCAACAACTATTGTTTTTTATATGTACGCAGTACATATGTTGGACGACCATAACTCGCAACAATCTTCATTCTAACAAATACAATACCAGGTCATCAAATTATATTTAATAAGATTATGAAGAAATTCAAATTTATCTTTTTTCATGCATCATGTAAGTATCTAGGAGTCAGTGATGAGATATCGTCCAGAGTAGACGTGATTGACATAGCAGTTAATTAATTTGTGAACATCAAATAATTTTAATAAAATGCCTTTGGATACGCGCACAACACGTTCTTCTACGGAGGAAGAAGCCATCATACGAAAAATAGTTGAAAAAGTCTTTAACTCAGATACATTAAAAAACGATCTGATTAATAAAATTCGTACGGAGATAGTTGACCCTCTGAAAGAAGAAATTAAAGCGTACTCTGAGAAGGTGAGGCGACTTGAAAACGAACTCATTGATGTTAGAAGACAGACTGGAAATTCCTTGGACGCTCTCGAGCAATATTCACGTAGAAATAATCTTCGTATATTTGGTGTCCCAGAGGAAAAAAATGAAAACACAGATATTGTTGTAACGAAGTTATTTAAAAATAAATTGGGCATCGATTTTAAGCCTGAATTAATTGATTATTGTCATAGATTACCTTGTAAAGAAGGACAGTGTCGGCCCATAATAATTAAATTCATAAGTCGTAACGTAAAAAAGCTGATTTGGAGTAAGAAGAATCATCTAAAAGGTTCGAAAATCGTTATGAAGGAAGACCTAACGAAAATCAGACATCAATTGTTGAAGGAGGTAGCCAAAAAGTATGGGGGTAAATCTGTTTGGTCTAGTGATGGTAAAGTGTACGTTAGAGTGGAAGGTAATATTAAACAAATAAAAAATATGAGTGATTTAAATTTGATGTAAAATCTGCTTAACTTAAATTTGTTACTGCGAAGTTATTGAATGGTCCCACATTTACGTTGTCTGCTTGGTTTATTGTGTACAAAAAGAATTTAAGTAAATATTTTGCACAGTGAATTCCTTTCTTTTCTCTTTATCGGTTTCTTCATGTATATAGAGAACAATTATTTCTTTTTCTTCAGAATTATGTTATTTTATTGAAACATTTGTAGTGTTAATTAAATTTATAATATTATGAACTTTGGTAATTTAAAAATGGCACACGTGAATATTCGTTCATTAATGCCTAAAATATCTTTGGTAAGAGATTATATCCGAAAACACGATTGTGATATTTTTGCAATTAGTGAGACTTGGTTGAATCCTAATATACCTGATTATGCAATTCGAATCAATAATTATACCATATTTCGTAAAGATCGGGACACTTTTGGAGGAGGAGTGTGTGTATACATACGTAATTCATTTAATTGTCAGAAATTAAATCTACCTACTGCTACTGAACAAATGTGGATTAATGTGAAAATACGGCAAATATCAATTGCAGTTGGGGCGGTTTACATATCGCCAACTGTGAACTACAAATTTTTCTGTGATGAATTTGAAAAATGTTATACTGAATTACATGCTGCGTATGATTTTGTGATTGCTGTGGGTGATTTTAATATAAATTTACTTAAATATAATAATCCCGATGTATTTTATTTTAACAATATGATTCCATCGCTCAATATAGCTCAAATAATTACTGATCCAACCAGAAAAACAGAAAACAGTGAATCTCTCTTAGATTTAATTATGATATCAAATGCTGATTTTGTTCTAGAGTCGGGTGTTGGTGGGGATGCATTTGCTGATCATGAGATTATACACTGTACTTTAAAAATAGTTGCAGATAATCAGTATCCAATATTCAAAACTATTCGTAGTTACAAACACTTTCATTATGATCAATTTATCAACGATATGCAAATTATTCCATGGCAGAATGTATTTTTTATTGAAAATATTGATGAGAAAGTTGAATTTTTGACTAAAAATATACTAAATCTCTTTAATAAGCATGCACCTTTAAGGACAGTAAAGATTACGAAAAAACCTGCTCCGTGGTTAACGGACAATGTGCGTCTCATCATGCAATTGAGAGATAAAGCTTTGGCAAAGTATAAGAAAATAAAATCTGAGCAAGCATGGAATTATTATAAACAATTACGCAATTATACTACTAGTATGATTAAAGCCGAAAAAACGGCTTATTTTGATTTTACCAAACGTCAACTTTCACCAAAAACTATGTGGAAAAAACTGAAAAGTTTAGAAATAACTCAAACTAAAAATGTAAATTTACCTCACCAACTATGTAATGCTACTGATATTAACAATTTCTTTTTAGATGGTACACCTAATATTACTGCAGACTTAAATATGAAGCACTTATATGCCACTTCCAGTTTTAACCTTAATTATGACAAATTATCCTTTAAAACAGTTGATGACACGGAAATATTAAAGTTCATAACCCAGATAAAAAGCAATGCTAATGGCCATGATTTTATAACTATCGATATGATCAAACTCTGTTGTCCAATTATTTTGCCGTATATTACGCATATCATCAATACATGTATTGTGAAAGATACTTTTCCTACTCCATGGAAAATCGCAGCTGTGACCCCTGTGCCAAAAATTTCTAATCCCTCGTCTTTTAAAGATCTTCGCCCTATTAACGTACTTCCAGTTATATCCAAGTTGTTTGAAAAAGTTATTAGTGTTCAACTTCAAAAGTATTTAGATAAAAATAATATTATACCAGACTGTCAATCTGGATTTAGAAGAGGCCACAGTTGTGAAACTGCCCTGTTAAATGTAACAGATTCTTTGTTGTCTGGCGCAGATGAAGGAAAGGTCTCTGTCTTGGCCTTGCTGGATTTTAGTAAGGCCTTTGACACAATTGATCACGAAATGCTGCTAGCTATTCTGTCGTTCTACGGCTTGTCACGCTCTGGAGTTACATTAATAAGGAATTATCTAGTTAACAGGGTACAATACGTACGATTAAATAATTCTGTATCGACAAAGCGGTTAGTGTCGCGAGGTGTCCCTCAAGGTTCAATATTAGGACCTCTTTTGTTCTCTGTATATACATCTACTTTTTATAAATATATCAAATCTTGCAATCTTCAAGTATATGCTGATGACACCCAAATACATCATTCGTTTTACTTAAATAATCATAGAACTGAACTTTCACGTGTGAATGATGACTTAAATGCCCTCGCAACAACATCAGCTCAGCATTCATTGATTTTAAATCCATCCAAATCTGTCCTATTATTGTTCGGCAGTAAGAAAAATGTTAACTTCATTCGGGAGCATATTTCCTTATCTATAAATGGTATCAGTATTCCTGTAAAGGAAAAAGCTAAAAACCTGGGATTGATAATTGACAATTCATTTCGTTATAATTCCCAAATTACTGAGTACATCAAAAAAGCTTACTTAAATCTTAAGCTAATTTATCCTCACAGACATTATCTCTCAATTCAAGCTAAGAAAACGCTTTGTGAAACGCTTGTATTATCTCACTTTTCTTATTGTTCGTCAGTTTATGATTCTTGCTTAACTGTTGATACTAGTGCTCGTATACAAAGAGTTCAAAATTCCTGTTTGCGGTTAATATTTGGAATAAGGAAATTCGATCATATTTCGCATAAACTAAAACATATCGGTTGGTTAAACATGAGAGACTACAGATCGTTAAAAAAAGCTTGCTTGTTTTATAAAATACTTACTTATAAGCAACCTGCATATTTACATGACAAAATCACATTTAGAACAGATGTGCATACACTTAATCTAAGGTATAAAGGTACGCTCACACCTCCGATTCATCGAACAGCTTTGTACCAAAGATCTTACTCCTTCCAAATTACGAAAATTATCAATGGTCTCCCTTTGGATTTTAAAAAGCTCTCTCTTGGTTGTTTTAAATCACAATATAAAAAACTTTTGTTCAATTATTAAATTTTTTAGTTCACATGTGCCATTTACCATTTACCATTTGCCTTATGGAATGTTGTAATTATATCAATTTAATTTTCCGTTCTGAATATTTATTTATTAAGATGTAGAAATCATCACTGACTTAGATATAGTTTAGAATATGTAACTTAGTTGATAGTTTTAAGTAGTTTTTAGTTTTAAGCATAGTATTAAGCATTTGAATTTATTTACTCTTATTCAAGGTTTAAAGGAAGAGCAAGGGCAGCATGTAAAAGCTGCTGATTTGATTTACACCTTGTGATTTACCTGTAACAATGAAAGCATATCTTTGAATATTCTCTGCATAAATTTATTTTTATAAAGTTGCTTATGTTGTGTGGGTAATAAAGACATTTATTATTATTATTATTATTATTATTATTATTACCTACTAAAACGATTTCCTTGTAATAGCTCTTGGAACAAATTTTGAAATTCACCCTGCTCTTTTCTGTTTAAATTAATTTCATTTCCTAGTTTTATTTTTCGACATTAAAAGCAAAGCACAGGTTTTTTCAAAATCTTCAAATTCTGAAGAGGAGGATGAACAATTATTGTTTATTTTTTCTTTAGCAGATACTTTTTACTCTGACTTTTAATTGCATAAAAATGAAATTACGAGAATTCACGTGACGTGACAACAGTGTGATTCTATTGTCAATATTATGCGATTCACGTGTGACATGATATCACGTGAATTCACGTGACGTGATAATAATGTGTTTGCGCCTTTACTCGCACGAAAAAATTGAGACATCTGCGTTGATAAAAAAATGTAAATATTAGTAAAACTGTAATGCCTCTATACTCATCATGGAATTACGAAAAACAGACGCTTCCAAAATATTTCGGGGATTCTAGAACCAATCCTGTCCAATTTATTTCCGATCTAAAAGACTGTGTAGGAGAGATCAAGGATGAAAAGAAAAAGCTCCAGATAATGAAAAGTTGTCTGAAAGATGATGCACAGATCTGGCTGAACACCGTAGCTGAAACGACCAAGAACTTTGAGGATACATTCCTGAAACAATATTAGGGAACACAGGAGCAGCAAAAGATAAGAGATTACCTACTCTCCGGAAAATATGCTCCAATAGGAAGATTAAACAGGGAAAGATACGCAATAAAAAAATACAGTATCGTGAAGTATCTAACTCCGAAGATGCAAGAGGAAGACATAGTCATTCAATTGGCAAGACATTTTATGAGGAAATCACACACGCTATGGCAATACAGGGGATGACAACCATGTCAGGTTTCTTAAGTCTATTAAAACGTGTGGATTATTGTGAAAGGAAAACAAGAAATGATAGACGTTTCACTCCAAACAACACCCAACCAAATAGAAATTATAGCCAAAACAATGTCAATAAAAGACAAGAGAATACAGAGGGTGACAAGTACAAAAGGTGGAACAACCAAAATAATTACACGCCACAACAACGCAGAGAAGGATGGAACAAAAATAGGAACAATCCATACGAAAGGACCAATGAAAAGAGACAACAAGGAGAATGCTGGAATAGAAACAGGTACAGTCCATACAATGAAAGGACCAACGAAAGGAAACGATATCAAGATTATCACGAGAAGGATGAGACGAGAGAAAACAACGACGAGCAAAACAAAAGGGTGCACAACATCAAAAAAATAACGATCACTCCAAACTACGATGAGATAACAATAGCTGACGTGCCTTCTGCTCCAAGAAAGCAGGATTTTTAGAAAAGGTATCAACTGAAAAACATTTAAGCAGAAACAACATGTTTAAATCAATAAACAACATACTACAACAACAAGAAAAGGAGCGTATTATAAACATAAATTTACCAAACAAAAATTTATATAGAAAACATCCAAATAACAGCATTAATAGACACTGGTGCTCAAGTATCCTTAATTGATAAAAATTTCATAACTGAAAATAATTTACAAAGGTCCGGAAAAATAGTTCTAATAAAAGCTATAAATTTAATTACTGCCACGAATAAGAAGTTAGCAAAAATTGATAGGATGATCATAATGAAACTGAAGATCGGAGATCTACTGTGTGATGGAGAATTTATTATTGTGCCTGAATTAAGGAATAAATGTATAATTGGGATGGATATTATTGATAAATTAAAAATGAAGATTGATGCAGAAGAAAGGATAATTAGTATTGAAGGAAGGAAGTTTTTCTTTGAAGAAGAAGAAGAAGAAAAGGAAGAAAGAATTGTCAATAATGTTCAATTAAATGAAGTGAAAAATTTAAGTGAAATAAATTTAAATTGTGATGATCAATATAAGCCCATATTATTACAAATGATTCTTAAAAATAAACAGTTAATAAATTCAGAACCAATGAGAGCACTCGGTTACGAACATCATTTAGAAGTAGTAGAAAAGGAACCATTCTTTTGCAAAACTTATCCTATTCCGAAAAAGTTTGTGGAGCAAGTAAATTTTGAAATTACCAAAATGTTGGACGAAAACATTACAGAAAGAGCTAGGACCTCTTATATAAATCCTGTTGTCATAGTTAAAAAGAAGGATGGAAATATAAGAATATGTTTGGATGCTAGAAAAGTAAACGCAATAAGCAAACCTCAATACGAAGTTATCGAAAGTTTATTGAGCAGATGTAATAATGCACATGTTTTTTCGAAAATAGATTTGAAAAACTCTTTTTGGTTGATACCGTTGAATGAAAATTCTAGAAAGTACACAGGTTTCATGATTAATGGACATGTTTACCAATTCACAGTAGTACCTTTCGGACTGTCAAGCTCTTCAGCAGCACTTGTAAGAGCGATGCAATTAATTTTAGACAAATTTGAACATTTTTGCATGCACTATGTAGATGACATACTCATATTTAGTGAAAATTATAAACAACATAAAAACATTTAAGCATCATTTTAAATGAACTTTGTATTGCCGGAATGAAAATTAATGCAGAAAAGTGCGCATTCTACAAAGAAGAAGTTGAATATCTCGGTTACATTAGTTAAACCAGAAAGGAATCAGTGTAAATAAAGAAAGAGTGAAGGACACAAAAGATTTCCCACTTCCAAAAACTTTAAAACATCTAAGGAGATTCTAGGAATGTTAAACTATTATAAAAGATTCACTCCTGATCTTGCAAAGAAGTCAACTTTACTCTATGAAATGCTACGCAAAAACACTAAATGGAAATGGACACCGGAAAGAATAAATGCTTTTAAAATTTTGAGAATTGAATTTTACCGTAATTTGCAATTAGTACACTCAGATTTTGACAAGAAATTTATTTTACGAACAGACGCTTCAGATTTTGCTATTGCAACTGAACTAGTACAGATTGATCAAGGAATTGAAGAACCTAAATGTTTTGTTTCCAGGATCTTAAGACAGTTCGAGAAGAACTATACAGTGTCTGAAAAAGAAATGCTAGCAATTGTCTTCTCTATAACAAAATTAAAATTCTATTTGTTAGTAGTCCAGTCAATGAATGCCCAAATGGGAGTTGTAGAGGACATGGAGGGGGGGGAGAATTTTTCTCTTCAGGAATATGTTGGGGGTAGTTAGGAGGCAAACATACTAAAAGTTCCCATCCCTACCCCTGCCGCTTCAGGGGGGGAGGGGAGGAGAAGCTCCTTTTTTTTCGGTTTTTCGCTTATAACTCGGAAACTGTGCGTCGTACGAAAAAAGTATTCATTACAAAATTAAAGATAATTAAATTTCCTACAAAAATGTTTCACTTTCTTCCTATGTGTTATGGTTTCCGAGATATTCGCCAGCGAAAATCGATAATTTTCGAAAAACTTAATGCTCTACAACATCGTTTCTCTCCATGTTTTATGCAACTACTACTTTACGCACGACGTTTATAAACACCCGCTTACTTAATTTATGTGTTATACGTAATTCGTCATTTACAGTAGTGGTCGTAGATAAAGTTATATATTAGTTGAAGAAATGCTTGCAATCTAGAAATGTTCGTTTTTGTAAACTACAGTGCGGAGACATTTTCTTTTTTTCAAAATGTAGGGGAAGGTTGCCAGGATTGAACCGGTTCCTCAATTGAACCACACCGTTTATCTGGTACACTAATACTTATTGCAGATACCTATTTTTGCTAATGGCAAGTCTATTAGTGTCGGAGTTGAAATATAGAGCTACATATGGCTGCGGTAATCTTTGTTTCATTGTATCACAAAATCTTCTAAGCGGACACTAAATCGCGCAACTATACACTTTACGTTTCGCAGTCGAACGACTGCGAAACGTAAAGTGTATAGTTGCGCGATTTAGTGTCCGCTTAGAAGATTTTGTGATACAAATTTCATCGGACAAGAACCAACTGTAAATTTGTTTCATTGGTTATTAAGTAAATGTTTTACGCTTGTCGGTTGTAATATTTTGCTAAATTCCCGAAGAAAATTGCGGCAATACAGGTAATTGTTTATAAATATTATATATGTTTTTTCATATTGCAACTATCTAACTATATTTCGAAGTAGTATCTTGTACAATTCAGAGTAAAAATAATTTCTTGAAAATGATAACCTACAAGAATGTAGAGTTTCCTATATTGGACCAATCACAGTTTCCTCAATTAGACCGGTCCAATTGAGGAATCAAGACAGTGCAGTCTGGTAAATTGTGCACTATTTTTCCAGGATGCCTAAAACAAAATATTGTCAGTGGACATCCGAAGAATTGTGTTTAGCTATTCGTGATTTAAAAAATGGACGTTATGGTTTAAACGAGTGTTCTAGAATTTACGGAGTACCCAAAGCCACATTAAAACGCCATGCTGAAGAAAAAAATAAAATCGCTAAAGGAGAAAGAGTATTCCACGGAGGAATTGCTACATTCAATGTTGAGATAGAAAACGAACTCAAAGCTCATATTCTAAAATTAGAAGAATTAATGTTCGGCTTAACACCACTTGATGTAAGAAAATTAGCTTTCGATATTGCAGAAAAAAATCACATAGAACATAAGTTTAACAAAGAAACGGGGCTAGCTGGTAAGAAATGGTACTACAATTTTCTGAAAAGAAATCCAGAATTATCTTTGAGAACACCAGAGTCTACGTCACTTGCTCGTGCTAGAGGATTTAATCGAACAAACGTTTACGGATTTTTTGATCTGCTCGAAACAATCTGTGACGAAAACCAACTTGATGGCACTCGAATATATAATGTAGATGAGAGTGGATTTTCCACTGTCCAGAAACGTTGTCAAAAGGTTTTAGCTCGCAAAGGTAAAAAACAGGTGGCTGGTTTGTCCAGTGGAGAAAGAGGCGTAAATACAACTGCCGTTTGCTGTGCCAGTGCAGCTGGACATTTCATACCACCCATGATCATTTTCAAAAGAATGAGAATGGCTCCTGAACTTAAAATAGGTGCTCCAGAAGGAAGTATTATAGAAATTTCAGAAAGTGGATATATTGACTCCAATTTGTTTGTCAAATGGCTGGAGTTTTTTATTGCAACTGTTCATCCCAGCGTAGAGAAAAAAGTTCTTTTATTGTTAGATGGACATACAACGCATAGCAAGAACTTAAGGGCACTTGAATTAGGTCGTGAGAATGGTGTAATAATGCTACAACTTCCAGGACATACAACACATCGACTACAACCACTTGATGTTGCTGTTTTTAAGCCACTTGAGACTTTTTATATTCAAGAAATGCAAAAATGGATGAGAACATATCCTAATACTGCCGTATCTATGTTTCAAGTGGCTCAAATTTTTTCTCCAGCATACAGACGTGCTGCCACGCTTGAAAATGCTGCAAGCGCTTTCAAAAATACTGGAATTTGGCCAGTAAATAGAGATGTTTTTGGTGAACATGACTTTATCGCTGCGGATAATCTTGCACAAGCTAATGAAGATATCATTTCCGATACTGGTCTTGGTCACTCTGCAGAAGCTGTAAATAACGAACAATCTACTTCCACGGGGGTAAATGAAAATCAACAAGCTCCAATAAAAATTAAGATAGTCGATATTTCACCTATTCCCACTCCAGGAAGTAAACAAGGCAATAGACGGGGGAGAGGTGCTCAGAAAGCGGTGATTTTAACAAGTAACTCCTATAGGGACGAACTAAGTGCGAAAAAAAGCAAAGCTACCAAATCTAATCCGAAGAAAGGTGCCAAGAAGTTATTGTTTGGAAAAGGAAACAAGTCGACGTCCGCGGATTTGTCCCGTGGTAGTCGTATTAGTAAAAAAGAAAAATCTGAGTCTTGGTATTGCTTCTTATGTGAAGATGATGAAAAGCTAGATATGATTCAATGCCTAAATTGTAAAAACTGGGTTCATGCTATTTGTGCTAATGTAAGCCCACAAAGAAAAATATATTACTGTCCATCTTGCTTAAATTTGGAAAACAAATAATTACTTTTTTTAATCACACTATTCTTGTAACAAGTTATTCCTATTATAGAATACATTTATAGTAAAACTATGTCTTACTTTAATTTTCCTGTCATCTTAATGCTAGTGGCTCAATCCAGGGCACTTATGGTCCAATCGAAGCGACAGGTTTCCAAGATTGGACCAGTGGTAAGGGTCTGTTAGAAAATTTATATTACTTTTTCTATTAAATACATATATTTGCTTTAAGCTAAGCTAGGTGTCAGAAGTGCTTAACTATATTACTGCAATTTTAGTTACATAGAAAGATTAGCAGAAACTTTGAAAAAAAATCTAACGTAAAAACGGTTCAATCCTGGCAACCTTCCCCTAAGTAGTTTTTTTTAATATTGTTTTTGTGATAAACTAAGAATCCGTTTTCTTCGGTAACAAAACAAAATTATTCAATGAAATTTATATCAAAATATAGATTAGCTTAATATCTAATGCGGAGACATTTTTTTAAAGTAAAACTTGAACGTTTAAGTTAAATTAGCAATTAAAAGGTCCGGTAACACTTCGAAAAAACGAATGAATTAGGCAACTTTATGTACAGTGTTGGCATGATTTATAACCGTGCACCTGAACCCTAGCGGGAATGCTGTGGCCTTCTTGGAAAATTTTCTCCAAGCTATTAAATATGGAGCTTCACCAATCCCTTAATTTGTTGCAGTAGTTGCATAAAACATGACTACGACATTCTATTTTTTCAATAAAAATGTTAGGACCGTATAGGGTTTAGCATCACGAATTTTTCTATATACGCTACTGTCACCGTCGTCTATAATTTTGCCGTATACAGGGTGCCCGGATTTCGTTGGGACAACATGGGTAACTTTTTTATTCGAACATATAGAGAGATGGTTAAATTAGTAAAAAGGTGCGGGTTCAAGAGCTCATTGAGAATACATTTTCAAATTTTACTTGTCATGGCCAACTTGGTTAAAATAAAAAAAAAAACAAAATTTCATAATTTCTTTTATTTGCCGTAACTTTTTTGTTACTTAGGATATTTAGATGCGGTTTGAATTAATTTGTATGGTAATTTAAATATTTTTATTGGCAAAACAAAACCAAACTCAATTACAAAAATAATAATCAAAAATATTAAATCACTCAAATAAGCCACCATTGTTTGCAATGCAAAGTTGGCACCGTTTCTGAACCGTATTAATGACTACGGATAGTATTGCCATTCATACTGTTAAATGCCGCAAGTACTGCAAATTAGTTCAAACTATGCATTGCCATTTGATGATTGAAATCCCTCTAAGACAATATGACTTTTCATAGAAATTGAAGTTTTGGTTCAATTTCTAAAATGCGTGTGTTGCTTTTTCCTTGACTTATTTTTTTGACAAATTGGAAAAAGTTTACTCTTAACACCAATATAAGGAATTTTCTTAGATCTTGCGCCAATTATACAACCAACCCCAGATAATGCATTATAATTACTTTTATACAGAGCTGGGCAAATTACTTAAAAAAGTAATTCAAATAACAAGCTTCAATTACTTTGAAAAGTATTGGCAATTATCAATAATCTTTTTCTATTCATATACAAAGTATTGGCAATTACCAATTAAAACGAAAAGTATTTGAAGTTGCAGAGCAATTACTAATTGAATTACTTTAGACTAATTCAATTACTTTAGAATATTTCAATTACTTTATCTGCTTGAATTATTATTTGAATTACTTTAGAGTAATTGAATTATTTTAGAGTATTTCAATTACTTAGACTAATTCAATTGCTTTAGAGTAATTGAATTACTCTAAAGTAATTCAAATAATAATTCTAGCAGTCAAAGTAATTGAAATACTCTAAAGTAATTGAATTAGTCTGAAGTAATTGAATTACTCTAAAGTAATTGAATTACTCTAAAGTAATTGAATTACTCTAAAGTAATTGAATTACTCTAAAGTAATTGAATTACTCTAAAGTAATTGAATTACTCTAAAGTAATTGAATTACTCTAAAGTAATTGAATTACTCTAAAGTAATTGAATTACTTTGAATTTTTTTTAGAATATTGATGTTATTTAACCTTTCCGACCGGTTCTTCTGTTTTGATTGGATCATAAATCAATGAATATGTTTTTCGTGAAGTTGACAGAAAAGTGACACAATGTTTAACCAAAAATCGTGAAGAAAAGTGGGACTTGTCTCGTTAGCAACACTTTTCTTCACGATTTCAGTTAGCAACACATTTTTCCTTTCACTTTATTTATTATGGTGACGTTTCATAGATCGAAGATTGATTGATTGAACTTTTGTTACTATGTCAACAAATGCTTGACATACCTTGATATATTATTATTCTGTGACACTCTCATAATGTTAGGGTTATTTTCGTCAACGAGACGAAGAAATAGAAATGTTCGTGTAAATGGAGGTCATTTTCATGTTCAGCATACCAAAATGACATAGAATTCACTTAAAAACACCATGCAGCTATTCAAAAATATTTTTTTTTGTAGACCTGTGTTGTCTTCGTTATTTCTTACTGAACTTCGTTTCGTTTTCATACATCTTTTAAAGTTCCAAACACTTAGGTTGATACCTTCCAAACTTTGTTTTTTTCGTATGAGACAAGAGAGGATATATTTCATTGAACACACATTCTCTTCTCTCAACAATTTTAGATCATTCTTCATGAAATTAGAATAGATTTAAAATATCAACGTTTGAATAATTTTAATTTTGATTTTCAACTTTTATTTGCTTTCGTTTAAAATTTACAGTAACGCGAAATGCAAAATGCATTGTTGTTTTCATGGCTATATCAACAAAATTAAAAATATTTAAATTAATAAAATTGTAAATTTTTATGAATTAAATCAAAAATATAGTTTGTTAAATGGATCTTTTTACGCACGTCATTATCAAACGACACTAGTAAAAACAATTTGTATGTATAGCTACCTACATCAATCGTTCGGATTGGAGAAGGAACGCCTTTATGCGAATGTCTTTAAAGTAAGACATATGGTTTACAAGTGGCAGATAAGGAAATGTTATAAAATACTGCCGGTAATCAAGTTCGGTCAAATGTAAATCTGACATTTGCTTAATTTGATGCTTTGCCTTCTTTTAAATTTAATTTTGCCTTACAAACTCATTTAGTTTTAATATATCTCTATTTAAAAACATTTATGGCGAATTTCACAAACGTTACTTAAATTTAATCATCCGTTAAAAGTAAACGTTGCCATGGTTACATGTGTTGAAGGTATAGGAATGATTATTCTTAATCAATGATTAAAGTTATGTGACGTTTGTGAAATCCAACGTTAGAATACAATAATTAGAAAATTTTGTTTGATAAAATGCCAGGAAAACGTTTACATTCGCAAACGCATAACGGTTTCGTAACCTCTTTTTACAGTTACTATTTAAATAGTACTTGATTTGACTAAAAAGTGATTTGTTTCATATGGATAAATTTCAATGACGTGCGTAAAAAGACAACAAACTTGTATCTCAAACTTGTATCTCATAACTCAAAAACTATTGAAGATGGATATAGGGAATGCTAATACAGATCGATGTAGCATTTAATTCCACATACCATGTTGTATTAAAATAATTAATTAATTAATTAATAATGCATACTAATTTTTAATTAAGAAAGTTGATTGGAGCCCGGCAGAAAGTAAAAGTGTCATAAAAATGTATTCAATAAAGCCAAATTGTAACATTTGATTTGTTTTCTTTTTGAATTTATACGAATCAAGCACCTAACAAGTGTCTAAATAAAAACCTGGTCAAGTAGGCTACATTTATAGCGTTTTCGATTCACCTGCACTGGTTGCACTCGGTGTATTTGCATCTTCTTCCAACCTCATGTATTAATACGAGATGAAGATACTCTGAGTGCGCACTGGTGCAGTCAATCGAAAACGCTATTAGTCATTCTGCTATGTAAATGCAATGCAAAAATTCTCGATCACAACCTACTTGACCAGGTTTTTATTTAGACGCTTGTTATATTTGTATAATAATAATTTGTGGGAGTAGAAATACTCCTGTGCATTAGAAATACTCCTATAAAATTAGCAATATAAATTTCGGTAATTCTGCTGTTTCGGGACCTGACCTTGTAATGCCTTGTAAGCAAGCGATTGCTTTACTTGCACGTGCGGTGATTTTTTGCTGTGTATATTTCAGAACAATATCCAGTTTAAATTGTTTATTTTTAATGTTTGCTTTATTTCATGTTTATCACAATTTAAACAATAACTATATTTACAGTTGGTTCTTGTACGATGAAATTTGTATCACAAAATCTTCTAAGCGGACACTAAATCGCGCAACTATACACTTTACGTTTCGCAGTCGTTCGACTGCTTCGTTAGAAGTGAAAAAAAAATGTTGTCAAAATAAACAAGGTTGTCAACGGAAACTGAAAAAGTAACTTGATTTTTTTTTTTATATATTATATTTATTTTTTAATCTAAAAATAATTTGAACATTACAAATGTTAAAAAATTGACAGATCTATGTTCTATTTAAGGTATCGAGAAAACTACAAAATGTATCGTTTAAATTTGCAAAATCAGTACGTTTATTAATAGAATTCGACGACATTTTTATTTTACACATTTCAATAAAACGTCTTTTGAAAATATTAGACTCGTAATATAAAATGTTAGTATTTTCAAAATCAAAATTATGGTCATTTTCTAATGAATGTTCTACAAGCATTGAATGATTTTGATTATTTTTTTGGATATGATATTTATGTTGGTCTAGACGTTTTTTTAAATTTTGGCTTGTTTCTCCAATATAACATGAATTACAATTGAAACATTTAATTTCATAAACTACGTTTGGTTGTTTTAATTTTGGTGTTTTGGTTTTTAAATTTGAGAAAATACTATTTAAATTATTTACAGATTTGCTAGCTAAAATTAAATTGTGTTTTTTGAATATGTGTTTAAATGTGTCATATAGTGGTTCAATGTAGGGTAATGATATGTATTTTTTGTTTGAAGTTTGTTTATTGTTATTGTGGATTTTTGAATTTTGTAAATATTTAACACGATTAGTGAATTGTTAATTTCTTTTTCTACAGTCATTAACTCATTACCTTTCAATTTAACTTTATATTTTCGTTACGTCGATGATATTTTATTGATTTTGCCTTCAGATAAAGTAGACTTTGTTTTAAGTAGATTTAACTCTTTTCATAATAGATTACAATTTACAGTAGAAAAAGAAATTAACAATTCACTAAGTTTTCTAGATATAAATATCATCAGACGTAATAACAAATTGGTTTCATAAACCTACGTGGTCAGGTAGATATATTAATTTTCATTCGTATACTTCTAAATACTATAAAATTGCAACAATTATTTCTTTAACAGATCGAGCTGTTTTACTTTCAGATAAACTTTTCATTTATGATAATTTAAATTTAATAAAAAAGACTCTTGTTCAAAATTCTTATCCAATAAATCTTATAGAATCAGTAATAAAAAATCGTGTTAAATATTTACAAAATTCAAAAATCCACAATAACAATAAACAAACTTCAAACAAAAAATACATATCATTACCCTACATTGAACCACTATATGACACATTTAAACACATATTCAAAAACACAATTTAATTTTAGCTAGCAAATCTGTAAATAATTTAAATAGTATTTTCTCAAATTTAAAACCAAAACACCAAAATTAAAACAACCAAACGTAGTTTATGAAATTAAATGTTTCAATTGTAAGTCATGGTATATTCGAGAAACAAGCCAAAAATACAAAAAACGTCTAGAACAACATAAATATCATAGCCAAAATAATAATCAAAATCATTCAATGCTTGTAGAACATTCATTAGAAAATGACCATAATTTTGATTTTGAAAATACTAACATTTTATATTACGAGTCTAATATTTTCAAAAGACGTTTTATTGAAATGTGTAAAATAAAAATGTCGTCGAATTATATTAATAAACGTACTGATTTTGCAAATTTAAACGATACATTTTGTAGTTTTCTCGATTCCTTAAATAGAACATAGATCTGTCAATTTTTTAACATTTGTAATGTTCAAATTATTTTTAGATTAAAAAATAAATATAATATAAAAAAAAAAAAAATCAAGTTACTTTTTCAGTTTCCGTTGACAACCTTGTTTATTTTGACAACATTTTTTTTTCACTTCTGACGAAGCAGTCGAACGACTGCGAAACGTAAAGTGTATAGTTGCGCGATTTAGTGTCCGCTTAGAAGATTTTGTGATATTAAACAATAACATAATTCATTTTTAATTGAGAATAACTATATTTTATTGAAAAATTAGTAATTTTTAAATATAAACATAAAAATGAAATACAAAGCAAAATATTACAGAACCACACGTAAAGTGCTCGCTTGTATCCATGGTCAGGTCCTTAAACTGCAGGATTACCTAAATTTCCTTTCGGGTTAAAATAATTTACATTTTATGACCCTAGAGGCCTAACGTATATACCCACCCAAAGTCGGATTTGATTGACAGCTGTCATGGCTTTCGTAGATCTTTGTGTGCAGGGATGTATAGGCAATCTATTTCACATCCAACTAGATATTTTATTTTAGTACAGAGGGGCCTTAAGTTGAAGATTTAAGGAAAAGTGGTGCAAACGGGCATTAATCAAATTATATAAATATATAAGGCCCCATCTCCAATTAATTTTATCTGGCGATTAATTCCCATAGTGACGATTGTGATCACAATTGTTACTATTGTAATAAATCGGTACACCCCTTGGACCGTTATAAACCTTATACCTTAATAACTATAATAAATGTTTTAAGGACGATTTGCTAGGATGTAATTAAGGCATTTAAAATTTAAACCTACTGACTTACTGACGTAGAATTTCACACATAAGAATATAATTTTAATTAAGGAATGTATTGAAGACGATCTGCTAGAATCGTAGAAAAAGAAAGAGTCCATAGTTAATATTAATGGCACTGAAAGTAGAGCCCATACATTGCTACCTACCTGCGTAGATAGGCAGAAGTTTTACATTGGAGCGAAACTTTACTCCAATGTTGCCAGCCAGCTTCAATGGGACGGGAGGGTTCAAATCCAAACCGCGAAGGCCATTTCAAAATAGGCGCCACTTAATTTTTTTTGTACGGGGGTCAGTGAAAAATTAAGAAAACACGTTACGTCCAAGACACGTTGATTTTAGTCAAACAAACACCATAAGAAACACAGACAACTAAATAATAAATGGACAACAAAAGAACAAAATTACTCTTCAAAATACTAGTGATTTGTCGGATCCGAACTTCGCATTAATCTAAATTACAATAAACCAAACACGTAAAGAAAATTATCTCTAGTTACGTGCGCACGACAACGTTCGTCTACTTATATCCTATTTACAACAGAACGAACAATCATCGGTGATTCACGGAGAAGTGTACGCAATAAGTTACATGGTTAATTGCGGCAGCTTCAAGAAATGAAACGAAAATTAAATTCGCGTATTACTGCTCGAAAATATAATTGTAACGCTCCGACCTGTTTTTTTTCCTCCGATGTCCGATTCATTTGTCGGTATCTTCGAGGAGTAACAGCGGCGTCACTCGGTGATGTGCCGGCCTCCGCGTAGAGGGGCGCTGATACGAGAATTCCTGATAAAATAACTCCCAACGAAAAGCCTATAATCAATGAAATAAAACGAACATAGAAGTCAAACCGAGAGTTGCTGCGTATAGAACTTACCCCGGTATTTCACCGAAGCTGGGACAAATCACGGAACACGCGGTTTTTCCTGTCTCACAAGTGGGTCTAATCAGAGTCGGCAATTAGCCGTAGATATGCACTAACATCCCTTCGATGTAATGTCACACACAAATAAAATATTTAACGAAAAGAAAGTGTGACCCAGGAGACGGCAAGTTTCGTTCTGACAATGGCGCAACATTTCTCGTTTGACAAAAAAGGAACGATTATAAACAAGCGAGACACCTTCTAATTTTACCACCGGGGAACTTTCTTAGTAACAGTGGGAACCAATCGGCTGAAAGGGCAAAGATCACGCATAATACGCGTCGCGAAGTAGTACTTCGTCACAATTTGTCCGACGACTCACAAACGCACGATTTTGCCCCTAAATAAGGATGAATTACTTATATAAAATGAATTTGTTTAATTAAATGAAGGTCCTGTTAATGGAAATATGCTGGAATGTAATTTTAAGAAAATTACGCCGGCGAAATACAGTGGATTCCTACACCGAATGCAATGCGCACAACGAAACGTTCCAAGAAATTCTCCGGAACGTCGCAATACGCGTGTACAGGGTGTGTTTAGAACAGAAATAAAAAAAAAAATGAACAGGGCAATGCAAAAATGAACTGTAACAACATAGTAACATTTTAGGTAAAGTAGGTATGTTTGTACTAGACCGGACTACTGTATATTCTATAGGTTGTTTAATTGAAACCATTCATCATTGCTATCTTTTTATTTTATTTATTAATTTTTTTTAATCTGTGGTTGTCCAACGGGGTCCTAAGTCAAAGACTTGTTAGGACCTCAGGAGCGGGAGTGTATTTGAGTGTGTGTAAAGTGTTCCATGGCTTTGTTACTTTCAAACCTCCTCGCCGTTTAAGGGGAAGCAGTGTCGAATTTTATCCCCAACACTGAAGGGTGCCTGAAGTCGATACCGACTACCCCCGAGAAAATCCCGAGCGCGGTTCGAACCGACGACCATGCGATTGCAAGCCCGGTCCCTTACCACTTGGACCGTTCAGGCGTTTAAAGATAGGAATTCGGTTAAATTATCAAAGATTCTCTGATTTTCACGCTGATTTTAAATTTCTAATTAAAAGAAAAACAATTATACTGCTAGTTGTCAATATAATAGAAATATAGTAGTGTTGTCATTGATTCGGTAAAGATTTTCTTTCTTTTTACAGCGTTATTATAATTTTTTCGGCAAAAACGCGACGGGAGAAATACTGTTCAAACAGAATATATCCTTTACAATACAAAATTGTCTATATGTATTCTCTATAGGGTGTTTGATTTGAACCATTCACCATTGCTATATTTTTATTTTTAAATATAGAAATTCAGTTAAATTAACAAAGATTCTCTGATTTTCATGCTGATTCTGAATTTCTAACAAAAGAAAAACAATTGCACTGCTAGTTGTCAAAATATTTGAACGAGCGTATTTTTTTTAATAGAAATATAGTATTTTCGTCGGTTTACATGAACCGCCAGAATTGACTAAAAAAAGAAAAATGACGATTGGACACATAACAAATGAGTATAAATTTTGTTATTTTAAATGGAACACTAAGTATATTTTCTCGAATTAAGAAAGATATTTTTTCCTAATTCCAACAATAAGTAGTTTGTCTATTTTTGGTTTCATACTTTTTGAGATATTTAAGTTTAAAATTAAAAAAAGAAATCCATTTACTTTGATTAATAAGAAATTTATTATGTATAACAAGTGTTAAATTAATTAAAAAATATGTTATATGTCAAAACGTTAACATCTAAGACAAATTAACATATTATTTGAAATAAATTAATAAAAATATACCAAAACAATAATAATTTCAAACTTAAATATCGCGAAAAATGTGAGACCAAATATAGGCAAAATACATCTTTTTGGAATTAGGTAAAAATATCTTTCTTAATTCTAGAAAATATATTGAGTGTTCCATTTCAAATAATAAAGTTGATACTCATTTGTTAGGTTTCCAACTGTCATTTGTTCTTCTTAAAAGTAAATCCAGGTAAATCCATAAAACTTTCGTATTTAACGTTTTTTGATATGTCTAATAATAAAATGTGTAGGTACCGTTCGAAATATAAACAAAACGCCTGTACACATAAACAACAAATAAATTTCAAAATCTTTAATTTTCTTTGAATTTATAATAAAAGGAACAATTTTCCACATCTCACACCAAAATTTCCTGAATTTGTTTACAAAATAATAACAACTGTCTAAATAAAAACCTGGTTAAGTAGGCTACATTTAGTAATTCTGTTATGTAAATGCAATAGATAAATTCTCGATCACAACCTACTTGACCAGGTTTTTATTTAGACGCTCATTATGCGAAAAAACCATATAGTCGTCGGGTTGTATGTACCGAGTGATTTCTTAAATTTTTTATCAATTCTTGCCATGAGATTTGGTCGGCATGTCTTAGCTCAAGTGAAAAGTACGTCATTGCACTCCTTTATGCTGTTTTACCAAAGCTACGACCAAATTCCATGGTAAGAGTTAATAAAATTTTTTAAAAATTACGCGGTATTATGAGTAGAGAAAACATTATAAATATTATATTTTTTACAAGTTTTATCTGATAGTTACAAACAAAAATATCTACAGTTTAGTAGTTTAGTGAAACGTACATTTCTGTAAAACTGTAGATGCGGTTATAATTTTGAGACGGAGTGTATATTGTTATGTTGGTGTATAATTATTTATTTTTATTTTACCTTTTAGAATAATATACCGGGTGCCCGGATTTCGTAGGGACAACATGGGTAACTTTTGTATTTGAAGAGATATAGAGATGGTTAAATGAGTTTGGTTTTGTTTTGCCAATAAAAATATTTAAATTACCATACAAATAAAAGAAATTATGAAATTTTTTTAAAAATTTTAACCAAGTTGACCATGACAATTAAAATTTGAAAATGTATTCTCAATGAGCTCTTGAACCCGCACCTTTTTACTAATTTAACCATCTCTCTATCTTTTCGAATAAAAAAGTTACCCATGTTGTCCCTACGAAATCCGGGCACCGTGTATACACACACAACTTTTACTGTTTTTTCTCAGGGCTTATTTGTATGTAATTTGTGGGGAGTTAGGCGCCAAATTATAACACTTATTTATTATAAAGGGTTAGTTAAAAGTATGGAGACGGCCATTTATTGCTGTTAATATTCATTTTAGGAAATTATGTCCTGTAGGAAAGTGTTTTAGGAAATTTTTATCTACAATTGAGAATACTTGAATTTTTTTTCTTCAATTATTTTTAAGTTACGCCTAACTGCGTAATTTTTTTAAATGGAAACTTGTTAATTTTACTCTACCATACGGTAGAGTATTTTTTTCTCTTTACAACAGTATGCTTGTTTTTTTTAGAATTGAGGGGTTTCTGAAAAAAAAAACAATGGTTCAAGTATTCATTTCTCATCGTGCATGCTTATTAGCGCCAGGTCAGGTACCAAGTAAGCGATAAACAAACTTGAGCGAGTAACTTTATCAATGGTTACTGTTTACGTCAAATTCAATTGTATAATTTACTGCTGTTAATATTAGCAATGGCGAGTTTAAATGAACGTGAAAGAATTGAAATACTTATGATGCTGGGTTGTGGAGATAGACGTAGAAGTTTACAAGACGTTTGTAATTTATTTAATAATACGCATCCTGACAATTTGAACACTTAATTTAAGTTACTTAGTTATTTATTAGTTTTTTTTTGCTTTTGTTTTTAATGATAAGATTGTGACCGATAACTTCAATTTTGTCTTAGATCTACCTAACTAAAATAAATATTTGAACCACTATTTTCAATTTCACAAAAAAGTGACAAATGTTTTTTTTCAGTAACCCCTCAATTCTAAAAAAAAAAAAAACAAGAATACTGTTGTAAAGAGAAAAAAATACTCTACCGAACGGTAGAGTAAAATTAACAAGTTTCCATTAAAAAAAAAATACGCAGATAGGCGTAACTCAAAAATAATTGAAGAAAAAAAATTCAAGTATTCTCAATTGTGGAAAAAAATTTCCTATAAAACTTTCATAAAGAACATAATTTCCTAAAATGAATATTAACGGCAATAAATGGCCGTTTCCATACTTTTAACTAACCCTGTATGTAAATTTATTAAAATAAATAAAATTATATTATAAACACATCAAGTAAAATTATTATGATCTTAAATAAAAAAATTAACTGAATTAAATAAAAGTTTACATTAAACACAAAAAAACTAAATGTGTAAAACGTTCCGGACGGTCACCTTCGTCAGGCTCTGCCACCCTTCTGTAAAATATACAAACTTATTAGTTTTACAATCTGTGAAAGATTAAATAACCTTTACAGATTTTCTAGAATAAAAACCAGAGAGATGCGGAAAATAGTTATCACCTCCCACTACTTTTACATGCGGCAGCAGTGCCGAGCGCGGTCCTTATTCGAGCCGTGTAGACTTCGCAGTATTGCTGATATATTGAAGAGAATCGTTTGAGTTTGAAATTACACTTGCAGGCAAATAAATAAAAACTATTGTTTTGTAGGCGTATAATTTTGTTAACTGCAAAACAAACAAATCTTACCCAAGAAAATTTAAAAACACTACTTACTTATGCAAGTACATAGTTTACTTCTGTTGGAGTCATATATCTAAAAATGATTTTCAACTTTTTTCGCACAATTTTTTTATAAGCAGTCAAATTCTCGTAAAATTTCATTGTAGTGATTCATTCTTCAAGTCGAATAATAAGGCAGAGTAATAAATAAAAATAAAACATACTTATGCATTAAAAATTAACGACAATAATTAATAAAAGAAACATTTTAAATAAATGTAAAATAAAATTCATACTTTCAGCGTAAAACTGAACCGTGCGATATTTTTCAGTCGCGGTTAGTAGCTACGTTGTTGCATCGAACGCACGGTTCGAGCGTACGGCCATGGCTTACGGCACTGGACAAACATGCGATCTCGATTTGTGATTCTGGTGGGAGGTGTTCCGTGACGTTTCAACATTTTTAGCATCTCTCTAATAATAACATAAAATAAATTGTTTAATTAAGCTCTAAACAAGATAGATTAATTAGTAAAGAATGTTTCGTTCCCATTCTATAACTGTAAAAGAAACATCTTATAAGTTTCTGAACGAAATATAAAGCCCAATTGACACGTACAAGAAAAACTTGTAGAAGTTAGTTCTCTCGTAAATTTAGAATGCGCTAGAGAGTTCGCTGCAATTTACAAGTCGCACTTTAAAAGTCTCAACTTTACAAGAAAAACTGGCACATGTTGCATATTCTTTACAAGATGATCTGCAAGTTACAAGTCGCGCCTGCGTAGTTCCTTAAAATTCGTTTTACCAACCTAGCAATACGTAGTGTCTTAATACGTGACACTGTGGGTCTGATGAATAAAATGTAGCAAATGCTTTTACTTTAATTATGAAGCAAATGCTTCAAAATGCATAAAAATCAGTAAAGCCTTAGAAGTATTAAGCATAAGCAAAAGTAAATACTAAAATCCATATGCATAATCTTTTACTGGTACTGCATAGTAAAACCTGGGAAATTTTCAGTAAATGCTAGTAAGCATTTACTTAAAACTTAAGTATTTACTGTGGTTTTGTTTATTACAAGCGGCACAGAGGGCATGTAAAACCTGTCAATACGTGAATCACGTCTCTTATTTTCACAGTTTTGTTACGAGGTTCAGTGCTTATTATACAGCATGTCGTCATCTGATTCGGATATTAATGACAGCGAAACCAGTACACAACTAGCAGAACAAGTAAATAAGAAGAACTCCTAAACCTTCTGGATGCTAAAAGAGAAAATCCTTCTATTCATCAGGTGCCAGGTAAATAGAATGTTATTTTAAATAGATTCATTCCATAACCATGATTATTCTAATTTTTAGTATAATCAAATTTTTCTATTCTTATTTCAGGAGCTTTATTATCTACTTTGAAACCTAAAGAGAGTGTTGAGGATAATGGTATTTCTCAGTCACCAGAAGGTTCGACATCTCAACCTACAAAAAGAAAAATCCAAATTCCATTAAATTTAAATTCATCCCAGTCAGTCTTTGACCGCTTCGAGACGGAAGAAACAAAAAAGCTTTCAACAAACGAGCTTCAACGGTTGGTTCTCTTGGATCAATTGCATTACATTAGAGAAAAAAGACAAAAATTAAGAGAAGAACGTGGGAGGGATTGCAGCAGTTCTAACTGGCTACCTGATGCAGAACCCACATACACTTTCTTGTAACATACTATGTATTATTAATGTAAGCCAGATTTCATAAATGCAAGTTAAATTTACTCTACAGTTTATTCCTTTAGTAACAATTGTTTTTACAGTTGTTACTCAAACATTAAACTTTACAGTAAATGTAATTTGCATTTATTAAACCAGCACTTTATATGGTAAATAAAAATACGAAATATTTTTTGCTTCTAAAAAAAATTTTTTAGGTCTATACCAATCAATAACATTAAAAAAAAGTTTATGAATACCTACATGAGAAAGTGTTAACATAACATAGCATGTAATTAAGCAACGTATACTAAATGTGCAATTTCATCTCTTCTTACTCCAGCTTGTCTAATTTCATTTTCTTCTATTTCCGCATCGTCAATTCCAGCATGTACAATATTATTGTTATTTCTATCTTCTTCATCAAAAAATCTATCACGTAAGTGTTTTGACACATTATGCAATACAAAACAATTTACAATAATCGCAGGAATAATATCAAGATGAAGCCGAACTTTTGAACTTAGAAGTGTAAATCTCCTTTTAACTTGTCCGAAGACTCTTTCTATAATAACTCTATTTTCAGCATGGATTTTATTGTAATTCACCTGAATGTCATTAACGGGATATTTGTAAGGCGTCATAATCCACGAAGCAAGTCCATAGCCTGAGTCGGCAATTAAGATGGCATTTCATCCATGAGGAGCTATCATTTCGATAAGTTCAGATTTACACAAAACTCGACTGTCACGCGTGGAACCCGTACATGTAGAATCAACACTAGTAAATATCTCAGAACTATTACAAGTAGCTTGAACGTTAATAGAATGTCGATTTTTTTCGATTAACGTATTCGTCACCGTGCACTGTTGGTTTCATTATTTCAATATGCGTGCAGTCCAAAGCCCCTATACAGCAAGGAAAATTGAAAGTCGTCTGCCAGTCTCTCTTAGCTCGTTCTATGTCGTGTAGGTTGCTAGGAAATTGTATCCAAGCTTTTGCGTCTTGATAAATTTTTCTGGAGACTTCCCTCACTGTACGACTAACTGTTGACTGATGCACGCCTTCATCTTCACAAACACCCACTTGAAATCCTGGGTCACCTACATACCTTAGAAAAACTTCCATTTTTTCTTTTCGTGACAAAGCACCATCTCTCGTCTCATCTCCATTACCTAGGAAAGTATCTGCCAAAAAAATTACATGGTGTTCCTCAAATCTATGGAGAGCACGATATACACGAATATCAGTGTTTCTTCGGGATTCGTAAACCTTAGAAGCACGTACTTGCATAGTTTAGTTTATTGTTCAGTGCCTGGACGTAGAACATATATGTATAATTACAATTACAATTATATAAGGTACGATAAGATATCACAGTCAGTCAAGTACATACATATAACATACAAAACAATATAATAGATCTTACAGTCTAAAAAAAGAAGAAAAAAAAGATATTACAGCCGTTAAGTTAGTTAAGTAGCAAACTCTGTACTAGTCTAGAAGAAATTCATCTATGCTATAATAAACCTTACTTATAAATAATTTTTTTAGTTGAGTTTTGAATGTATTTGTGGATTCAATTGACTTTAGTTCCCGAGGTAGTTTATTAAAATATTTTATTCCATTAAAAAGAAATGATTTATAATAAAGGCAGTTATGTGGTTGATCAGCATGCAGGTTATTCGGGTATCTTGTGTTGTAGTCGTGAGCTTCATTATTACATTTGAAATATTGTTTTGTATTAAAGATATGAAGAATAGTTTCGTATAAGTATAGGTTGATTGTAGTCATTATACCCAGGTCTTTAAAGGCTTTCCTGCAAGTATCTCTGTATTGTAAATTAGCAATAATCCTAATAACTCGTTTTTGTTGTTTAAAGATTTTTTTTAGGAGATTAGATTGACCCCAGAAGATTATGCCATACCTTATTATGGATTCAAAATAACAGTAGTAGATAATTTTAACATATCTGATGTCAGACATTTGCATGACTTTTCTAATAGCATAAATTGATTTGGAAAGTTTAGGTATTATAGACTCTATGTGCCTGCTCCATGACAGCTGAAAATCGATAGTAACTCCCAGAATCTTGCATTCACTAGTGGGTGTTAAGTTGGTTGCATTACATGGAAACGCAGTATTGATAGGGTATTTATTTGAAAATATTATTACATTTGTTTTCCCAGTGTTTAATTGGAGTTTATTAGCTAGGAACCATTCGTTACTTAATTGTAGTGTTTGATTTATTTGGTTATTTAAGTTTACTATATCTTTCGAGTGCAAACAGATGCAGATATCATCAGCATACATCGTTATTTGTCCTGGAACATTATAAGGAAAATCATTAATAAAAATGTTAAAAAGTAATGGGCCCAAAATAGACCCCTGAGGAACACCATGTTTAACAACTGAACAATAAGATTGACATCTATGGCTTACTCCAATTTTATCGAAATATTTAATTTCAACAAGCTGTTCTCGATTAGATATGATATGAGCGTAATAAGTTTAACGAGACTCCTCGAACTCCATAAAATTCAAGTTTGCTAAGCAACAGGCTGTGGTCTACCAGATCAAAAGCTTTTGACAAGTCACAGCATACTGCCGCGGTTATAAAATTTTTGTTCAAGTTATCGTATATATTTTTAAGCGTAGCATGAAGTGCTGTAAGTTGAATGCTTTGACCTGAAGCCGTGTTGAAATTCAGATAAATAATGATGACTTTCGAGAAATTGTGATAGTCTAAAATGAATTGCTTTTTCAAAAATTTTTTAAATAGAATTTAATATAGAGATTGGTCTGTAATTAGCAGTATTATCGGTTGGTCCGTTTTTATGGATGGGTATTACTTTAGCAACTTTTAGTCTGAATGGAAAGTTACCAGTTAGGAAGCAGTTATTTATAATTTCAGAAATAGGCTGAGATATAACATGGGATACTAATTTTAATGTGTTGGTTGTGATGCCATCAGTCCCAGTGGACTGTGAATTATCAAGTAGACTAATACGTACAATTTCATGAGAATCAACAGGTTCAAAGAAAAGTGAATCATTATTAGCTAAGTTCATGTTGCTCATCTTATCCGTAGCACATTTGGAAGATTGATTAATATTTTTTAGTAATGTGGCTGGTAAATTGGTGAAATAATTATTAAACATGTTGCTTACATCATTAGGATTTTTTGTTGTTTTATTATTATTAATCAATTTAATATTAGTGACTTTAGTTGAAGTGCTACCGGTTTCATTTTTTATTAGCTGCCATACCGTTTTAGAGACATTTTTAGATTGTGCAACAATCGAATTAGTATGAGATCTTTTTGCTAGTTTGATGAATTCTTTTAAAATCTTACAATACTTGTGATAATAGTTTTTAAGTGAAGTGTGTGGAATTAGTTTCAAAGTCAAATAGAGCTACCGTTTATTACAACACGATATCAGGTATTCTGTATATGCATAAAATTAAAATGTTGTACTCACAAATTTTGATTGCACAAGCTTCAAATAGTTTTTCTTCAACGAAGTTCAGAGTTTGCACCTCAAATAGGATGTTCGTTTTAACCAGAATCATGGTGCCACCATGTCTGAGATTATTTCTGGCAAAGAAGGATACCACCTGATATCCTGCTAGGGTAAAAACTGAAATTTGTTCGGCTGAAAGCCAATGTTCACATAAACATAAGATATCAATTTCTAGATCATCAAGTAAAATTTCTAAATCTGATGCTTTCTTACCTACACTGCAAATGTTTAAATGTAACACATTTAGCTTACTAGAGTTTTTCTTAAAAAAACGAGAGGTTCACTACTGTTCACATCCTCGTAATCATCTTCATTGTTACTGTCCATTGATGATAGATCTTCTTCGCTACTGCTGAAAGAACTATCTAAGTTGGAGGTGACGTTGTCGTCATTGGGAATCCTTTTGGTTGAAATACGGCATTCGAGATTCAAGGGCAGAAAGGATTTAATTACATTGTTGTTTCCAGTGGTACCAGTATGTGAGATTTCTTCATTCACAGGAATGATTTTGATCGTATCAGTTGGTGTAACTTTCCTTCCAAGAAATGTAATAATTTTTTGCGCTAGTAGCTTCTTGCCGATATTATTCAAGTGTAAGCCATGCTTCGTGTAATGTGAGCGACTGTGACAGCTGTTAAGATCTAACACGAATAAATTTGGTTTACGTCGATTTAATTGAGATTTGATATGATATAGTTTCTTATTGTGTTCATAAATAGTATTATAGCGACCACAGCGCCACCTGCAGCACATCTCTACACCATTGCCACGCACCAAGCTCTAACTCCCTTCCACATAACACTCAGCCCCTCTACAAGATGGATGCCGGGGCTATATAAACGCATGCAGAGCAGCTCGAAGATCATTCCTTCCCCAGCCAGCTGCAAAGTTGGAACCTCCTAACCAAACCCAGCTGCAAAGTTGGACCTCCTCTCCAAAAGCCAGCCGCGAGGTTGGACTCCTAACCAAAACCAGCTGCAAAGTTGGACCTCCTCTCCAAAAGCCAGCCGCGAGGTTGGACTCCTAACCAAAGCCAGCCGTAAGGCCGGGATATCCTGGTTTCCACGTCCGTCAAACACCTACGACCACCCAGCTTCGTCGGGCACTGAAACGCGTCAGCAGAATACGCCGTGCCGTTTCACCGCTTCCCCCGACGCCATAAAAGAAGCCTGTCCGGTCAGAAGACGTCGCCCAGCACACGGCTTATCAACGACCACTCCGCCGAGGAATCCGGTTCAGCACGTCCTCCACCTGCAACCACTGCACCAGGACAACTGCGAACTCATCCCTGTGGACATACCGTGCACATAACGACGAGGCGTTTTGACATATTAACATCCTTGTATTATTGTTATTAATAAAGACATTTTGTTTGTGTTTGTGACAATCGATTGTTTGGCTAAAGAATACGACAACACGCAACAGCACCCCAAAGTATTATTGAAGGTTTCGTTATCATATCTGTAGGGCACTGTACATAAAACTATGTTGGTGTGCGAGCATTTGTCTATTATATTCCGAATATCCATAGTGGGTACTTTCTTACTAAAACTGTTATCTAAATTGTTTGCGCCACCGATTAGAAACACGCAATCTTCATTGCTAAATTTCATTGTTAATTTTCCAATGTCCATGGCAACATGTTGAAGTGTTGTATTTGGTTTAATCACACTTTCAATATTATAATTACTAATATCATCTAAATTTCGTCTAATTAAATTGTTTATATCCCGACCATAGCTGTCTGCTAGTAAAAGGATCTTATATTTCTTACAGTGTTTGTTACTTTGCGGTTCATCGCGGACTTGTTCTGCCACTTTTATTTGAGAATCACTGTACTGCATATTTAATTTGGCTATTTGCACTTCTAGAGATTTAATTTTCAACTTTAATGTATCATTTTCATTCTTCAATTTTTGTATTTTGTTACGGTAGTTTAATGAATCATGTTTATACTGTTCAGTCTGAGTTAAGCAGCACATTTATTTAGAATTGAAGTGTTTAATAATTCAAGAAGATGTTGCAGTTCATTTTTTATATTAGTATTACTTAATTCAACGCCCACTTCACATAGGCCGAAGTTGGATAGTAGGGAACATCGAGATTTCGGGGGACTCCAAGATTTTCAGGGGACTCGGTCAGTACGCGTCTCGCCGTTGAACTATTAGCGCGTACGTAAATGCGCTTACTGATTAATTGAAAATGGTCACTTCACCGCAGTGTGAAAGTAACTCATCTGTTTTAATTATGTATTATTATTACATCTCGTATTTAATTATTAAGAGAACTTATTTTTTAACATTATTAAAAATTTCCTTTTTTTTAAGAATCATAGTAGTCCTCGCTGCGACTCCTGGACAATAGTAGTTAGAACTATTATGTATTCGTATTGTATGTAGTTCAGCTAACTCTGCTATATCGTTCATATTTCCAATTGTTTCAAATCATTTATTTCTTTTTTTAATTTAAAGATATTGGAAACAACAAAAATAATTAAGTACATTATTTTTAAACTCGTGCTCGTGAGTTTACATAATTATATTCCACACACGTGCATTGTATATACCTATTTTAACATGTTGGAATTAGTTTTATGAATATATTTAATTTTACAATAATAAATTTATGGTCAACTCTGACTCCGCATTACACATTCGGCATTAGATAAATATTATGTCAGTTAACGACGCGGCGCGCGCGGCATTAGAGAGATATCGGTAAAGCGTATAAAGGACCCCACACACCTCGTTCTTTTTCGACAGTTTTACCCGACGGGTAAAATTGCTGGAACGAACGGACGATAAAACCGAGGTGTATGGACATAAACCGACGTGTTTCCCCGTCGTGTCAAAACATCAATCGGTTTGGATATTTTCATCGGTTCACGCCATCCGTTCGGGTAAACACGAGGTGTGTGGACAGGAACCGACGTGTTTTTGCAGTGTCAGCGCAGACGGGTCGGCGGTGTTTTGCACTTTCATGTGTGGTTAGAGGTAAAGAGGCGCAATGGCAGATTTTAGGCCGCCACTGCCAACAAACACGTTTTGTTCATTGCGCTAAGCTGTTTGGTGACACGGCTTCGAACAGAACGAAGTGTAGGGATTTTAATCGGTTTCGTTCATCGTTCCAGCAATTTTACCCGTCGGGTAAAACTGTCGAAAAAGAACGAGGTGTGTGGGGCCCTTTACGCTTACGTTCGTAAATTACGCAAAGCAGTATTGTGTAAACGTATTGCAGTATTTACTTCCTAATTTACAGTTATCGGAACATTGAATACCGCGATACACAAATATATCTTATAAGTTTTAATTTAACATTTTATATTTGTGCGAAATAAAAATTTAATTAAATTCTCAAAAACAGAAGCCTTTTTGTCTAAAACTAAGTGGTAAACAAATGTAAACAAAAGCCTGCCGTCAAAAGTTACAACAGTGCGCATGCGGGACTTATACGTTATGCAAGTAACGCACGGAATTATTTGCTCGTAAATTATTCCATGCGGTAACGGTATTAACGTTTTCGTCGTTAAGAATCGAATCGCGCATGTCTCAAATGTCAAATAAGCGCAGCGTAAATACTGCATAACGTTATTCGCTTTACCGATATCTCTCTATTGTCTCAAGTTCTCGGGGTATTCTCCCACTGCTTTGAGCAGGCCTATTATTCAGTGGGCGTTGCTTAATTCCGTTTTGTTTTTGTTATTATAAAGTTCAGTTAATTTACTCACTGTTTGTTTTATTGCACAAAGTTCGTCAGGAGCACCGTCAGGAGAGTCGAATATGGCGACAGCCGGTTCATTGGTCACGTTATCTTCATTTCCACGTGCACAGCAAATTATGCTTTTGTGGTCAATTTTCTTGATATTGCTGTAGTATTTAACGCATCCGGGATGCATTGTCGATCCGCACAGTAAACATTTTAATCCATTTACAGGAACAATCCTGCACATAAAGAGCGCCATTGTTGAAACATGAAATAATTAAGAATGGTTTCTGGTAAACTTAAAAAATTATTAGTATTTGCTTGAAGTCTTAAGATAATACTGCATGTTATGCATATCATAGTAAGTATTTACTAGAAAATTAAGCAAGTACTTTTTGTAGTAATTACTTGAAATGTTATGCATATTAAACCTAGTAATTACTCTAAAAATTGACAGTAAAAGCATTTACTAATATTAATGCATACGGGCCAATATTTTGAAGCAATTGTTTTGAGTTCTAAGTAAAAGCATTTGCTTCGATTGGAGCAAAAGGTGCATAATTATGAATAAAACTCATTTCATGAATAAAACTGAGCATTTACTAACACTTAAAGCATTTTCTTCAAAAAATGTGAAGGTAGCTCAGTATTAAACTTCGGTTTGTGCGAATCAAAAGGGTTTGCAAATTATGGCATTATTAAATTAACCAAGGGTAGAAAAACAATACAAAAAGCGTAGTGAAACATTACCGAATGATTACAGGCGGCTTTTTCATTTCAATGAAGAGAACGTATGTTGATTGTCTGAGCATTTTTATTGGTGACCATTACGAAAAACGAGAAGGTGCATTAACAACTATTCAAAAAATTAAAGATTTCCTCAGATATACCATGAGTTTTTTACATCCCCTAAACATACAACATAAATATTCCTATGTTCAGTTAAAGAAAAAAAAAACCAAACAAAAAATAAACGTGCTGTAATTGTCAATTATGAAATGTTATAATTTAAATCCGGAAACTTTAAGATGTAAAAAGTATTTGATAAATATTTAGCTTAGCACATTGTTTAAAACATGAAAGAGGGAAATTCGAACATTTATAATAATTAAAATGGTAATAAGAGTACTTCCGAATTTTGAAAATGTAATATAGCCACCGGTTTCCATAAATTTATATTCTTCAGGCTGCTATCGTCAAAAATTTTTGTATTTTTTCTTCTCTCCAATTATAGCAGTTTTCAATTTGAATATTTTATTTTTGACGATAGCAGCCCGAAGAAGATACATTTTTCGAAACCGGTCGCTGCATTAAATTTTCCAAATTAACAAGCTCTTAATGAACAAGATTTATAATAATGTTTTTGCTAAAAAAAATAAATCTTTATATTACTTTATTAAAACTTATTTTCTTTCATTATAGGTAGCTGGTATACCTACTTTGCAATCACTAAATGTAGATGTAAATTTACCTGAACTCATTTTTATCCGTTCGGTATCAGAATCAGTTATACATAGTTAAGAATGCGTGAATAGACGATAAATACTGCGGTGGGTCGCTGTATTACGTTTTTGCGCAAATAAGTTCTTCCGTGTTGAAAAGAAGCAAAAGCTAGTGCTTTTAAGCATTTGCTATAGAGTCTAAGCAAAAGATTATTCATACAAATCGAGATAAATGCTTTTCCTACTACCTTTTCCTTCAAAGTACTTGCTTTTGCTTTTACCTTTTACTTTAAGCAATTGCTTCATTTTTATTCATCAGACCCTATGATTACAATAGTTATTTTTGGAGGTTACTTTTAAGGTAAGAATTTAGTTAAATTTTAAAAAATTAAGGATTACATATATTGCAGTATTGCAATAATCCACACCTCAAATTTTTAACAAAACAAATTAATTATGGCTAGAAAGTTGGCTAACGTGCGTATTCTTTTAGCGCTTTTCTTCAAGATAGAATAAAAGTATTTAAGGAATTTTGAAGAAATGAGTAAGAAATCTATGTTCTTACTTTTGTTTTCAAATTTAATGTTGAAGTTCTTGAAGCAGATTGTATATACCAACCAATTAAATAATGTTAAGTGCTAGAAATGAAATACGAAATATATTAATATATTGCCTATTAGATAATTCAAAAACATGTTCTCGTTTCCTGATTTTTCTTTGAGGTTGTTGTGCTGCTATTTCATTTTCTTCAAGAACTGCAGCACCGGCTAGCATCAAAATTTGCCATTTTCAAAACACAAAAGAAGTACCTAATGTAAATGAAACGAAGGTTGTGAAGAGAGGAATTGACACTTCTACCTAAGGTACCTGGAGGCCAGCAAATTAGTGCGAGGGACTGACGTTTCTTCAGCACCACTCGGCAAAGCTCTTGGAGATGGGAGGGTTCGACGTCACCCCAAAGCAAAAGGTGGGCGCAAAGTGAACAAATTAAAAAGCACCAGCTGAGCACTTTTGCTTTTATTTAAAATGCTCAAGAATTTGGTACAAGTGATATAATAAACAGAGTTAAAAAAATGACCCAAACGGGGCTCAGTTACACGAACACACAGATAATTAAATACTCTGACAAGTTAGAATTTTTCCGTCAAACAGATCTGTTCTTCGTTTACAATTAACTTAAATAAATTTAACTACGCAACAACAAAATGAGAATAAAAATTGCAACGCCGCGGAAATTGAATCAACCCAAAAGTGTAATTAAAAAAAAAGAATAATTGGAGTAAATCCGACCTGTAATCAGTATCCGGCGTAATGACACTCGGCTGTCAACTACTGTCAACTAAGGTACTAAATCAACACTCCACACAGGTAACGCCAACCCATTCCTCTCGTGAGAACATTCAGAAACAAAGATAACAAATATAATTGTCGCAAGTACAGGGAAGAACAACAGTTTTAGGCAATTCTGTTTACTGCAATGTCATTGGTTTCAATTTAAAAGTGTACTAGGTTATGTCTAGTTAAGTTATTTACCAACCAAAAAATTGTTATTGTAAGAAGTGCATAATTTTTCTTTTATGAAAAAGGAGGAATCATTAAATATCACGCGATAAAAGTTTGGGATGCGATATTTAAACTCAATTTTCTTAACCACTGACAGTAACTTTGACAAACGTCACTTCAAATAATATTTCCAACTGTTTTTTTTATCCCTAGATTAGAACAATGTGCGACAAGGATAGATATAAAAAAATCACTAAATGCGTTACTTCTATGTCTATACGAAGTATGTTGATTTAGTACCTTACTGTCAACTAAGGTGGTACTAAATCAATATACTTCGTATAGAAGTAACGCATTTAGTGATTTTTTATATCTATCCTTCTAGGGATAAAAAACAGTTAGAAATATTATGACATGTGGCATTTGTCAAAGTTACAGTGGTTAAGAAAATTGAGTTTAATGCCCAGTTTCATAAAACGTAGTTAACCACTCGATCAAGTTAATCGTGTGATTAAGCAATATCATTGGAGGAAATTTAAACTTTCCTCCAATGATATTGCTTAATCACATGATTAACTTGATCGAGTGGTTAACTACGTTTTATGAAACTGGGCCTAAATATCGCATCCCACACTTTTATCGCATGACATTTAATGATTCCGCCTTTCTCGTATGTTAATTTGTTGAACTATGGTAACCCAAGGTTCAGTGTCACAAAACACTTGATTTTTTGTTACTTGTTCTCCCTGGCCCGAGGAGTCTTACTGCTGTCTCTGGTCCACCATCCCCCGATCCTATCCAGGCTCCTTCAGCTCCTAGCTTTTCGGTATTTTCTTTGGGTCCAGGTTAAGTTTATTATTGCTTGGTAGAAATCCACGAATACTTATTCATCACTTAACACGTAAAAGAAAAATTCTGCACTTCTTAAAATAACAACTTTTTGATTGGTAAATAACTTAACTAGACATAACCTAATACACTTTTAAATTGAAATCAGTGACATTGCAGTAAACAGAATTCCCTAAAACTGTTGTCTTTCTTATTGCATTTGCGACAATTGTATTTGTTATCTTTGTTTCTCAATCTTCTCACGAGAGGAATGGGATTGCGTTACCTGTACGGAGTGTTGATTTAGTACCAAAATAGCGTCGTCTTGCAGGACGAGTCCACTTTCACAGGTGGGGGTGGGGTAGGCCGGGTTGCGAGGCTTAAATTGGTACAAAAGCCGAAAACCAGCCCTTTCTTACGCCCTCAAGGGTTATCCCGGCTATACCAGATAGGTAAAACTACCACAGAAACTCGAGCTAGAAGCCTAATGGAGGAAAAATATACGCGTTATGCTTCGACTCGGACACAAAAGGGTCACAACGTCACAAGACATACCTGTTCCTAGTTTCAACGACAGGACAGGTTTTAGAGAAAGTTTTTTTTTTAACGAGCTTGTAGTTCCCTCACGTACAGGGTGGTTCAATTTCGATGTCTCTTATGGGCATCTCTGTAACTATAAGAGATAGAAAAAAACTAGTGGCCAAGTCTCAATCTCTTTTTTAGAGATAAAGGCAATAGACTAAACAAAAATTGGCTATCTTCTTTTGTTTTCGAGTTATAAGCAAAAATTGACAATTTTTAACTTTTCGTCAATCGCGCATATCTCGTTTATTTTTACAGATATTAAAAAACTGTTTTGACATTATTAGGACACTTTTTTGAATACAATTCAGTGGTGTAGTTAGTTTTTTGATATTTAATTAAATTTTAGAGTTATATAATAAAGTTATATTTTTTTAAATGGAAATCATAGTAGGCAATGCCACCATTAAATAGAGATTTTTTTTCTGTTTTAAAAATATATACTTTGTTGGGTTTATTTCTTACAATTAATAGAAAAAAAAACGCCTGTTTTATTATTCTTGGTTGTATTCTTAGTAGGCTGGTTTCAACAAAGGCGGACAATTTTTTTGTTTGTTTTTATTAAATATCAACTATTGTTCAAATATTTTGACAGTTGCAGCCGCGTAAAGAGAAAGAAAGATAGAACGAGCAAATCTCGGAGTAATTCCGATTCCGTCTTCCTTCATAGAATCTCGTGAAAAGAGAGCACAAAAATAAAAACACAAATAAACGAGCCGTACCACGAGCGACATAAAAAATGAGGACACTTATAATGCTCTAATGTAAACGAGTGCTTCAGAAATCTGTTGCATTGGTACCGAAATTAGTTTGACATGTAATTTTATTTATTATAATCACATTGCTATGGAAACGACTGCAAACTGATTTAGAAGTTTCATTTACATCAGTAAAAAAACGTTAAAATCACTGCTAAGACTTGTCCTCATTTTTTCTGTCGCCAGTGGTACCTTGGAAGCTCTGCAGACAAACTGACCGCGAGCGACCGCCGCGTTCTTCCCCTACCACAAGTGTCAGACAGGAGTGGTTAGGATTGAAAACAGATTTAACCAGGAAACAGAGTGAAATGGAGATATACTGTATCACTAAATAACAACGTATGATCTTTTCTGATGCAATATTGCGCAACATAATAATAAATTAGAATTTAACGTTTATAGGAAATCTACTAATGTTAATAGATTTATTCCTGCGGATTCAAATCATTGCAAACAGTATAAATTAGCGGCCTTAAATTTCTTAGTACATAGGCTATTTTGGGGGGCAGCTGCGTGTTGTGTCCTTTAGCCAAACAATCGATTGTCACAAACACAAACAAAATGTTTTTATTAATAATAATAATACAAGGATGTTAATATGTCAGAACTCCTGGTGGTTATGTGCACGGTATGTCCACGAGGATGAGTTCGCAGTTGTCCTGGTGCAATGGTTGCAGATGGAGGACGTGCTGAACCGGATTCCTCGGCGGAGTGATCGTTGATAAGCCGTGGGCTGGGTGACGTCTTCTGACCGGACGGGCTTCTTTTCTGGCATCGGGGGAAGCGGTGAAACGGCACGGCGTATTCTGCTGACGCGTTTCAGTGCCCGACGAAGCTGGGTGGTCGTAGGTGTTTGACGGACGTGGAAACCAGGATATCACGACCTTTCGGCTGGCTTTGGTTAGGAGTCCAACCTCGCGGCTGGCTTTTGGAGAGGAGGTCCAACTTTGCAGCTGGGTTTGGTTAGGAGTCCAACCTCGCGGCTGGTTTTTGGAGAGGAGGTCCAACTTTGCAGCTGGGTTTGGTTAGGAGTCCAACCTCGCGGCTGGCTTTTGGAGAGGAGGTCCAACTTTGCAGCTGGGTTTGGTTAGGAGGTTCCAACTTTGCAGCTGGCTGGGGAAGGAATGATCTTCGAGCTGCTCTGCATGCGTTTATATAGCCCCGGCATCCATCTTGTAGAGGGGCTGAGTGTGATGTGGAAGGGAGTTAGAGCTTGGTGCGTGGCAATGGTGTAGAGATGTGCCGCAGGTGGCGCTGTGGTCGCTACACTATTAACGTTCCCTTTATCAACTGTTAATTATAATAAAGAACTCCACGAAATTATTAAAATCGCTACGTATAACGGTTATTAACCCGATATAATCTACAGTGTGTCCCCGGATTGAGTTCGCAATACGTATAATGGATCAAAAATTTTTGAAATCAGATTTCATGTTCTGTAGTTTAGGTCTGCTTCGCGTGAAATGAATTTGTGCTAAATTTAACTACGAAAGTCTTCAAGATGGCGGAATTAACACAAGAAGAAATAAAATCTCTGTAGGTAAACTGGTCTTCCTTTTGAATTTAGGAGATAAATTTAGTATGATAAAATGATTCTCATTTCAAATTAGGGAGATGTATCAAATTCCAACATCCTAGAAAAAAAAATTGAATTACGGAAAATTACTAATTATAAATAATATTTCAGTAAAGTTGTAAAATGTTAACGCCATCTACATATTTATTGATGGAAAACAAATAAAATATGATTATTCAAATAACACTCCGTCCATATTAGCACCTGACAGTGTTAATGTCTTACAACTGTACTGAAATCCTAATTTTCCGTAATTCAATCTTTTTTTCTAGGATTTTGAAATTTCGTATGTGTCCCTAATTTGAAATGAAAATCATTTTATCTTACTAAATTTTTCTCCTACATTTAAAAGGAAGACCACTTTATCTACACAGATTTTACTTATTCTTGTGTTAATTCCGCCACCTTGAAGACTTTCGGCGTCAAATATGGCACAAATTCATTTCACGCCAAGCAGACCTGAACTACAGAACATGAAATCTGAATTCAAAAATTTTTGATCCATTATACGTATAACGAACTCAATCCGGGGACACATTGTATAACATTATTAGAAAACAAAAACAAAAATTAGAAGTATAAGTTAAAGTTGGTCGGGTTAAGGACGGGAAAAAAACTAATTCATTCAGCTGACGTTTCGGCTATATTTTGTAGCCTTCTTCGGAGCCTCTGAATGTGACAAAACTAATATACTAGCTACCATAGGTACACCTGGTTAAGTAATCACAATGAGACAGTTGCTATCAGACAAGTCAGCACTAAGGTTAAAATACAAGTTGAGCATAACTATAATGCAGATTATAGACACAAAACGAACAGAAGAAACAAAAGTAAAATCTAATAGCGTTTTCGATTGACCGCACTAGTGTGCACTCAGAATATCTTCATCTCGTGTTATTACATGAGGTTAAAATAACATGCAATTACACTGAGTGCAACCAGTGCAGGTGAATCGAAAACGCTATAAAACGTGCACGTCAAAAAACCGCAAATCGGATAATGATAGGGCGGGAAGCAGTAAGTTACCAAGTTGGCTACAAAATATAGCCGAAACGTCAGCTGAATGAATTAGTTTTTTTCCCGACCTTAACCCGACCAACTTTAACTTATACTTCACTTCATCAGGACGCTTAAACACTTTTCTAAACAAAAATTAGATATTAAGAAAAGAACCACATTAAAATCTGATAAAATAGGGGATGTAGATTATAAGAAAATTGTAAAAATGCCGTTTTTTCCTCAATACACTAAAGGTTTAGATACAATTTTTAAAAAATTAGGTTTAAAAATAGTTTACGCAAACAATAACAGCATAAGATCTTTGCTAGAAAATCCAAAAGATAAAGTGAATTCGGAGGATATCCGGTATATATAAAATTGTGATCAAATTTATGTAGGGCAAACAAAAAGATCATTAAAAATTAGATTCAAAGAACACCTAGTTTATTTAAAATTCAAAAGGTTCGACAAATCCAGTGTGGCCTTACATATGCTTGAAAGCAAACACCCGGTAAATAAAATAGAATTAATTTTTTTTTAATCTGTGTTGGTTGCCCAACGGGGTCCTAAGTTAAAGACTTGTCAGGACCTCAGGAGCGGTAGTGTATTTTGAATGTGTGTAAAGTGTTCCATGGCTTTGTTACTTCCAACCTTCTCGCCGTTTAAGGGGAAGCAGCGTTGAATTTTATCCCCAACACTGAAGGGTGCCTAAAGACGATATCGACCACCCCCGAGAAAAATCTCGAGTGCAGTTCGAACCGACAACCATGCGGTTGTAAGGCCGGTCCTCTTACCACTGGATCATTCAGGCGTTCAAAGTATTAATAATAAAGGAGATCTAGATTCTCACGAAAGCTTAGAGATACATGGAAACAGATTGATGAATTCAGAGAAAACAGGGCCGGTCACTTCCAGCCTGTTCGACCTTTAAATTTTCATGGATTCCGGGTCTACATGTTTAATTTAGTATATGGGGAGAGGGAGCACTGTTTTAGTTTAGTTTATTGTATTCCTAATTTTAAATTTAGTATCACTTTAGCGCTGAGGATGGTAACATCGTTACTGAAATACGTATTCGCTATCAGTGAATTTATGTGGTTAGGGGTGTATCTCATTGATTAATTTTGATTACAACCACAGATTTAGTGTTGTTTTGTGATTAATCAACAATTGTGAAATATGACGACCGGCACGTAGGTCAAGTCTGGGCGTTAGATTCCCACGTTAATACAGGAAAAATATTATGAATAACTTAAATGAATTTTTCAACCGTAACACGACTGTTGACAGTTGTCTCAATTTTCATGCGAATGTATGTTTACGAGCGATAACTAGCAGTCGTATCACAACGAGTGACGATCGCTCATATATTTTCGAATGCGACTTTCCAGAATAGCATTTTAAGTTTTCGAGAGAAAATGATGCACTTTCGTATGTGCTTTTATTCGAGTGAACTCGAGGGCTCCGGGCCTGCTCGCCGCAGTAACTTTTCATGGCTCCTCCTGAGAGATAGGCAACCCGCAAAAAACTTGTTCTTGTGAACGTAACCGGCAGCACAACCTTAAATTTATTAGTTCTGCTAATTATAGGTTTCTTTAGTGCGTGATTGCATATTTGAATATTTGTGTAAGATAATAAGATTTTAAAAAGAGTTTGTATAAATTTGAAAGAGAAACTCACAAAGAATAAGTACATTCTGTAGGATTTACTTACGAAATTGTTACATCCTGCATGAGAATTTTTTTTTTTAATTTTACCTATGAAGAAGGAACATAAAATATGACGTCAAAGTAGGAGATTATGTGCAGTTAAAAATTGTAAAGAGAAATTTATAACTTAGGTGTCAGGTTTTCATAAACGTCTGCTTCAAAAATAACCAAAAAAATTTTAGTGGTTGTTAAAAGTTTAAAATTTACTTTAAAATAGATTTATACCTGTTTTAAAAATTAGCACAACAGCTGACTATCTATGAACAATTTATTGTTATTTTTCTGATTTCAAAATATTTCAAGGCATTTTTTTTCCTTTTTCGTCTTTTGTTATGCAAGTTCTTAAGACAATAATAAAGGGTTTTTCAATAAGTGCGTCTGAACTTTAAATCTGAATAAAAAAAATTGTGTGTAAGATATAGATATAATATTTATTTCATAATGAAGTACCATCGATGGCAATATGTTTGGAAAACAATATCATTTAAATTAATGTCCACCACGGCTTCGTTTTAGAGATTGCATTCGATCGGATTATTTATTTTATTCATTTATGACATTTTCACACAAGGCAATTACGTGAATTGTATTGGCTTGAAGTTGTTGAATAGTGCGTGGCTTATCGCTGTAGACACGAGACTTCCTACAAAGAAGTCTAAAGGAATTAATTACATCGCATGATCTTGGAGACCAGTTGATGTCACCATTGTCGAGGGATTCTCATTCAGTCGACTCGCAAGATATGTTTCGAGTACGCCATTTTTCCGAGATTTTGGGATTCTCATTCCCTTCGAAAGCGAGTCGCAGGTCACGTGCTTTTGAGTGCAAACGTCAATTTCACCCGGTATCTACGTAGGTTCCGAGTTGCCGTCGAAATAATTATGTCTCTCTTTAACATCATTCTCTTTCTCTCACTCGAGGCAAGAAATACCCGAAATGCCGTACATTGAATTCAAAACTATATTATAATTTTATTAACAGCAACATCTGCGGACAAAAAGTGGCGAAAAGATGAGGTTTAACTAGCCGTACCAATAAAATTTTATCAGTTTTTATTCAATAGTTATCTGTGAGTGCTGCTGAAAATTATTTTTTTAAGTCAGTAATATAAGTAATTAATAACTATGAAGTATGTATAACGAAAATAAATTACCCCAATATTTCAAAAAGTGAAAGTTTGAAATACTATTTGGTTCATTTGGTTATTTCTTCATTAAATATATTAATATTAATAAAAATTAATTAATAATATTTTTTAAATTTATGACTTTTACGAAAACTAGCCCTTTGTTAATCTATTTATTCTTATTGTTGTTTAAATTATTTTATTCCTGGTATAAAATTAAGCATTTATCCATTTATTGTAAAATACTTAGAAATAATAAATAACTAATAAATGAATGATGTTATGTATTTAAAATGTACCTATTAATATTTACAGTTGGTTCTTGTCCGATGAAATTTGTATCACAAAATCTTTTAAGCGGACACTAAATCGCGCACTTTACACTTTACGTTTCACCGTCGTTCGACAGCTTCGTCAGAAGTGAAAAATTTTCACGTTTCCTATTATTCTTTACAACATTGTTTAGAAACGTATCGAAAAATGCATACTGCACGATGGGGGCCTGGTAAAATATTAGATTAAGCTGTTTTTTCATTCTGTGTGTTTTAGTCGGTTAGTTTTAGCGTTTTGTAAAACTGTAGATTAAATTGAAATTCTATTTTTTTTATAATTAAAAATTAAAATTTTTCAACCAAATTTGGTAACTGGGGTTATTTCGTAATTCTAAACAACTTTTTCTAATAACTCTTTTTGATCAAACAAGGCCTACTATGTTTTCTTAATTTTTTCGACTTTCTATTAAACCGCAGTAGGTCATGGCTTGCAATACAAAAGGTTTCAAATTTGAAAAATGTGTGTTTTAAGAGGATGTTCATCTGGCGAAAATTTGAAATCGATCCGTTAATAAATATAAAAACTACAGGGGTGTGTAGAGGAGAAATGAAACACATTGTATGTATAAATTAAAAACATCTTAAGAATAAGAAATTATTGCAGAAAAAGTTAAAGAATATTGAAATGTAAGTAGATAATAAACATAACTCTTGATATATCACAATAAAAAACTTAAAACCCAGAAAATAATATCAAAATAAAATCACAATTTAAACACTGCCGTGCTAAAATACGCAGCCAACTTATATTGTAACCCAACCCAGCTCTATCGGCGCTAGCTTTCTATCTCTTATGTTCATCGCAATACCTCTCACTCTTGTGTTACCCAATCATCAAATCTTTGTAAATATTTAATAAAAACAAAAGAAAATTGTTGGCTTTTGTTGAAACTAGCCTACTAAGAAAAGAATACACCAAGGCGTTTTATTCTATTAATTGTAACAAATAAATCCAACAAAGTATATATTTTTAAAAACAGAAAAAAAAATCTCTATTTAACGGTGGCATTGCCTACTATGATTTCCATTTAAAAAATATAACTTTATGTTATAACTCGAAAATTTTATTAAATATCAAGAAACCAACTACACCACTGAATTGCATTCAAAAAAGTGTCCTAATAATGTCAAAACAGTTTTTTAATATCTGTAAAAATAAACGAGATATGCGCGATTGACGAAAAGTCGAAAATGTCAATTTTTGCCTACCTATAACTCTAAAACAAAAGAAGATAGCCAGAACGTGGAGGAATTGGTGTGAGATGACGAGAAATGGATCTCATTTTTTCAATCGTAAAATCCGTGAATCCATAGAAATTCTCAAACATCCCAATAATCTGAACCGTGACACTGGCTTTTACCTCCACAATGCCTGGAAACATCTCATTAACGATCAGTCACGCCCCAACAGACCAATCCACGGTCACCGTTCCGACCCACTACCCCCACCGATCACTGTAAATACCACGACAACAGACATACCCACTCAGTCTCAACGACCCACGAGAAGCAGCAGCAACACCACCAGCAGCAGCCCTGAGGAAGTTCTTCTGCAATGGAGAACGAAACGTCGGCAGTAGAAGAAGTCAACGTGACGCGGTTCCAACCGGAAGCCAATTCAAACAAAGATATTTTTCGTATTTTCTTAAGCTACAAAAAATATTACCTGAAATTCGTAGAAGATACAAAACAGCAATCCAACATAAATCGTATCAATACATCCCAAAACAAACAGCAGGCGATTTGGAAATTGATCAACACAGAAACGAGTAGATCACAAAAACCTGGAAATAATAAGACTCCAACTGCTGAAGAATTTCAAACTTTTTTTAAAGGGCATCATGAATGATACACTGAACAACATCCCTTCCCCTGTAATAAGCTCAGAAACACTTCTAAAATGCATTCAGGTTAATGGCTGTTCGTCCTTCTTCTTCCATCCTGTATGCAGTTCAGTTATTTCTGAATGTATAAAGTCTATGAAACCTAAAGACAGTAAAGATATATTTGGATTAGCTACTAAAATAATAAAATTTGTCTCAGATGCAATATGCGACCCGCTAGCAGACGTGGTAACTAACTGTCTACAGTACGGCATATTCCCCCACAAGATGAAAATAGTGTAATGATTCGCCGACAGCAGCCGGCGTCAGTCTGCCTCTTGCGTCATCGCCTACGCGCCTTAGACCAGAAACTTCGGGTATCTCAAGATCACGCTAGCGGTGGAATCAACGCTAGACATTCCGTCGCGTACTGGAATGTTCCCGAAAAACAACCCCGGCTTATAAAAGCACGCGGCCGGTGAATGGAGGACAATTCAGCGTTGGACAGTTCGGCGTTAAAGTTCGTGTTACATTTTCGCTCGGCTGTTAAAATAAATTAGGGATAAGCTTGTAAATAAATGTTAGTGTTATAGTGTAAATTTATAAATAAATTAGTTTATTAACTATTTCGTGCTTTGTTTTCAAATAAAAATTAATAGAACCTTTAAAATCATTACATTGGTGTCAGGCCTGGGGTTCGTGAAAATAAATAAACAAATTAAATTAAATTTAAACAAATTATTAAACAAAGTGCAGTGTCGGAAAAAAAACAATGGCTTCAAAGAAAGTGCTGTTAAAAGACTTGAAAGTGACTGAATTAAAAGCCGAATTAGAAGAGCGCGAATTGGAAATTTCCGGAAAGAAATCGACTTTGCAAGAGAGACTACACCAAGCGCTACTAGAAGCAGGAGAGGACAAGGAAACCTTTCTTTTTGAAATCTCGGGCGGTCCTACAGATTTAAGTAAGATATTAGAATTGCAAAATAAATTGATGGAACAATCTGGAAATTTAGAAGCTAAATTAAACGAACAGTCTGGAAATTTGAAGGAAGAATTTCTAGAGCAATCAAAAGGACTCGAAGATAAACTAGTGGTAAAAATATCGGAAGAGACATGAAATCTGCAGGAAAATATCGAAGAAATACTATTCCAGCAGGATAATAAAATTAAGAATCTCGAGCAAATCATGGCAGGGTTGCGAGTGTTCGGGGATCCGTCACCTGCAGAAATGCCGGAAAATAATGAGGCCCAAACTGTGGTAGGACCAGCGGAAACTTCTAAATTGAAAATAAAGCCACTGACGTTCGATGGGAAGTCATCTTGGCCTAACTATTTCAAATAATTTGAAGCAGCAGCAAAGGGGAACAGATGGACAGTCAGTGAAAAAGCCACTTCGTTAATTGTGGCATTGAGGGAGGACGCTATCGATCGCCGCATTGTGGAACAATTCTTGAGGCGGAAGAATCCGGTGCTGTGTCAGAATTGTCAGGAAGAAGGACATATTCGCAGGCGGTGTCCCAAGGCCAGGCAGGGAAACTAAGCCTGGTCGGTGCAGATGGGCAAACGTTGACCCGTATTCAAAGGCCCTCAAAGACAAAAGCCACAAAAGTAATAGCCCTGCAGCGATTAACCAGCAGTGTCTTCGTGGATGCCAACATTGATGACATCCCTCACACCACGTTACTGAATACGGGTGCGCGACGAAGACTATCTTAAGGCCCGACGTTATCACATCATCAAGACGCACCGAGCCGACTAGGTGGAGATTGACGACAGCAACCGGAACATCAGCCACTGTCCATGGTGAAGTAGAGGTGACCATTACCATTGGATCGACTCCCATTAAACACCGTGCGCTGGTAGCAGAAATAGAGGATGAGGCGATTCTGGGCATGGACATCATGTGTGCCCATGGGTTCCAATTGGATCTGAAGCGTGGCGTGATGGCGGTTAACAACGAGGAGTTGGTTCTACATCAACGAGAGGACGTGGCCGCTCGAGTTGTTCTCGCAGAAGATGTCATATTGCCTAGCAGAACCGAGGTTATAATCGATGCAAACCTGAATGGCGCTTTCCTAGATGGGCGGTCGAACCTAATACTGACGATCAGAAGATTGGAAAAGGAGTTCTCGTTGGAAAAATGTTGTTGACAGCGAAGAAGGAAATACCAGTCCGCCTAATGAATGTGAACTGTTTCCCCGTCAACATAAAGAAGGGTACGATCTTGGGAAGCTGTGCCATGGTATCCTCTATCTCCCGCCAACTAGAATCAAACGTGCAAGAGAGGAAGGTCCCGAAGAAGTTGTTGGAAATGGTCATGTCAACAGCCCAGGAATTGACTCCAGAACAAAAGACAAAAGCGAAGAACCTGATATGTCGCTATCAAGATGTGTTCGAGGTAGAAAATGGATCTAAGGGAAGAACCGACATCGTCAAACATAAGATAGAGACAGGAGAAGAAAGACCCATCCGTCAAGCTCCAAGGAGGTTACCATTGGCGAAGCGTGAAGAAGCAGAACGCATTATTCGCGAGATGGAAAAAGACAATGTGATTGAGCGTCACCGGTGGTGCTTGTGAAGAAGAAGGATTGATCCACACGGTTCTGCGTAGACTATCGATTGCTGAACAACGTCACCAAAAAGGATAGCTATCCTCTGCCACGGATTGATGACACCCTGGACACCCTGGCTGGTTCAAAGATCTTCTCGACCTTGGATCTAAAGAGTGGTTATTGGCAAGTGGAACTAGCGCCCGAAGATCGAGAAAAGACGGCGTTTTCCCTTGGTATGGGTCCATGGCAATTCACAGTGATGCCGTTCGGGTTATGTAATGCCCCGGCGACATTCGAGAGGCTAATGAAGACGGTTCTGAAGGGTTTGTCCTGGACAACGTGCATGGTATACCTGGACGACATAATTGTGGAAGGAGTGTTCCAGCGGCTTCGGGGAGCTGGACTAAAGCTTAGTCTCAAGAAGTGCCACCTGTTCAAGAAGGAAGTGAATTATCTTGGCCATATTGTTAATGGGAATGGAATCGCCGTGGACCCAGTAAAGATTCAGGTCGTGAAGGACTGGCCAACTCCCAAGAATAAACACCAGATAAGGAGTTTCCAAGGCCTATGCACTTACTATCGTCGATATGTTCTCGGATTCGCGGACATTGCTAAACCACTGACAAAACTCACCGAAGAAGGTCGTCCGTTTGAATGGGACCAACATTGCCAAATTAGTTTTGAACAACTAAAACAGTACTTGATAAGTGCTCCTATTCTGAGTTACCCTCTCCCAGAAGGCAAGTTCATCGTGGACACCGACGCTAGCAACGTTGGTATCGGTGGAGCGGCGTACTCTCCCAGGTACAAGAAGGGCAAGAGAAGGTGATCGGCTATTTCAGTAAAGTCCTGTCAAAGCCGGAGCGAAATTATTGCGTCACTAGAAGGGAACTGCTAGCCGTGGTAAAGACCATAGAACATTTCTACAAGTACTTATATGGCAGACACTTCCTCCTGAGGACGGACCATGCCGCTTTAAAATGGCTCCTCCGATTCAAGAATCCCGAAGGACAAGTCGCACGATGGATCGAACGACTTCAGGAATACGATTTTGAAATCCAGCATCGGGCCGGAACTAACCATAGAAATGCCGATGCTTTGTCAAGAAGACCTTGTGCCGAAGACTGTAAGCACTGTAGTCGTCTGGAGGAGAAAGTAGCCACGACTGCGAGGACGGCCGTCGTAGACGACAAATGGCAAGGTGAAGAATTGCGACGAGACCAGGAGAACGATCAGGATTTGAAATTGGTGTTGGAATGGAAAAGTGGGGAGGCAAGGCCTACTTGGGAAGAGATAGCACCATGTGCACCATCCGTAAAGTCGTACTGGGCGCAGTGGGACTCCATAGTGCTGAATCATGGTCTTCTGAAACGAATCGTCGAGAATCAGGAAGGCATGGAACAGGAGACACAGTTACTGATCCCCAAGAATAGGGTGCCGGAAGATCTGAGGGCGCTTCATGATGGAACTTCGGGAGGGCATCTGGGAATCAAGAAGACTATGGAAAAGGTGCGCGAGCGATTCTACTGGGTAAACTGCAAGGAAGACGTAAAGGACTGGTGCAGGAAGTGCGTAGTCTGCGCCGCCAGTAACGGCCCCCACAAACGAGGCAAGGCTCCCATGAAACAGTATAACGTGGGAAGTCCTTTTGAGAGAGTTGCCATAGATGTAGCCGGCCCATTTCTACAAACGAATAGTGGAAATAAGTACATCGTCGTGGTAATGGACTACTTTAGCAAGTGGGTTGAAGCATACGCCCTACCAAACCAAGAGGCGATAACTATTGCTGAAGTCCTTGTCCGACAATGGATCAGTCGGTACGGCGCACTATGGGGCCAAAATCACTTTCGCGTGTCAAAAATCTGTAACTTTTTTGTTTACTGACTTATGTTAATCAAACTTGGTACATAGATTAAGAAGACTATAGGCTTTATGGCCGTGATGTGATTTTTGTAAAATTTTTATTTACTTCTTTATTATATGTGTTGTAACACCGAAAAGTGAAAATTGCTTAAGAGTAAAGTGCCCTTATTTTAAAAGATACAGAAAAATGTCATAAGAAAAAGTTGTTTAGAATTAAAAGTTATAGTCAAATACAAAATTAGAGCGATTAGTTTGAAGGTTGAGAAATTTAGAGTTTGATGCGAATTAAATAGCGGCTACTCTGAAGCTCATTTTAAATGAACGATTACGTACATAAGACACAATCTACGTGTAAAGTATTATACAACATTGGAAAGGGCACATCTTCTAGTTTTAAAATAACTACATAAACATGTAAATTGCTTACTGCTTTGTTTAATAAAAAAAAACATAAACATAGGTATGTTTAATTTGCCATTTTAAAACTTAGCTTAAAGATTTAACGGTCATCGGGATTTGCCGGTGTGGAGTTATTGGTAGGATATAATAGCGAAAATAGTCCTCTAAATGATAGAGGAAATAACTTTTGCACATATTTGCACCTAACGTCAAAAAACAGGTTGAAATTTGGTGACCTACGTTTAGTGTTAGTAGCTACTCGTATTTTCTGCTGGTGATATGGTGGAAAAAAATGTATGGTTTTTGACAATGAATAAGTATTATTACCTTTTCAGTGGTTATGTTCGTCTTTTGTGGTTAAAAGCAAAATACGAAAGCTACTGTATGTAACATAAGTTTTGGGAAAAAATTTAAACCTTTTAAGCAAACAGTAGCAATTTTTTTATTGATCCATGAGTATTAGGGCTTGTTCCTACATCCTAAAGTAATACGTAACTAATTTTACCTAACTGCCAGAGGACCATTATATTTAATGGCGGGCAGTTTTTTGCGAATATGTCTCATTTTTCGCTGGACAAAAGTAACATCTATTTCTTGAATCTTCTGAAATATTCTTCTCTGCAATTGGTGTTCATTTTGGGCTTCCGAACCATTACCATAAACTTTCCTAGCGAAATGTGCCCAAAATTCTTCAATATGTCCCGCCTGAGGAACATTTGGGATATTGTCTTCTTTGGGAACAAAATTAATGTTACTTTCGTTTAAAATATTCTTGGTTATTCTGGCATAATATCATGAGGCAAGATCGGGCCAAAATATTATTTCATCATTTTGATAATGAGTATTAACAAAATCAATAATTTTTGGAAAACATTTTCGAATGTAAACATTTGCATCCACAGCTTCGTCTCTAACTCTTCCGACATAAGGTCTTGAAATCCCTACTTCAAAAATAGCGCATCAAACCAAAATTTTATTAGCAAATTTCGCTTTCGGCTTATATTTTACTTCATCAGGGCAATTTTCAATGTTAGAAGTGTCATTACCCTTCATTTCGGAAGGAACAACGTAAATATTTTTCGTCATCCATAACGATGCAGCTGTTGTCAATAAAATGTTGACGGGGCCTCTATATATTTGAGACATTTCCTTCTTTTTTGATATTTTAAATGATTTTGGTCAAAATCCTGTGAACAGTCATGTACGAAATTCCAAATCGACGAGCTGAGTTGTGGGACGATGTTCCAAGTTTGTTTTCTACAAGTCTGTTGATTCTATTTGGGGCCAAATATTTCGGTCTTCGACTTTTTGGTAAATTCATGCATTTCGTATCTTCTTCACATTCCTTTATTGTGCGATCCAATAATAGACTGCGAGAATTTTCAGTTATATTCACAGATGCATCAAAGAGCACCAATGGTTGTGGATGTGCTTTTTATGACATAACAAACAATTCAAAACAATCATTTAAATTACCCGACATGATGACTATTTTTTCAGCTGCAGCAGAAGCAATACATCTCGCCATCAAATACATACAACGTTTAAATCTTTCAAAGTCCATCATAATGTCAGATTCTAAAAGTGTTCTTCTAGCACTCAACAGCAAAAGAGGTTGTTACTGGACTAAAATTCATCCAACAATCTTAAAAATTAAAGTTCTAGTTAGTAACCTAAAAAAGGAGGACAAGATAATTCAATTCTACTGGATTAAAAGCCATATAAACTTACATCCGAACGAAGTAGTAGATAAACTAGCGAAAGATGCATGTACATTTACTAATTTCCCAATTCATGGCCCAAAATTTTTTTGGCAAGATATTGTTAATCACTACAAAGATAGTATATTACATGTGGAATGGAATCAACATTGGCAAGATGTTAATGTCCATAGAAACACTCAATATGCTAAAATTCATCCCACGGTTAATTTCAAGCGTTGGCATAAGAATCATGAAATATCCCGTTTTTGCTTTGTTACAATATCTAGACTAAAGTTTGGCCATGGACAATTTCCAGCACATCTACATAAACTAGGTATAATACAATCTGCACAATGTGAGTGTGGGGCTGAATTGGCAGATATTAACCATATCTTATGGTCCTGCAATAAGTACAATCAAAATAGAAATCAATTAATAACGGAACTAGTTAAACTTGGGGTGGAATTTCCAACAAATGCAGTATTAGTTTTAAGTATGAATGTTTTTAGTGTATATAAAGTCATCCTTCACTTCATAGTTCAGTCCGGAATTAAAATTTAACAAATTCATTTATTAGTAATTAACTGAGTTAAATTTAATTTGTATGGCTTTATGGGCTTTGATCCCGATAAAAGCCATAATTAAAAAAAAAAAAGAATTTATATATTGAAATCAGTTATGTTTCAGATCCGCATTTTAGTAGTATTAGTTTCGAAAAGAAATGCATATTAGGTAAAAAAAATCAGTATTAGTCAATTTGTGTAACAATGTACATTATTACACATTTATTCAAAGTACATAAAACCTAACCGTACACCTATAATAATGCTTATTAGTATTACTGTTACATACATGATGCGACAGATAGAGGTGTTATGCTTCTTCATCTGAATCATCAAATTCTGACGTTTCTTGTTCTAGAGATAATTTTTATGAGATTGGTTTCCCCTTCGAAAATACGCAGAGTTTACGTAAAAAAAATTTTCATGCAATGCGTAGGTACTTCTCGAAATATTTCGTTGACTCGTATTAAAAATTCACTCGGTATTTTATTGAACATAATTTACTAACCGGCAGATATTGGCAAGAAATTAAAGTATGGATACTGGTCGGTCGTGAACGAGTCAATGAGTCACTTTAAGAAGGAACGAACGAACGGGCGAATCGTTCGTAGTGAATCGTTCGTTGATGAGTCGATGAATGGTGCGGTGAGTGAGTGAATCGTTTAAAATCAACGATTCACTTTAAAAAGATTTGTGAACGAACGCTCCGTGCATCTGAACGAGCCGATTATTTAAAATTAAAACTGTTCTAAAAACTATTATTAATATTATTTAACTTAGCATTTTTAACTTAAAATAATAAGTTTTATTCATACTTACTAAAAATACTATTTTCATTTGTGTTAACAGTTTTAATTAGAATAATTTTTAAGAAATAAATATATTAGAATAATCTTGGATTTTGAAGTCAACATAAGTACTACACGAAAAAAAAATTTGCTGCAACTGCAGTAATTCTTATTGCAAATTGCAATATACATATCTATACAAGTGACAACTGAAAGCTGCAGTAAAACGTTCCAGAATTTTACGGCAAATTCTACATTTCGTCACTATTTGCAATTCATGCACATGTATTAGATTTTCCTCTACAATCGCATTATTGTAAAGTTGCAATTGTGTATGTTTTCGTGTAATGAGTGTCAATTGTAGTAAAATGTACGTTTTAAAATTATTTTATAAGTCCGGCCGCCGAACAAATCTGCGGCTGCAGAACATGGTTTGCTATACGAAAAGTTTATTTTATATTTACAATGTTTGCACGTCTGCGTGTTTACAATTATTTAATTTAAAAATATGAATTTCAGTCCAATCAGAATAATAGTACCTAGATAATAGCATAATGTTTTTTTGTAATGTAATGGGCAATGAAATTACACTATAATTTAAAACTGCGATAATTCCATTAACATTATTTTCATTTATTTTAGTTCTTAAACTTAGAAGGTAAATTAAATAGAGAAGACCCTCACACGTAATACGTTCGTACAAGCCTTTGCGATAAGAAAGAGGTGTTTTGGTGTTTCTTGCTACACGCAAATTGTAATCATTATGTAGTTTCATTGTTTACTATAAAGTTTGTCCCATCAGCAGTTTCTGACGTGAGAACTAACAAATTTGGATGACACATCGGTTCTTCTCTAATTGATTTCACTCTACCTCCGAAGTTAATGACGTCAGACGTGTCGTCAGAAGCTAACAATAAGCGATTTTTTGCGACATACTCGAGTATGTGTTTAAAGTATGCTTGTGTATGTCCTATCCATTACCCCCACTATAAGAATGAAATTTTTGTAAATGAGTTCGCGAAAACGTCTGGGTATGTCACCGGGTATGTTAATAAGTGTTATGTGTGGTTATGTTGATGTGAAGTTACGTACTAGTTATGTAGCAGAGCTAAATAACCATTAAATAACAAAATGAATGTGTTATTAATCTTACTATTAGATGACTTTTTTGATGACAGTGCAAGTGTACAAGTTTTAAATTTTTTATATACAACTGTTCAAAACAAAAATAATTTTCTTCAAGGCTTAAACTTGCAAGTCAGAAATATATTTTTTGTGTTTCGATGTAATGCAGAACTTCTTTTTATTCAGAACATTTATTTTTTATGTAAATTTTAATACAAGAAGAATACAACAACTATTGTTTTTTCAAAACTACGCCATCTTAACATTCTCATCTCTGAGTTGATACACAACATTTCTTCCCCCGTTTGGAAATCACTTGCTTGATGAGAATCTTAAGGGAGGACAACGGATACGTGTTGATCTACGTGGGAATTGTTCAGTAGTAGTAGGTGTTTCTGCTCTCGGAGTCGTAGATGTTTCTGCTCTTGGAGTCGTAGGTTGTTCCACTGGTGCTGTAGTTGTGACTGCAGGGGTGGACGATCTCTGCTGGACAGATTAGATATGAAAGAACTATAATAGGTTGCCTTACCCAAAAATAATTGTAATTCTTCTCTTGTAGAGGGTTTTGGTGCATCGCGTATAGCTTCCGAGTGTTTGTCGGACTTGTGCACGCCTTCAGCGTCTACCTTATGTCTTAAGAACTCGTCGGTAGGTGTGGCAAAGAGACATTTTGCTCGATTAAGCTTTAATCCATGTAACTTCATCCTTTCCAAAGTTGCATTGAGAGATAACATCAGGTTGTCGAAACCATTCGCGAAGACTAGCACTTCGTCGAAAAAATTGAGAACATTAGGAAGATCTTGTAATACAGTTTCCATTTTTCGTTGCCAGATTGCAGGAATATTTGCTGCTCCGTAAGCTGCCCGAGTTGGACGAATTAGCCCATGTGTTGGAGTATTCAACGTTGAAGCATTAGCAAATTCTTCATCAATCGTTAAATGTGTATATGCATCTGTAATATCTAGATGGCAGAATAAGTTGGCTCTCTTCATACGGCTAAACAAATGTTGGACTTTTGGTATCGGGGTCTTGTAATTTCCTGTGATACGTATTTTTCCGTTTTTCTTAGCAACCACATGTGTTGTTGAGGCCCATTCAGAATGTTCTACTTTTTCGTAAAATCCCGACGCAATTTTAGCATTAATCTCTTTCGCGTATGCCTCACGTAGTGCTAATGGTATCTCTCTTGCTCGGCAAAAGACAGGTGTTGCTCCTGGCTTTAAATGTATTCTGGCAGGAAGTCCGCTTAGTTTTTCTAGTGTCTCACTAAATACAGCGTCATACTGGATCAAGAGATGCTCGTGTAGGTATAATTCGTACATATATGTAACTTATAATTTACTTTCAATTTCAGGTATTTTCAGAATCTGGTTTTGTAAAGAATATATTGAATTTCGGACCAACATACTATTTTCCTTCACCCGATTACCACATTATTGGAGACTCTACATTACCAATCAAAACGTGGTTAATGACTGCATACAAAAAAATTAACAATTTGACAAGAATTGAAATGCAGCATAATTATTTCTTAAGCAGCGACAGAATTTGTATTGAAAATGTTTTTGGGTTAATAAAAGGTAGATGGAGACGATCAATATTTATAAATACATATAACGTTTCAAAGGCTATTGAAATAGTTACTGCTGCTTGTGTGCTACATAACTTTTGTTATTTCTCCAATGATGTCTGGTTAGGTAATAGTTACAAAGTAATCAGTGGAGAGAGATTTTATACTGGAAGAAAATCTCCAAGAAACACGGATGGGGCAACAAAAGAGAAACATTATTGCAAGGCATTTATTTTTTCATGATTTGTAAAAATAAAAAAAATGAAGAGGTAAATTTAAGTGAATTTAAAATGACTGACTTCTTCAAAAATCACTGAATTATGGAGAATAAATGACACATAAAATAACACAACTGCACTTTATTTTTTTTACATAAATGTCCAACCTAATTTAATTAAATAGTTTCTATAAATATTTAAAAAAAATAATAACAACTTCTTTTATAAAAAAAGAAATAAAAATTCTGGCATTTATTAAACTTCAACAAAAAAAAAAAATTCCATGGAGTGATCAGATGAAACTGATTTATGAATTTTATGGAATCACCACATATTGATCATCATCATGTTTTCGCTTTTTGGAATTAACAAATTCTTTCAATGAATCCAGCATTTGATTTCTTTGATTGTTTTGTTCTTGCAATACACTGTACAGTTTATTGAACTGATCCACTCTATCCTCATGTTCTGCTTTTAATTCTTTGAGAATATCTACAGAATGCTGTGGCTTTATTCTCTTCTTCACCTTGGCAAATCTATTTTTGATTTCCGTATTAGAAATATTAGAAACCGTATCAGTCTTATCATTTTCTGATGAAGTTGAAGGCTGGACATTCTCACTGTCTTGCAAATTTCTTGGATTTACTTTATCCTTTTCTCCTATAAATAAATTTTACAAAAATTGAAATTTTAAAGTTAAATTTAAAATTAAAAATGACAAGCGAAACTTGTTGAAAAAATGAAGTACTTAGGGACCTGATATAGAATGCAATTCATCGAAGTAAAGTGGAGGATCCTTCTTTCCTTCACCAGTACTTTTCATTTGTTTCACGTGCTGGATATACACTGCGTTCGTAAAGTATGGAATAAATTCATCTTCTACGAAATAAACGATTTTTATGCAAAATCCTGAAACAGGTCGATTTTTAATTAATAAATGACACTATTTTAGTGGAATTTTGTATCTCCCCCTCCAACCCCCTCCAAGTGACAGTTGCCCCTTTAAAATTTTTAAATGGAATGGGGCGTCGTGTGATACCTCATTTGGAAGAGCTTTTCATTCTCTATTCAGTAGTATAAGAATTTTCTTTAAATTCCTATTTTTTCTAAAAAGAATAATACATTTTAAAATCAACACACAACATTTTAAAATGAAATAATTTAAATGAAATGTTCGAACTGGGAACCGTTTGATTAATGACAATAGTACAAACGTTGCTGACGTTCATCTAAAACATTTCATTTCCAGGGTAATTTGATTAATTCCAATTTTTTTAAAATTCTTTATGAAAACGAATAGAAACTGTAGATACTAATGTATGTAATCAACGTAGAAGTAAAAGTAATAACACCAATATCAAAGAAATTGTTCAAAATGTCCTCCTCCTACCTCTTGACAATAACCAAGACGAAATTCAAACTCATGCAAAACATTGTCGATTATTTCCGGACTGATTCCTCGTATTTCATTTCTTATTCTGTCTTTTAGTTCTTCAAGACTGTTTGGTTTAGTTCTGGAGACTTTACTTTTTAGAAATCCCCATAAAAAGAAATCGAGAGGTGTTAGATCAGGTGATCTAGCCGGCTACTCAATTGCCCCCCTTCGACCAATCCATCTATTGGGGAAAACGTCATCCAAATAATCCATTTTAAAATTTTGTGTGTTGATTTTAAAATGTATTATTCTTTTTAGAAAAAATAGGAATTAAAAAAAAATTCTTATACTACTGAATAGAGAATGAAAAGCCCTTTCAAATGAGGTATCACATGTGCCCCCATTCCATTTAAAAATTTTAAAGGGGCAACAGTCACTCGGAGGGGGTTGGAGGGGGAGATGCAAAATTTCGCTAAAATAGTGTCATTTTTTAATTAAAAATCGACCTGTTTCAGGATTTTACATAAAAATCGTTTATTTCGTAGAAAATGAATTTATTCCATACTTTACGAACGCAGTGTATGTTCTTTCCATATTTTGAAATTTTTGTTTGCATTTCCCCCCAGGTCCTTCCTTTGCCTGGGCACAAAGATCATATCCTGCCTCATTCATTTTATTTGCAATTTCTTTCCAAATCACACTTTTTACTGTTTTCTTGTCATTAAATTTGTCATTGTATTTTTGTCTTAATTGTAAACAGTTTTGTCGCTTCTTCATCTTCTGCTGTCGGACGACCCCTCGAATTCCAAATCTTTTTCTTAGATGTAGACTGACTTTCCCTTGCTTCATAATTTTCTTCACTTCTGTCTTCCAACGGCTCGTTAATCTCGTTACTAGTAGTGCCTTCAATAGCATCACTATTATTAAAAAAAGCAGCTTCAATGTATTGTTCAGCTAATTGTTGATCTGTAAAAGTGTGAAACACCAGTCATTTTTTAATGTAAACAGAAAACTGAAATACACCTTACCATTCAATAAAGTGTTCGCTGTTTATAGGTCGACACATATTTTAAAGTCTTCACCACGATAATTTATGTACAGTGTGGTGATAAAGTAACGCACCCAGCGAAAAAACACCCTTAGCGTTGACTTTTTCGAAAAACGCTCGGACAGGTCGATTTTATTTTTAAAAAAGACATCTTTTACAACCAATTTTAATTTTATGTCAGTTACCACTTTTGCGCCGTGACGTCATCGACATTTTTTTTAATGACAATCTATTTTTTGAAAATTTCATTTGAAAGCAACCATTTTTCTGAGTACAAAAATGTTAATGAATCACTAATGCATAAGAAAAAAATTATTGAAAAATGGAAATGTGATTTTTAATCTTAATAAAATTTCAACCTAAAATAATACTTTCTTGTAAAAACACAACAAAAAAACTTAATAAAATTACAATAAATGTTGGAAATGTCCTCCACCAACCACTTGACAGTGACCAGCTTGTGTGTAAACATTGTTAATTACTTTTGCGATGGTTTCACGGCTAATGTTATTCATTTCCATTCTAATTTTTTTTGTAAATATTGCAAATTTTGAGGCCTGTTCACGTAATCGAGACCTTTTAGATAACCCCATAAAAAAAAGTCTAGCGGAGTTAAGTCTGGTGAGCGGAAATGAATAACATTAGCCGTGAAACTATCGCAAGAGTCATTAACAGCATTACGAGCTGGTCACTGTTAAGTGGTTGGTGGAGGACATTTCCAATATTTATTGTAATTAAGTTGTTTTGTTATGTTTTATAAGAAAGTATTATTTTAGGTTAAAATTTTATTAAGATTAAAAATCACATTTCCATTTTTCAATATTTTTTTTCTTCAAAATTTTCTTATGCATTAGTGATTCATTAACATTTTTGTACTTAGAAAAATGGTTGCTTTCAAATGACATTTTCAAAAAAATAGGTTGTCAATGAAAATTTCACATGCTGTAAAAATGTTAATAAACCAAAGTGCAATCAAAGAAGTTGCTTTCTCGTATTTCTTGGTCGCATTAGAACGAAAATACACCATACGTAGCTTTGCATACTAAAAAACAAAAAAAAAAATTTTTGTTGTTGTCATTGAAACCAAAATTGCCAAGTGATACATATTCGGACTCACAATGATCTGTAGATTCCAAATATGTTAAAATATACAGGGTGTTCCATTTAAAATAAGAAACCGGAAGTCCTGCAGTGGCCAGTGGTATGTCGGAAAATTCAGCTTTTTATTTAATTTATCGCTCCCGAATTTTATGTAAAAAATAAAAATTCTAGAAAAGTGAACACATGGCGTGGACACCCTGTATTGAAAATTGGATATGGGTTTATTAGAATTTTTTTCTTGTTTTGACCTCTATTATCACCTGTCAAACGGTGTACAGTTTTTTTTATTAACACCCTGTATATTTATCTACCATTTCTTTTTCCATGTTTAAAATACGGTGTCTAAAGTCACTAACAATTAAAAACTAACAACAAAGAAATAAAGGCCTGGTTGCTCAGTTGCAGTTTAACTTTAATCTTCTGTTTACTCCCATAGTAACAATTACAAAAACAATTGTTCCTTTAGAAATAAACTAAAGAAAAGTAAAACTGATTGAGAAACCGGGCCTAAGTGATAATTGTCAACAACTACACATTTCTAAATAAAACAAAAATAAACAACTGATTGCTCAGTAAAAGCACAAGAATTAAGCGTTATGTGCCATTATTTAACAAAACATTGGAAACAAATGTTGTTAGAAGGTGTTATGGTGCTTTGTTATTTACTAAATCAGTATTTTTGCTCATTATTTGTAATGCTTCCATTTTCCAACGAAGAATATGCCGATACTATTTTATCAGACAGAGTTAGATTTCACAGTAGACGTGAACCTGCACATAACTTTTGAACATTTGTTATAATTTTAAAGTTTTATCTTTGTACTGTTTATTTACATAGAGTTTGTACCATTACAATAAACAATTTTTATTCTTAATTATACATACCTATTGCATTTTCAGTCATTGGAAAAAACGAAAATCCCTGTAAGTTCTAATGTTCATAAAATGCTTTTTTTTTCATAAAATTACGTCTACTTTCGTTTTTCAAAGTTTGTAAAGAGGCTAACGAATCACCCTGTATAAAAACGTCATTGTGTTACCAACTTAAAATAATGTGATTTGTGACTTTAAAGATTTTATTAATAAACAAATGTTTTCCGTATATTTAAAAGTTTGTTTTACTTACCTGTTACATTTTACGTAAACGAAAAGACAATGCTATCATTTATTAAATAATTTAAATCAACAAATAGAACCCAGTTTATCATAATTTATTAAAAACAATTGGCAACGTTGAGATAAAATTATAACTATTTTTAAATAATTAAAAGAAAAGAGTTTTCATGTTAGATTTTATGCAGGACTTTACATTTTATTAAAAAAATTTAATATCAAAAATAAAATAAAAACTTTCATTTACAAACCAGAAGACACCGCAATATGTACTATCGATATAACGAGTGATCAATATCTTTTCTAATCAAGTGACCTATGGAAATAAAATCGTGTGTCCTTGATTAGTTCGTTATAATGCCATTTGAATTATTTATATTGCATTCCTATACAAAATCTAACTGCTGTTTTATGTATTATATTTTTTTATAAATTTGGACATCAAATCCCAAGTTCACATTTTTCAGAAAAAGAAGCACGCGCCAAGAGCAAGGAAAAACTGGTGCATGGAAGGTGCGTAAAATGTCCGCCGTTCTTTTGTAAACACAAGTTAATTCTTCGTTTTAAATCGTTAATAACATTCGCTAGGATTAATGGATTGTTATTTAACTGTTTGCAATGTAACAATAAGCTCTTATGAACAAAGATTTCTGTTAATGCATTAAACTTACTGACAGTTATAAGTAATTGAAATGGGAATGACATTTGAAAAAAAATGAATTAATCAAAGACATACGATTTTCTTTCCAAAGGTCACTTGATTAGAAAAGATATTGATCACGCGTTAATAAAAAACTAGGACAACTTTTAAATCCAGTAGCCACGCGTTTCGATTATTTTATTATACTGAATCTTACTTTATTGTCAAGTACGGCTGCGTTCATAAAATATACCTTCAAGTGCATCTTGGCCGTATAATCGTATCTCTCTTAATCATGATTATTTGCTTATTTTGCGTCTCGCTTATCTGTTTCAAGAAGTCTTGTGTTTATATTATTACCATGACAACGGGCGCACTTTTTACGCCGCACTTTTAAGTAGGGTGTAGAAAATGTGTTTGTTGCTTTGGAAACCACGCCTGATTTAGGTTTTTATGATTCATAGATGAGAAACAAAATACATAAATTCATTTATATTAGCCAAGAGTAACTCTAGAGTGTCTTTTATGAACACAGCCCAAGTAATTCATATTTATGTTATGTCAAAGCTTGATGTCAATAAACCATAATAACAGCAAAAATTAAAAAACTATTGAAACGTTACCTTAGGCACCCTTAGGTATGACTGTAAGATACAATTTCAAATAATTTTACATTTATGGTAGGTAGCAGCTATACACAGCTAAAAAAATCTTGTCCTAGTTTTTTATGGAAGCAATGGTACTATCGGGGCCTTAAAATTTCGCACGATTTTTTGTCAAGTAGCCAGAATTTCTCTAAATTAGTTTTATAGAAAAGGCTCTTTCCTCAATTTTGACACTAAAGTCGTTTAACCAAAAGTCAAATTGTTTGGTTATATTAAGGTGACTAGACGTACTGCTTTTAGCAATACAGTACTGTTTTGAGATAATTTGTACTGCCCATTTTTCACGTACTATTTTGGTACTGTTTTCCGTGTGCTGTACTTTATTGTACTGCTTTTAATAAATAAATAGGTACACACATACACATTCGAAAGCTTGATTTTTCTGGACCATTTACGAAATAATATCATCGTGCTCTTTCGCACCTACTTACGCTCTGCCCGAAATATTACTATCTGCTAGTGTTTTCGATTCACATGCACCGGTTGCACTCAGTGTATTTTCATCTTCTTTTAACCTCATGTAATAACACGAGATGAAGTTACTCTGAGTGCGCACTAGTGCGGTCAATCGAAAACGCTGTGAGTATGTGATTGTCCGCGCTTGTGCAGCGGCTGAAATCTGCAATGTTTTAATTTTTTTTTTAATCTGTGGTGATTGCCCAACGGGGTCCTAAGTCAAAGATTTGTCAGGACCTCAGGAGCGGGAGTGTATTTGAGTGTGTGTAAAGTGTTCCATGGCTTTGTTACTTCCAACCTTCTCGCCGTTTAAGGGGAAGCAGTGTCGAATTTTATCCACAACAGTAAAGGGTATCTGAAGTCGATACCGACCACCCCCGAGAAAAACCCCGAGTGCGGTTCGAACCGACGACCATGCGATTGCAAGGCCGGTCCTCTTACCACTGGACCGTTCAGGCGTTAACAATAATAATAATAATAATAATAATAATAATAATAATAATAATAATAATAATAATAATAAGTAAACATTTGCAAAATGAACAGATTTCGATGACCAATTTTAAATTAATAATTGAAGCGGCGATGTGTTTGCCAGGAACGAATGCAACTATGGAAATAGTTTTCTCAATAATAAATGATTTTTGGAGCAGTGAAAAATCAAGATTAAGTATGGAAACCTTGACAGCAGTAGCAGCAATCAAGATAAACTTAAACTACACTTGCAAGGAGTTTTCTGATACACTACGTGATAATGAAATATTAACAAAAAAAAGATTCATTCAAATGAAAAATATTCGTATGTGAAATAATTTAATTTAATGTTATTAAATTTAAATGCTAATAATACATAGTTATTTATTGTATAAGTGGCTAAAATGCATCTAAAACACGCATGCAATACAACGTTTTATCCACAACTACCACTTTTATGGAATCAGAATGAGTTAAATTTAACAAAAAAATATTCGTATTCGTAAAATGAAACGTGATAGGCTTTGACAATTGACATACCTACTGGTTGCTATGATACGTTGTTATTAATATCCACTAGTGGAATAAAGTAACTAAAAGGTTTTGCAATCGCAATAAAGTAACTTTATTCCTAGTGGAATAAAGTAACTTTATTTAGTGGATAACGGGGAACTTTAAATGCTTCATAAGTGTGGATAAAAGTTCAATTATAATGTGATAGTGGATAAACGTTTTTGTTTTTATAGATTTCTAGAATTATTTACTTGTAAAAATATTGGGATGATAATGTACTGCTTTAGCATTTAAAAAATCTGGTCACCTTAGTTATACTATATGTATATAAGAACAGTAAGATAGTAAAGTATTAGAACTGAAATAACAGAATAAAAGTAGCGACCAACCATCTCCTAATTTTGCGATTGCAAAACCTTTCTCTCCTTTAGAAAGCACGTGATTTGGCATTGTGATGCTACAACTTGTGCATTACATTTGAAATTTGAGTTTAAAATGACTATTCTTGACAAGCCGTTAAAGAAAACCATATTTACAGCGGAAAATTTAATCGTGCGAAATTTTAAGTACACTGATATGCAACACAAATGCTCCAATTCCGGAATTCTGTGAGCCTTGTTGCAATCCAAGGATGTACTCACAATCCGACTCCCCACCACAAAAGCATACGGGTTAGATTTGCGTACCAGCGGTGCATTTATGTCAAAACCATAAGGATCAGAGTTACGTACCAGCGGTGCATTTATGTTGCGTATGAGTGTACGTATTTATTACAAAGCAGTCCATGCTCCATAAAATGAGTGTTGCCTGGCGCCCAACTAGGTATTTCTCGGCTCTGGTAATTATAAACACATTCGTTACAAAGACGTTTTATTAAAAAAATATTTACAAACAAAATATATAATATTTCGAATAGTAACAAACACACATATACATGCACACCATTTTAAAAATGATTTACAAATTCTATCACAAGGTCGTCATAATATTTTTCATGATTACAATAATAATAACGACAATAAAAATTCTAATTCGTAACACAGCGATATGAGACATATGACGACCACTTTAGTATAGGTATACATTTCGCCGAGGTATGGGCATATCTCAGATCGTTTTCACTAATCAAGTAATCACTTAGGTTGCAAGAACTGTTTCTGTGCATCACTGGGTGCATTCGGCATAGCGATCGGAGTACAAAAAGCGTGCGCGATTTACTCTTTTCTGTTTCTTTATTCGTTCGGCGCACACTCGATTATGTTTCAAATTTATTCAGAGCACTACACGGAGCGTACTTTATGTGCTCCTACTTCAATGTGCGAGCAGAGAGAGTAAGGCGGTAAAATAAATCTTTTGATTTAAATAAAGCAAAAAATGTCGAAGATGGTATAATATTTTATTATATAATATGTGATTTTATAAGTGAAAATGCTTTAAATTGTTTTTGCGTCGTGTCAGGTAAATTGTGATACCTTTGTAAGCAATATTTTTGATTTCTTTTTTCCTTCTTCATCGTTACTATCTAACATATGCCATATTCTAGCGCAATAAATCCAGCAACAACTTTTGCGCTCATTTCATCGTACGTTTGCAATATTAAAAAATAGAAAAACCGTTAAAACTAGACAAATGCTCCACTTGTGCTCCAATTCATTCCAATAACCCTAAACGCTCTCATTGATTTGTCACATGACTAGAGTTACTCTGCTCCAATCTGAGATTCTTATGCCGAATACACCCACAGAAGTTGGAGACGCGGTTGCATCTCCGTTGATGCCCATAGAAATCATTTCTCCGGAAATTTTACAAACCATTCAGTTCTAAATGTTAAAAGTAAACGGGGGACTACAGAATCTATGTACTATAGATAATGATATGAATACCAACAATATGTAGTAAACTATGCAACACAACAAAAATAACTTATATACTTTGCTACAATACGTTACTTGGGATTAATATTATTTTAAATTGCTGACCCGTAATAAATTTCACGTCATCTAACTTTACTTGTTAGCAAAAACAATACACAGATAATTACTTTGTTAATATCACATTTATTTGTCACACAGTGACTGCAGTTTCAACATTACAATGTCATTTTCAAACTGATCATTTAAACTGAAACCTAGTCTATATATACACCAAGAAAACTAAATTCTAAACTATTGACAATAACTACGTAACATCTGGAGGGATTTTTTAATTACAAGCTTCGAAGAAGGTTGAATACATTAGGTCAGTTTGGTCGTTCAATAAAATTTCTTCGGAATTACTCGCCGCTTTACGAATTTCTAGTGACTCCAGTAGGCTTAATTTAAGGCTTTTTTCTGCGTAATGTAAAATTTGTGTATTGTCTGAAGTGAAAGAATGTTTTTCTGCAATTAAATGGTTGGCAAAATTTGAATCGGTTTTTTGTAGATTGAAAGACCGAATGTGTTCTTGAATGCGTGTAGCAAAGATTTTATTATATATTATTATTATTATAATAAAAGATTTTATTATAATAAAATCTCAAATTTGGTTTTTAACACTAAAGATAAAATAGACAAATTTAAAAAATCTGGCGTATATAAACTTAAATGTAATGATTGTAAAGGCGTCTACATAGGTCAGACTGGGAGAAATTTTGCCACACGCATTCAAGAACACATTCGGTCTTTCAATCTACAAAAAACCGATTCAAATTTTGCCAACCATTTAATTGCAGAAAAACATTCTTTCACTTCAGACAATACACAAATTTTACATTACGCAGAAAAAAGCCTTAAATTAAGCCTACTGGAGTCACTAGAAATTCGTAAAGCGGCGAGTAATTCCGAAGAAATTTTATTGAACGACCAAACTGACCTAATGTATTCAACCTTCTTCGAAGCTTGTAATTAAAAAATCCCTCCAGATGTTACGTAGTTATTGTCAATAGTTTAGAATTTAGTTTTCTTGGTGTATATATAGACTAGGTTTCAGTTTAAATGATCAGTTTGAAAATGACATTGTAATGTTGAAACTGCAGTCACTGTGTGACAAATAAATGTGATATTAACAAAGTAATTATCTGTGTATTGTTTTTGTTATAATGGAATATCACAAAGTAACGGCGGAACGTGTTAATTACTTGTTAGTGTTAACAAAAATATTAAACGAATAAATATATTAAAGAGGAACTATAACAATATCTGTAATTTGTCTAGATTGTGCCTATTGAATTATCCGACTACACCTAGTGTTAAGTTTCAACTGATCTTTTATTCTTAGGTCATATTGCTTTATTATTCACGAGCGCGCGGTGACCCCTTCCAGTTTTATAGCACACAAGGGGTTGCTTTGCTTCGGTCCAAGTGGGTAGCATGGGGCACGGGTGAATGCAATTACATTTGACGGAAGTTACCACTTTGCGGTAGGTCAGTTTCTGCAATATGGCGGTTTATTGGCATCCGGTGACAAACTAATTGCTGGATTTTGTGTTTATATCTAAGTGTAGTACGAATCTGTGTTTATTTAGCAACTGTGATTAGTATCGTGCGTTCAATAAAAAAAACGGTCTAGTAGGCTATAACACGCTTTAATTTTTATAAAATATTTTGTAAATTAGTAATAAACGTTTATTTTTGAATGTCTTCTTCTAACATCACTCCAAATTAAAAGAGACATTACAAAAATAAATGTTTATTACTAATTTATTAAACCTTTTACAAAAATTACAGCCTACTTGACCGTTTTTTTTATTGAACGCACGTTAGTATATGCGAACGATACATAGATACGTTATTATAGACCTCTGTTAAAAATGAATGATTTCGATGTTCAATGGCGCATCAAGCGTGGTGTAAGTAAGCTTCTTTTAAATACTTTCAGTCATAGAACTTCAGTGTATAGAATACAGTTGACATTTCTTTAATCTTATTTACGATTAGTTAAATTGAATGTAGTAAATGTGTTGTTAAGCTTAATTTAGACGCTGCGATTTTTTTTACAAATATTTTTTTCACAGCGCAATTTAAAAGAAAATGTCGACGTGTAATATGTCAATGAAAAAAATTATTGCATATTATACGTCGACATTGTCGACAACTGTTGGTTTATGGACGTTCCAGAATTTTGTAAAACGCTTGTGTGCGCTTATGATTTACTGCGGCCATATTTGGTGACCAGGTTAGACGAGAAACTAATGTTAGTGTGACTCTCTTCAGTATCTCCATGCATCGGTCACATATCTTCTAAGCCTTTTATATACCATGACTTTTATATACCGAGATATTTTTAAAATTTTTTATCAACTCTTGCTATGGATTTTGGACGGCATGTCATTGCACTTCTTGATGCTGTTTTACAGTAAAGCTAAGGACATGCTGTCCAAATTCCATGGCAAGAGTTCACATTGAAATTTAATGACGTTTTGATTACATTTACTTAGTGTGTACCAGCCTTGCAGTTTTGGAGGTTATACGTGGTTATACTAAATGTCAAAGCAGCAATTTAATTGACACAATATGACGGCTCCAATAATTTAGTACTCTGACAGATCGAAAGACAATTTACAATACAAAAAAAGAATGAGTCAGTTTTTTTGGCCGCAAGTTTACTTTTTTGCAACTCATTTTGTTTCATCATACATAGCTGATATACCTTGCAATGTATTGACTTGTTTTTTTTTTTTTAATTGAATACAGGAACATTAGGGGCATTCAACGGACACAATCGATTTATGATTGCATACGGTTTAGCATTCAACGCATCTGAATCGATTCAACATCGATCGTGAAATTGTCCATCGTAAAAATTTTGCGATTCAATTGCGATTAAGTATGGCGTTGTGGTTTGTATCATATGTGTGAGTTGTTTATAACTGTGTATTTCTTATTTCAAAGATTTATTAGAGAAATAACTTAACCGAACTGCTAATATTGTGATATGATATTGCTAATGTTGAATAGTTAAATAACAAATGTTCAGTGTTTTCATGAATCTATTTAAATCGATTCAATCTGATTTGTTTGTTGAATGCCCCTATTGTATGTTCAAACTTAAAAAAAAACACTCATGGTATAATTGTTTCTCTATTTAACATATACGATTCTATTATTTGCAGATATACTAAGCATCATAAAAGTACAAATTGCTGCATAGATATTTAATTAAGTAGCAAATATTTTATAGAAGTATTGTGATGATATAACTAAGAACCTTGTTGGAAGTTAGTAATAATTTAATATTCTGCAATATGATGAATTAAAAAGATTTAGGTGAAGAGTACTTGAAAGCAACATTGCAAAGCACATTAACAATGGCTTTATAATCTAAAAATAAGACTGTTCTGATGAACATTAACTAAATTGAAGAAATAGAGACAAATCAAGTAATTCAAAAAATCCCGTAGACCTAACAAAAAAGAAAAAATAATAAAAAAAGAATATTGTTACAAAGTATAACACATAATAAAATAATAAATAATAAAAAAAGAATATTGTTACAAAGTTTAATACATCAGAAATTCTGTGTAAAGAAATTGCAGGCAGAAATAAAAAGAAACAAACTAAGCAAAAAGACAAGATCTTTTTGAAAAATTCTAGAAACTTATTGAAAAGATGTTTCGCTGGTATTAAGTCTATTGAAGAAGAAACAGAGTTAACCGAATATAGGTTTCGGAATTCTTTAAAACAGAATACTTAGTTTGGCGTTTCCCAAACTTTTTTTGCCGCAGAATGCTTTACAATTTACATATTTACGGAAAACTTATCTTGAATTTATAATTATTTTCGTGAAAAACTGCTGATTGTGAAAGGTTAATTTAAAAGAAAATAATTTTGATAATGATTAACGGAACACTTATGTTTCACGAAACACAAAAGGAAGTTATACCGAGTGACTTTAAAATTTTTTTATCAACTCTTGGTATGAGATGTGGACGGCATGTCTTAGCTTAAGTGAAAAGTACGTCATTGCACTCCTTTATGCTGTTTTACAGTAGCTTCTACATGCCGTCCAAATTCCATGGCAAGAGTTGATAAAAATTTTTAAAAATCACGCGGTAGAACCTTCCTACGAAACTAAATAATGGTCGTGGCTAGGGCTGCGCGATATCACATTTTCAGTATCGTAATCGATAACTTCAGAATTTCGATATTTATCGATAAAATCAATAACATCGATAATACGATAATACCGATAATATTGATATATCGATATCCGAAATGGAAATATCGTTATTCGATATTTATCGATAATATCGGTATATCGATAAATTCTCGCAGCCCTAATTGCAGCACAGCGTTAAGTTGTAGCATTTAATATTACCTGAACCAGTTTTCTGTTATAGAGGTAATAAATTCGTTATGTTTGTAGTGCAAAGGTGGGACTTTGCATAAATCGATAAATATCGATAATATCGATATATAATACATATATCATCGATATTATCGATATATTATATATATTATAATATTGATAATATTATCGATATTATCGATGACATCGATATTCGATATTTATCCATATTATCGATAAATTTTCGTAGCCCTAGTCGTGGCGCAGAAATCAGTTCTATAGTATGCTTCGTGACACATTAATTATGATAAGTAAGTCTATTCTCACTAACTAGATAAAACACGATGCCTATAGTACACGGCATATTTATGCACAGCATCTAGCATTTTCTTAACACTCACACTATGTGCGCTGAAAGAATATGGAATAGTTAAAGCTTGACACACGATCATTCATCTTGAGATTTGACCAAGTATCTAGACCAGGAGTGGGCAACCTTTTGTAAATAAGGGGCCAGAATGTAACCATGTTTTGTCCGCGGGCCACGTTGTCAATCTTCACTTTTTTTGGTAGTTTTTAGTTTATTTATTATTTATTCCTTAATAGTCATTATATGGCAGATGTATGGCCATTAATAGGCGCAAGTATACCTTTTTATTGTTTCACATTTTTGTTTTTTTAATATTTGCCATCTATATTAAAAAAAGGTATTGATTTAGGTCTCGCGGTCCGGATGAAAAAATTTCGTGGGCTGGGGTTGCCCATCGTTGATCTAGAAATAGTTTTGTATTTTGACATTTGGCCAAGATCTATTTTGAGAGATGTTTAAATGGGTATGATACTCATTCTTGGGGAAAATAGAGTAAACAGGCTTTACGCTTTACAATTTGGTGTTAGGTATTTTTGATACTGGTATTTTCATTGTTAGAGCACATTTTTATTTCATAAATAGAGAAAAAACTATGCAACAATTGTGTATTGATATGTAAAATAGCAGCTAATGTTGTCAAGGCATATCTGATTTTTAAAAGGAAATTTCGAATTTCTGAAGCAATGTAATCTTTCGACCTGAATATCTCGAAAACGGTTAATCTAGCGAAGATGGAACTCGTTCATTTCTTGTATAATTTTATTCTAACTCTTTAGTTTTTGTTTCAGATTTCTCGAAAAAGTGGCAATAAAAAAGTTATTTACTAAAATGATAACCTACTACCCTGGATCTACGCCACTAGTGAAGAATGTTCAGTTTTGCCTAAGACGTATCCATACTTGCAGGTACTTCAGTTGTCTTACACATCAAATTTTAACCCATTATCGTAAACCGCTGCAGAGATATTTAAGAAAAGATACTTTCCAAGTTGTCCCTTTAGGAGGTTATATCTCAGAAATGAAAAACTTTTGGATATACATAGATAAGTTAGGTTAAATCACAATATTTTGATGTCCTCTATACGTAGTATAATTATTGCCACCATAATTGATAACATCCTGTATAAATCGGAAACTGATTTGCGTAACAATTTGTATATGGTAATTTTTCAACAAGTACAGTGAGGCCTTTCAATGTTTTTGATAATCCACACGACACAGATATAAAATCGATACGTCGGATGTATCCGGAACGTATGATCTCATTTTTGTCACTCACGATTTTTAACCTATTTTGTATCTCGCTCATCCGTTTAAAAAAATTTTGTGTTTATATTATTTCCATGACATCAGGCGGTCTTTTTACACCTTATTTAAATGTGGGATGTGAAAAGATCGCCAGTTGCTGACAGAGAAAACTTTGTAGTTTTCACTTTGTAAAAACTGAAAAGCTTAGTTTAGTTTGGTTCTACCAATATTTTAGCTTTTAGCAGATTATTGAATTAATTTGCAAAGCCATAGAATTCAATAACATAATATAATTATATTAATGTCGAAAAGACAAGAAAACGCAAAGTGCAAAGTTGTTAGTGCAATAGTTGCATGATCAGCAAATAAGTTAATCCACAGTCTAGAATAGAGAAATTCACACCTCAATTTTGATTGTTTTACACCTGGCTAACTAGATATTCTGTTCATATCATTCAACTTTACTATTAAAGCTTTAAGGCTGTTTTTCTTGAAATTTTTCTTATGTAATCAAGTCAAAATTTTATACCGTTGATAACAGGTTAAAACATCCCACCGAAATGAAAAACAAAAAAATATAGGTTGTCATTAAAAAAATGACGTCATAACTTAAAAAAATTCATGAAAATATCTGAAAATGTCTTCTTCATATGCGCTATAATTTGAATCGCTATGCCCCTTTTAGATTTGTGTTTTGTCACAAACATTCACGGATTTATGGATTTTAGCTGCTACTTAATTTCATACTATATATCGTAGGGATGGGAGTTCTATGTTTCAAAAATGGTATACTTTAAACGGTCATCTTCTTCAGTAATATACTCTTCTAAACGCTTGCGATAATTTTGCTTAGCAGAATGAAGAACATGATGTGGAACTTAATTTTTTATTTTTCTTCTCAATTTTTCTAAATTTCAAGGCTTATTTACGTGCACTTTACTTTTCAAAAAGTTCGGAAGAAAGAAATTAGAGACCTGGGGCCTATTCCTGAAAGGTATGGAGTAGTAATTATTAGTTACAAGTTCCTTTTTGTTTTGAAATATGGAGCTTTAAAATTGTTTTCCTCAGAGGAGAAAAGTGCTTCCTAATAATACTAACATTAGTAAGCATTTTTTCTTTGAGGAAAACGATTTTAAAGCTCCATATTTTAAAATAAAAAGGATCTTGTAACTAATAATTACTACTCCATACTTTCCAGGAATAGGCCCCTGGAGGCCAAAAACTTGCAACTTTTTCGTGAAACTCCAAACTAATTCTAGCAGCGTGACTAATTGCACCGTCTTGTTGAAAAAACAATATTTGTTAAATTTTCCTTGACTTTGTGGAACAAGGATTTTTTGGAAGCGTTTCAATGCGTCGCGCTGCAACTGTCTGATTATTTTCTTCAAAAAATTAAGCAAAATGATTACTTATTGTTAGATAGTTTTTCTATCTAATACATACGTTTCTCCTGATTTTAATTATAGGAATGCCCAATTTGTATACAGATCAGCAATTTAATGAAACCAAATATCACATACATACACTCTGTTAAGTGCAATATGTAACATAGCATATCATGAGAGCAAAGGAAATATATTAGAGTAAGAGCCGGTCTTTCCATCTTCCCGTTAAAGTTATCCGGCTAATAACTTAATTTTTATGAATTGTTTCCATGGTACTTATCCATTGGTTAGTTTATCAAGAGATGGATAGATCCGGCCCTAAGCCCTAGTTCAGACACGACGTTTTTTTTAAAACGATCCACCTGAAATATTTCAAAAATGAAAAGGAAAATAAAATTTTCCAAAAACACTTCTGCTTATTCTAAGGGTCCCCCCCCTGTTTTGACCTAGGAATCATACTTTTGACAATTACTCCCGTGCCACCACGAACACCTTCCCAAAAAATTTTTAATGGAATGACCCATCCTGTGGGTACCTCAAATGAAAGGTTATCTTCCAAAGAATGCGCCAATGTACCTGTCTTTTAATTACGAACTGAAAAATTAACACTTTGGTCTATTAAATCTTTAAACATCTCGCTAGGCGTTGGAAATAACAGTGTGTTAGTGGCATTTTATTACAGAATAAACAACCAACACTGAAAAAAAAAACATTGACTCAAAATGAGCACCTTTTCATTTTTAAAATATTTCAGGTGAATCGTTTTCAAAAAATCGCAGTGTACAACTGTTCAAACATAAACGCGCGGAAACCGCACGGAATCACGGCGATTTTCGCGTAAAACCGTCGTGTCTGAACTACGTAGGTCTAAATGTGGTAGAGACAAAGATCCAACGCAATAGCAATATCGGAGATGATACATTATGCGCGAGCCGTCTAGTCCCCTCTACTTTGTTACAAATTGCATTGATTTTACATCGAGTACTCGGCCTTGTTTTGCGAGTTATCATATTGCAATATTTGTCTTTATCGTGTTAAATAGTGGTTCAATGTAACTTCTTGCTCATGCTAACTACCTAAGTTACACGTTGCACTTTACATGCTGTATTTATTCAGAGTGACGAAATTTTTGTAAACTTAATATTAATTTTTTTATATATTCAATAACATTTGCGACAGAACCGAAACGTGCAAACGTTATTTAATTCATTATACATCACTGTACAAGTAAAAAAAAAGAAATTTTAGGCTTTTTGTTTATATTTTGAACGCTACCTACACATTTTAATATTAGACATATCAAAAAATGTTAAATATAAAAGTATTATGGATTTACTTGAACTGCCACAATTAACTTTTAAAAAGGACAAATGACAATCGGAAACCTAACAAATGAGTATCAACTTTGTTATTTTAAATGGAACATTCAGAATATTTTCTAGAATTAACAAAGATATTTTTCTCTTAATTCCAAAAAGATGTAGTTTGTCTATATTTGGTCTCATAATTTTCTCGATATTTAAGTTTTAAATTATTATTATTATGGTATATTTTTATTAATTTATTTCAAATAATATGTTAATTTGTCTTAGATGTTAGCGTTTTGACTTATAAAATGTTTTTTTAATTAATTTAACACTTGTTACACACAATAAATTTCTTATTAATCAAAGTAAATGAATTTTTTTTTAAATTTTAAACTTAAATATCGCAAAAAGTATGAAACCAAAGGTAGACAAACTACATATTTTTGGAATTAGGAAAAAAACGTCTTTCTTAATTCGAGAAAATATACTTATGGTGGATTTCACAAACGCTACTTAAATTTAATCATGCGTTAAGAATAAACGTTGCTATGATTACATGTGCTGAAGGTATAGGAATGATTATTCTTAACCAATGATTAAATTTAATTGGCTTTTATGAAACCCAGCATTAGTGTTCCATTTAAAATAACAAAATTTATACTCATTTGTTATGTGTCAAATCGTCATTATTGTTATTTTTTTAAGTAGATTTTGGCGGTTCAGGTAAATCCCTAAAACTTTTGTATTTAACATTTTTTTGTATGTCAAATAATAAAATGTGTAGGTACCGTTCAAAATATAAACAAAAACCCTGTACATTCGCAGCAGTTTTTTTTGTATTATAAACCTATTAATGAATGAGAGTGAATGAAGTATGAATGAATTTAATAATTGAAGACACGATTTTAATGTATACGCCACAAGCGTTAAATTACGTAATTAATCTATTTAGTCTTCTCTAAAAATGACTAGTCTCAAAAATAAAAACTAAAAACAACGAAACTTTTAGAATAGTGATCAGTGATCACTTAAAGCCAATAATTCATCTAAAATGTTTATCATCCACCTATTAATCTATTTTTTTTATTTGAATTTCCATAAATTAATTTATCCCTATATCTAATTTATCACATTGGAGTTGCAGTTAATAAATAAAATTCGCGACGACTCAATTTGAAAACCAATTAATCGTCGCCCGCACAGTAAGTTTTCATTTCGTCGATAGAGCATGGCTTCTTGCAGCATTCATCGTTTACGCCGCGTTTTCGACGTCTTCGAAATTTTACGAAGGACTTGGCGTCTTGTCTCGTCCGAAAGAGTGACAGAATACCCCGATCTTCTTCAGATACCGTAGGAACGCTTCTTTTAATTTTTTCTGGAAAAGAAAAAGTTAACAATAACATGTTTAAAAAATGAAAAGAATTGGTAATAATTAATATTTGAAAATAATTAAAAAAGACTCTTGTCCGATGAAAACTTGTGTAACAAATTATTTTTAATCTCTTAACAGACACTTTAGAAATCGCACAATCGTTCAACGTTTCGTTTTCAGTTAATAGTTTCGTCAGAAGTGAAAAATAAACAAACAAAAAAATTATAATATTGTCTAAGAAGTTTTATGTTTGCACATGATCAAATTTCAGTTTTTGTTTAAAAAATTTTCAATGAAAATTAAAACAAAATACATAGCAAGTGTGGCATACCAATGAATTCAGAAAGAAATGTGCTGTCTAAACAATAAAAATCGCGCCCATAAGAAAAAATTAAGTTAGCTCTGAAAAACAAAAACGAATCATTCTAAAAATAAAGTAGGTTAGGCATTCAATCAACCGTAAAAAGTTGCTTCAAGAATATTTTCAGATTTTGAAAAAAGTCATAAAGAAAATCGAAAATTGCAATTTTTAGTTTTTCTCCGATTGTGAAAAAACCGTTCGAGATATTTCAAATTTCTTAACAGATTATTAATCAGCATGAAATTCGATAACTTTGCCTCCATTTAACCGATTCTCTATCTCTTATAATAAGCGAGATCCCCATGCTGACCCTCAAATTTCAATTAGCCTGTATGTATATAGTTTTTTTTTATAATACCCGTCAGTGTCAAAATTCTAGGATTTCTGTTGAAAGCCTGCTTTTATCCCTACATGTAGAACAGAATTTTTTGCAATTTCCTAACATTCAGGTGACAGATACCAACATCAGAAATATTTGAAAGGTATTATAGAAAAAAAAAAACACAGTAAAACACACATCTTAGTACACATCGTATCAGAGCAGAATTCAAGAGTGGGGGAACATGTGTTCCGAGCACAAAAATAATAGCTAGTCCTTGAGAGGGCAGGAGAAAGATATATTGTGCGTAAAACGCGAACGTCCAAATGCTAACTGGAAACTGCGCTTCGTGATTTCTTGGGCTCTTGGGTACGTTTGCGTACACAAAGTGCGCAACGGGAAAGTAGCGATTATGAAACTCATTTGGGTGTCATAAAGTAGCTCATTAATGCATCCCAAATTTGATTTTATTAGTTGTCTACAACATACAATGTGTCCATGGATCAACTTGAAAGGAAAAACTTTTTTAATATCAATTTTACGCAAAAAAAAATTCTTTACAAAAAATTCTGCTTCTCAACAATCTTCAGAAACAATGGTTAAATTTTAATTTTGAACTACAATCTGTCTAGAAAATTCAAATTTCTTAATTTCATGTTGCAGATATCAAAGTAACGTTTTTATTATTGATTGTAGGCAAAAAATGTATTGTTTACAAAAAAAATTACTGTTCGAGCAACTGCAGAAACCACGCATAAATTTAAGTTTTTTGACTACTGGGTGTCTAGAATATTCAAATTCAAAGAGCTAAAGAAACTTTTTCATTATTGATTTTACGCAATTACATTTTGTATAAAAACATTTATCTTCTCAGAAAACCTTAGAAACCATACTGTAACGATTTTAATAAAAGTATAAATTACAAATAGTCGGTGTTAACTAAAAGATATTTAATTACGAGCTACACAAAGTATTAATCTATTAAACTATTAAATAAACACTGACATACAACTAATTTATATTCTTAAATAACCTATATTTCACGAAATTTATGTACACGGCACGTTAACGTAGTTCGAGGTAAAATTGTCACTGTCCCCCCATTTAACGGGGCGAGTCATTTCTAGTAGGTCGTGACGGAAGCGACAAGCTGAGTCTATTTTGCAATCTGTGATGAAGAAGTAGCAGTCTACGATCTTGTCTCTTTTGGCAAAGGTTCTTGGGCTGTAACTGCAGGCTAGAACTTCGATCACAGTTCCATCAAAGATGACTTCTCTCATACTCCGGATCACTCTTCAACTTAACCCATCTAAACCACAACCCAATTTTGGGATGGCTAATTTGTTCACTTTGTCCCCTAGCAGATGACTTCTCAGGTTCCATAAGATCTTCCACAAGGAGTATTAATCAGGCTTTCCTTGGGAGACTTGCTTAGTTACCAAGTAGTACAGATTTCCTTTTCGTTCTTCCTCAGTGTACTTAATCTTCAGGACCTTTACTACCAGTATTTTACCTTGAATGCTTGGGCTATTCCTTTGGACATTCTTAAGTCAGCTGTCACGCAGTGAGTTAAACTATAGTCTGGTGATATTTTGAAAAAGTCCTGGGATATTTCAGTGGTTATCCCAAAGTGTACCTTACGTCCCTGGCGTAATGCATTATGCACATTTCAAAACTTGCTTCGTACTTCTGAACTGAATGAATTGTCTCCTCTTTTTGTTCGCTAACGTATCAGCTTGGGTTTTCCGGAATTTTCTTAATTCGAAAGACAACATCACTGATTCACTTCACAACTTTGTAGGGTCCCTCCCAGGAGGTCTGCAGAGACAGACCATGTCGTCGCTGGGGATTGTGGAACCAAACAAGCTCCCCTGTTAGTATCCTCCATTCTGCGCGTTGATGTTACATCTCTTTCATTCAGTTCGCTGACAATTTGGATATTATAGCACACTCTGTCGTGAATGTCGTCCATTTTCTTACAGAGGTCACTAATGTAGTATTGCTAACATAAAAAAATAGAACAAGACTTTTTAAGCTATGTAAAACTGCTACCGACCATAAATTTAAAACTATTTGAAATGGTCACTCATTGTCAATCATATCTACAGTAAATATTGTTTAAAAGCTAGGATAGCTGCTTGCATAGAAAAGGGTGTCACAGTTAGACAAATTGCTCAGAATTTCAGCGTTAACAAAAATACAGTTACTGACTTGACAACAAAGTAAGATACAATATAATAAAATAATGGAAACGCATGGCTACTGGATTTAAAAGTTATCCTAGTTTTTTATGATATCGATAGTGGTCTTCATCTGGGTTACTTTCATAAACTATGCCTCCGAGAGCACCTACTTAAAAGTGGGATGTGAAAAGTGCGTCTGTTGTCATGGAATAATGTAAACAAAACACTTTTGAAACAGATGAGCGAGACGCAAAATTTGTTAAAAATCATGAGTGAGAAAGACGCAATTACACGCCCAAGTTATAATTTCTGAACGCAACCCTGGAAGACGTTCACCCGGTTTAACTACAGACTTTAGGTTGCATGGTAAACACAGCTCGCGCCCAAATATCACACTTGCGGGTGTTTTTCCGGTAGTTTGGATAGATGGTAGATGGAAGATCGGCAAGCCAAAAAGAACTGTCCCAATCTCTCTGATGGTCCTGTTCATCCTTTCCACCATTCCATCCGATTGTGGGTATAGCTCAGTAGTTCTGGTTTCCCTAATTCCGAATAAGGCACACATCTTGAAACAAGGCAGACTCAAAATTTCTTCTTTGGTGTGAATGCAATTTCAATTCTGGGAATGGTCCGGCAGTGTCTAGGGCAATTCTTTAGAAAGAACTTCCGACATTGTACTGCTTAATCTGTACTTTGCCTTTCTTATGGGATTCATTAGTCGCGGTACATATTCCACATTTTCTACACCAGTCCTTTACGTCTTCCCTGCAGTTCACCCAGTAGAATCGTTCACGTACCTTCTCAGTGGTTTTCTTCACGCCCAAATGTCCTCCCTAAGCTTTATCGTGAAGTTCTCTTAAAACTCTGTTATTGGGAACTAACAACTGCATTTTCCTTTACGTGCCCTCGTGATCCTCTAGTGTAAGTTTCAGGAGACCATTATCCACTACTAGAGAGTCCCACTGCGCCCAATGGGGCACTACATTCGGTGCTTAAGATGATGTCTCTTCCCAAGAAGGCCGTGACCCTTCCTTTACCATTCCAGTATCACTTTCAAATCCGGGTTATTTTCCTGATCCTGACGCAGCTCTTCTGATTGCTATCGCTCGTCTACCACGGCTGTCCGTGCATGGCTAGCCTTTTTCCAAACGATTACAGTGCCTACAATCTTCTGAGCAAGATCTTCAATTTTAGCAAAATATTGTATTTAGACACTGTGGGTTGTTGATTACACTTAATTTGCAACGATTCTAGAAGAAAAATATTAATAATTTTCGAATTATTGCAATTTTTCATTTTCGAGAATTTCTCTGTTTCAAATTTTGAGCCATATTTTAAATGACTGGTTGGATGGAATTGTGTTGTTTTTTATTTTGATTGATGCACGAACTAACTGTAGTAAAAAAATTTCGCAACAATCAATAATAAAAATTTGTCCCATTTGTTATGAACTTTATGAAAGTCACTGTAATAATAATAATAATAATAATAATAATAATAATAATGATGTTTATTATCAAATATCAGATACAGAAACAAATGATATTGATAAACGTCAAAAATATATAAATATAGAATAATATAGAATACAAATAAGCGTAAACGTCATACGAGAAAATCACCGACGGAGTAACAGCATTTCTGGAACAAAATTAGTTTTAACTCTCTCTTAAAAGTACTAATATTAGGTGAATTTTTAATATGCTCTGGAAGGGCGTTAAAGAATTTACATCCGTTAAAGAAAACACCTTTTTGGTATAAGGCAGTAGAGTGAGAGAAAGGTCGAAGATTTGATTTAAACCTAGTGTGATAGATATGATTGGCATTATTAGATGTGAATATTTATAAACAAAACAACACAGCTCAAAAATATAGATGGAAGGTACTGTTAAAATTCGATGAGTTTTAAATGCTTCCTTACAAGAGTCACGCCGTTTAAGGCCAGCAAGTATACGTACTGCGTACTTTTGTATAGTGAAAACCCTACTACAGTCACCACTTATTCCCAATGAATAATACCAAATCTCAAGTGACTGTGAAAATTAGCAAAATATAATGTACGTAACGTAGTATAATTACAATGCTCAGAAATAAGTCTTAAAGTAAAGCACGAACTGCTTAGTTTAGAGCAGAGTGAGGCTATGTGGGGAGTCCACTGCAAATGACAGTCTAAAATCAACCCCAGTAGTTTATTATTACTAACGAGTGGTATGTCTATCCCACGTAAAGTTACTGAACTGACATTATCAGCATAATTCGATCTAATATTTCTAAATAAAATCACTGAAGTTTTATTACGATTAATAGACAATTTATTTTTGAACATCCACACTTCAATCTTGTCATAGATCGCTTTGGCTGATTTTTCGACATCAGCAAAGTTATCACCCGATATCATTACGTTTGTATCATCCGCGTAACAAACTAAGGTACAATCACTATTTCGCAAAAAGAAACCTAGAGCATTAATAAATATTATAAATAATGTTGGACCTAGGATAGACCCCTGCGGTACACCGAAAACAATATCAGCAGGTTCTGAATGATTATTGTTAATTACTACTCTTTGCGTTCTACCTGTTAAATAAGATGAGAGAAGATTTAGGGTATTTCCCCGGATACCGTAGCGTCTTAATTTCTCTAGTAGAAGCTTGTGATGAACACAGTCAAAAGTCTTAGAAAGATCTATGAAAAGACCAAGTGCAGAGTTCTTTTGATCAATGGCGCAAACAATTTTGTCGATAAATTGAAATAAAGCGGAATCTATATCTTTATTCTTTGTAAAGCCATGTTGAAAGGGAAGAAAAGCTTCATTTGCTTTAAAGAAGTTAATCAATTTATTATTTATAATATATTCAAACAATTTTGAAAACGAGGATAAAATACTAATTGGTCTGTAATTAGAAAGTATGTCTGAGTCACCCTTCTTATATAGTGGTTTAATCAAAGCTGTTTTTAAACGGCAGGGAAATATACCTGTTTGAAAAGATACATTTATAATGTAAGTTATAGGATTTACAATAAAATGTTTACTCTGTTTAATAAGAATATTCGATATTTAGTCAGTACTAGACGAGTATGAGTTCTTTAATTTATTGATAGTTTCTAAAACTTCACTTTCAACAACTGGAAATAAAAAGATAGAGCGATTCTACAAGGGGATATTAGCTGACAAGAATTCGTAATCAATGGAATTATCAGTGCTAGCTAGAGTACTTTCAACAACAGATGCAAAATGGTCACAGAATTTGTTTGCTACGATATTGTCCGGCAGTACTGAGCCTTCCTCTTTGATGATAATATTATTTTTTATCCTTTTTTGTTTGCCTGTAACACATTCAATTACTCTCCACATAGCTTTGCTCTTATTATCCGCATTAGAGATAACATTATCAAAGTAGTTGCATTTAGACTTATTTAATAAATTTTTATATTCGACATTAATACTTTTCCGGAGCTGCTTGAAACTTGAATCATTAATAGTCATATCATTCACTAGCGTAAGAGTTTCTTTTAGGTGTTTTATTTCTGGTGTAATCCACTTTGCCGTACAATTGTTTTTTACACGAATTTTTTATGTGGAAACGATATTTCAAAATAATGTAGAAATGTTGAGATGAAACTTTCAAAAGCAGAGTTCGGACAGTTTTTACCGAAAACGTCTACCCATTTTTCCCGAGATAGGTGGAAAGAAAATTCATTCAGGCTTTTATCATTGAAAATTCTTCGGATATTTACAGTATCATGACTAATAACGTGCTTAGAATCAAAAATCAAGTATTGAGCAAAATGATCTGATAATTGTGACTTAATTACACCCTGAGAAATAATAGTCGTCAGATTTGAATTAATCAGTAAATTATCAATACATGTTCCAGATGAACCTGCAACTCGCGTCGGTGATTGTATTAAATATTTAAATCCATAACATTGTAATAAGTCGCAAAATTGTGTAGTGTCACAGCCACTAGATAAAAAATTTATATTAAAATCTCCCCCAATTATATATTTACTGTCAGTTTGCAGTGTTAGATCTAATATATTACTAAAAACGGATAAAAATTGTTTAAAGCTTCCTAATGGAGGACGGTAAATAGCTACTGTGACTAGGTTATTTTCCGGTAGTTCTACACCACAACATTCAATAATACCTTCAATAGATAAATCAGATATGTTGCTCAGGTTTCGGCAAGATATTGGAGTTTTACTATATATTGCTACTCCGCCATGTTTTTTACTTGAACTTGAACGACAATAAAAAGCAGACAAACAGTAATTATAGATGGCCATATTGGTAATACCATCATTAGTTTGCCAGTGTTCACTAAGAAGTAAAAGGTCAGGTTTTTCCTCACTTAGAAAGACCTCCAATGACGAAATTTTATTCGAAAGACATTGAATGTTTTGGTGTAAAACTTTTAGTTGCGAGCCCTGGATATTCTTGTTGTGTGAAAAAACTGCTTCACTGTATTCTTAGTTTGATTGGAGAAATCTTCGACACTTGAAACGACTGAAGTAGTTGACTCTTTCGGGACAGACGAATGTATTGAAGATGAAAGTTCGATTTGTTGAGCTTCGCACACGCCTTGAGAAACATTTTTGGTTGAAACAAAGTCAATTTTGAGTTAGCGAAATGTTCAGCCGCACAATTTTTTTGACACTTCGATGATATAATATTAGATACATAATTAATGATAGTAAGTTTTCCACGTTTTTTAAGATGTAAACCATATTTCGTAAAGTCCGATTTATTGACTAGGGAATTAGTACTAATGAATATAGACGATGGACACGAAAGAATTATTTCACTGTACAATTGTGAATTAAAATCAAATATAAATTTATTTAGTACGTTCCTATTGTGCCAATAAGGCACCGCCAAAAAAATTGTCTGAAATCGGTTGCATGTATTTAGTACATTTTTTAAGTTTGTGTTTACCAAACTGGATCCTTTGAGAACATTATTCGAACCCGCACAGATAATAACAAAGTCATTGTTAGAAAAGTCTTTTGTAAGATTATCGATGTCAATTGTAATCTGTTCAAAAGTTGCATTTGGTTTAAAAATGCTGCAGATATCAAATTTATCACGTGGAAGTAATTGTCGAAGCATTTCTGCCCAGGAGCGACTGTGACTGTCCGCAAGAAACAGAATTCGAGATTTAGTTGAAACATCATCTAGTGCATTCTTCCTGGTATTGATAGCACAATCATTATACTTATCAGATTGTATTAATTTATTTGTGTTGTCTGCGACACTTTTCACAGTCGTATGATATTTAATAGTAGATTTTCTAAGCTTGGTTAACGCAGCTTCCAATGCACTTATTTTACGTTCTAATAATTACTTTTTTGAAAGCTGAAATTAAAATTTCCCGCTAAGTCTAAACTTTCGCTTCCAACCACCAGAGTAACAAATCCAACCGCCTACTATTATGTAGGTTAAGCATCTATAGGTATAAGTGATTTGTGATTAATTAAGTTTTCCTTTTGAATGAAATAATACATTACATTATAAGTAAGAAACGTTCTCATGAATGCAGATACCTAACTCATTTTAGTTTCCACTCTAAAGCTTGATTTGGTTCGCCTAGTCGTGATTTGACAGTGTTTAGTGTTTAAACACTAAACTGTATCACACAAGTAACGAGTGAGCAAAAAAAATCAGATTAGAGTAGGCGCTGGGAGTGCAAAGAAAATGTACGTCTGTGATTAAGTGAATTAATTAATGTAATACATTAATGAACTGTCATATTTATTATTAATTATTATTTATTTTTTTATTAATTTTTATTTTATTAAGGCCCGATTTATTCACCTCCAAGTAAATTTATCTGGTGATTTATTCCCATAGTAACTATTGTGATCACAATTGTTACTATGGGAATAAATGACCAGATAAATTTACTTGGTGGTGAATAAATCGGGCCTTAATCACAGGCATACATTTTCTTTGCACCGCCTACTCTAATCTGATTTTTTTTTGCTCACCGTTCATAAGTAATACAGGTTATCACGACTAGGTGAGTCAAATCAAGCTTTAGAGTGGAAACTACAATGAGATAGGTATCTGCATTCATGAGAACGTTTCTTACTTATATCTACTTTTTCTGTTACATTAATAGTATTTTGTCCAACAGTTGCATGTTTTTAGGTGTTTTATACGTTCGTTTTGAGTGACTAAAATCAAATTTCAATCACTAGCGCAAAATGTGCAAAATCAACAACTATCCATGACGACCGACCATGACTGCTTGACGTTTTAAGTAATGTCACTTCAAATAGTATATTATTATACAAGTTTCACAAGAAGGCTTATTGTAACACGAGTGGGGTTAGGGTACGACTAGCGAAGCGTAGCGAGCTAGGAGTGCCTCAACGGAACGAGTGTTACAATGCCTCTTGTGAAACGTGTATAATATACTATTTTTTCTACTTTGCGTCACTTATTGAACAAAAATATGAAAAATACTGTCAAAAATTGGATCTCCTTAGTATATGGGGAATTTTAGTTGTAATGCGTGGCAACACTGAAAACCTTTCGTTTTAATCAAAAGTCACATTAACCAGTTATTAATTTGTCTTATCCAGCTTCATTGTGAGTATTCTGTTAAGTAACAAATAAATAATGAGTTATTTTGTAAAATCTATTAAATATTTTCAATTAAAAATTGACTAAAATTTCCCCAAAAACAGTTTCACAATGAGCTTCATTGTGAAACTGTTTTTGGTGTCACAATGAGTTCATTGTGAACGCAAAGTAGAAAAAATATCTTTTCAGAATTCTTTGCTGTTAAAAATGCAACTGTTGGACAAAAGGTCGTATATCACACGTGAACGAAATGCAGTTATACATGAGTGAGACATTTCTCTCACTTATAATATTATATATCGAGTGACTAAAAAAAATACGACAACGAGTAAAAAAAGTACCGTTTAATCACGAGTTATATACATAATTTTTTGTAACACCATTTTCTTAAGCTGAACAGATTCAAAGATTTCGAAAAAAAAGTCACGTTGATCACAATAATTCATCTAGTTCTATTGTAATTTACAAGGTTTCTACGGTAAAGCAAGTTGTTATTAATTAAATTTATTTTGAAATAGTATATTAAAAAACAAGTTTTATAAGACAGGATGTTTACGCACGTGTCCAGTTTTGGACAAGTGCGTTGAAGAGTCTTATGAAATGTGTACAGTAAAACTTGCTTATAACGAGAACCTGCATATAACGAGGAAATTGAAAAAGTCTCGTTTCTCGTACTTATACCGGTATTTTTTCGTTTATAACGAGCAATAACTGTGGTCTCCTGAGCTCTGGTTATATCCGATGTTTACTGTATTTTATATCTTTTCTGTTTTCTAATTTAAAAGAAAATTTTGAGATGTGAACACATTTAGCTGCCAACATAACAAAATAAAATTTCGGATGCTTTAATGAGCTACTTTATGACACCCAAATGTGTTTCATAATCTAGTCATTAATGCACCAAAATAGAAAAACGTCATTTTGAAATTTAGTTTCCCTAAAAAACTATAAAAATGAGCGAAAATCAGTTTATTAGCAGTGATGAGGAGGAAGAAATCTTTGGTACTCCGCCAGAAATGAAGGAGAAAGCGAAATTCGCAAGTTTGGAGTTATTGCCGATTAACCCCTTTATTTTGTAACTCATAACGACAATCGTTAAGTGAAATATTTTTGACCAATCAGTACATGGAAATGCGTTGTATTTAAGTAATGACTGGTAAAAATATGTCAGTTAACGATTGTCGTTATGAGTTACAAAATGAAGGGGTAAATCACGAAAAATTTTTGAAGTCGAATACTAATTGTTTATGGCACGATCTACGGGATTTCACTAGACAAGAGTTCTTAACCGGCCTGGGCAATATTTCATTTAACGCAAATTTTCTTCGCTTTGTCACTAGTTACCTAAAGAAGAAACACCATAAATAACGAACTTTATTCCTGAAGGAGCTGTTAACCGATAGTGAAACGTTGAGCAATTTGTGCGATGATAAGATTGTAACGACATTGTTGTATAATTTTTTGTTGGAGAAGGATCTAGTTTAATTAATAGCAACAAATAATGAATCAACGAATGTTTGATATATTATTGAAGAGTATTATAATTAGCAATTACAAACAAACATTAGTCAGTTTAAGTAAAGGTTCTAAAATAAATTCCCGATATTGTAATAAATATAAACTGATATTACTTACCCGGTGAAAAAGTATTGTATTTGGACTCACAAACTATGGAAAGTGCAGTCGCCAAGTATTTACCACATAGTTGTACCGGGCTTGCAAGATTTCGAGTGCTTTCCAATCCCATCATTATGGACGCAATTAATAATACTATGTACGATTTGTTCATCTGAAAAAAAATGAAGTAATAATGAAGTGGTATCTTAATTTCTATGATTATTTTTTAATGTTTTCATTTTCCAATCTTTTAGCAGTATTTTTGATCACACGTTTAATTTGAATCAATTGTATCATAAATAATAATCAACGTACATTATCCTCGCGATTATTTTTTAATGTTTTCATGTTCCAATCGTTCTCAGTATTTTTGATCACGTGTTTAATTCTGACTAAAGTATCATTATGATACTGGAAATAATCTACCGTGCGGTTTTTTTGAAAGCAAGCCAGAGTTGGCTTTGGAATCTCCAAACGTATATCTTAAATAAATTTACTTTTGACAATTAATATCCAGATTTGTCTAGGAACAAATGTTAAAATATTTTTAAAACTGTAACCAGAATGCTTTCTAATGACAAAAATTGTTTGTATTGGAAAGTTTAAATTTAATAAGACGGATGCAATTTTGTTTTGCAAGTGAAGGACAACATTTCGAGCATTTATGTGATGTTTTGACCAGGGCTTCGAACGGTAATTTTTTTTGTTCCGGTTTTCGTTCCGGTTCAATAAAAAAAAATTATATCAGTTCGGTTCCGGTTTTCGTTCCGGCAAAAATAGCAGTTTTTTCCGGTTTTCGGTTCGGTTCCGAATGGTTAAATGATCAATGAAATCAGTCATCTAGTAGGTGTATCAATAAAAAAATCGCATTAAATTCTCTTTCGTGTTAAGACGAGTACGACTACACTACGAGACTCCGCAAATGAAAATGTGTTAATGTGTGTGTCTGAGCATGTATCGAACCGAAATGAACCGATATTTTTTTTCGGTTCAACTCCGGTTTTCAAAAGTAACTGTTTTTTCGGTTTTCGATTCAGCTCCGGTTCGAAGCCCTGGTTTTGACATTAACATAGGTAAAATTATTTTGACGTTTGTTTTAAAAGTAATCTTATCTAAGACGTAAGTTTGCACATTTCATGGCCCACTCTTTTCAACAAATCGCACGTTATTTACATTATCCTTGCGAGAATAATTTATACAGCCTGTATCACAACGTCCGACAAATATTCGCACCACGTGATTCTCTGTTAAAAACTGTATCTCCAAAAACGTATAGTTTCCAAAATATAGCCGATCAAAGTTTTTTAAATGTGGCAAGGGAGTGTTAAGAACAGCACATTTAATTTAATTAATCCCACTATTCGAGAACATGTATATAGCGTCGTTTCTTAGCAACTTGATTTTCAGTAAGAAGCAGGAGAATTATTATCCGTTCACGTTCTTTTTGCATTCTAGTAAGCCATGTTTTTTTTTTCGTTAGGTTACGTGCATGTATTTTGATAGAACTCAAAATGTGACAAATGTAAACTTCTGACACTTTAACGTCAGTCCCATCGACTATAATGCTTCTTATACTCTATGATGGCATGAAGAAAGTAAAATAATAGCATTAAAACAAATAATTACTTGTGACTTTGCAATACTAAGTCAAAATGCTCAAAATCATCAATGTCTTTTGGCGACAGTTTTCAAAAATATAACCATCATATTAAAATGGAACATATTACTTGAAGATACTAACAAAAATGTCACCCTAACATAGCCTACTCTGAATGCAAAAAGAATGTGAATGAATAATATGTGAAAATACACTTTAAATTTGACACTGATTTTTAAGTTACCTGGATACACATTTACACAGTTGCAACATCCTCCCAGATTATAAAATGCAAGGAATTTGCTTTAGTAAAATCTGAATTAGAAGTAAACCAGGGGGAAAAAAGGTGAAAATATTATTTAATTAACTAATCTATTGCATGTTTCATGTACTTCTTGATGAAATAAGGTAGATTTATTGCATTTATTGAAACAAAAATCAATTTTCAACTCTCAATAACTTCACGACCAGAGACTTAATTTGAAAGTGGTATTACAATTTTCTGTATAGTTTTCAACATACCGGGTAACTTTGATTACGCACCATAGTGATTTCAACGCAATTTTTTTAATTGCAAATTCCTGCTCTCCTATCAATATACTCGTATGATAAAACATTAAACGGCATAATACATAGCTTTGCGACATGCATTAGTTAAGACTATTTTTAGTATATTTTTCGAATAAATGAGCTTTCAAAATTAAAAAAGAAAAATATTAAATAAGCAGATATTTTTATATTCCACAGTTCGGATCAAGCAGGCAAACTTCTAATTGAAAAATTTTATTGTTTTTTAATATTTTGTAATGAAAAATGGACTTCAAACGTAATTCGTATTAAAAAATATTTATTTATAAATTTGTAACGGTACGTCATTTTCGGGACGTCTGGTGTTGCTGCCGATCGTTGCTCTGCTTGACGTCGGTTTGGGTGTGCGCGAACGTAGCACAGATGGTTAAACGCGTGTGAGTCAAAACATCGACGGATGAATGACTCCGCGAGAAAAACTGCATTCCAGCCACGTCCGGTGGCTCGGAATACCCGGCAAGTCACTAACTTCAAGCCACGTCCGGTGGCCTGATAGCGCGGCGGAGCCACGACCGTCGACTCAAGAGCCGGCGGAGGACTCATTAAAACGTGCGCCGAGCGCGCTTATAAAGGCTTGCGCGTGGTGGGGCGCCCCACTCTCTTGGAGTTCCCACCTAAATTAAGCTGCGCAAGCACATCCTAAAAATACATGCTAATTAATACTATGTGTTTTTTTAAAAATGCCATAAGGGGTGGCTGTGGAAAAGAAAATTCATGTCGTAGCTCCATTCATTTACTTTAAATTTTCAGATTTGGCATGTGTTAGATGCCAAGCTACGACATGAGTTTTAATTTTCATGGCCAACCTTTATGGCATTTTAAAAAATACATTAGTAAGAGCTGTCTGAAAAAACGCTAGCTGTAACTCCGTTATTTATAGATTAATTTTAACAAACAAAGGCAAATAAAATGAGACTAAAAGTACTATAAGGTGAGTCCAGTTTCAATTTTTTTTACAAGGTCAAACGACTGTCAACTTTTATTTTCAAATGGCTCGGTATATTTTATTATAATATCTGGTAGAGATTTTTTCTAAATCCAATACTGTGCAACACTTTGACATTTAAAAATATTTTCGTAAAAAAAATGAACTAGTCTATTACTCAAAACGTGCTTTTCATAAAAATGTTAAAGTTTGTCGTGAAAACAATGTCACTGAGCGTTATTTTCACAGTTGTTTCAAATTGTCAAGTTATTCTCTTTGTATGATTTATTGTTTCCTAAAAAGCCGATTATGGATAATACTCAGTTCATTGACTTACTCCAAGCATATTTTGAATGCAATAAAACACAAGCAGTGCATCTCTATAGACAGGATTTTACCCAAAGCAACTTACACAGTTGTAGACTTAATTTTAATTATTTCATTAATGTTTTCTGTACTGCTTGTTTGCTGTTTTATTGCATTCAATATATACTTGCAATAAGTCAGTCAGGTGATTCTTATCCATAATCGGCTTTATATTTATTAAAAAATAAGTAGTACAAGTAGAAGAACTTGATAGTTTAAAACATCTGTGAAAAATAACCTCAGTGACATTGTTTTCACGACAAACTTTAACATTTTTATGAAAAGCACGTTTTGTGTAATAGACTAGTTCATTTCTTTTTTTTACGAAAAATGTTTTCTAAATATCAAAGTGTTGCACATTATTGGATTTAGAAAAAAAATCTCTACCAGATATAATAATAAAAAATATACAGAGCCATTTGAAAAATAAAAGTTGACAGTCGTTTGACCTTGAAGGTAATTTAAAAAAAAATTGAAACTGGACTCACTTTATAGTATTTTTAGTCTCATTTTATTTGCCTTTTTGTTTGTTAAGATAAGTCCATAAATAACGGAGTTATGGCTTGGGGCGTTTTTCGTAAGACAGCCTGTACAAAACTTAACCTAATATGTACAAAAATTGTAACGGAATGGTCACTTCGTTACAAATTAATAGGTACTACGTCAAATGTTAGCGGCCAACCTGCCCTAGAAGCTTCTATGAACATTGCTTAACATTCTAGAAGTAATAGTTGTCCATTCTTCCACGATTCTACTTCTCAAGTCATACAAATCGCGGAAAGGAGTCTGATAACATTTTGATTTTAAATAAGGCCCCAAAAAAAATCGTTCGGTATTAAATCCGGCGAACATGCGGACCATCGTGGATCAACAAACCTGCATTCAGTATGGTGCTTTTTTAACAATAACTTCAAAAGGGAAGCAGGAATTTACAATTATAAAAAATTGCATTGAAATTCTTGTGGTGCGTAATCAAAGTGGACACCCGGTAGAATCGCGTGGCGTGAATATTTGTCGGACGTTATGATACAGCCTGTAGTATTGTAGATAACAGAGTTTAAGAAAAAATGCTCTTTATCGTTTTTATTTTTTAAACGTCAAATCTGAACAACTCTGTCAACACACGCTAAACTCCTTTTTTTGTCTTATTACTACTGTGATTCTCTCAAATGTTTTAATTCGGCGTTAGTGGATGAAATTAATATAAAAATTCAAAACATTAATAAATAATCTTCCGAATACCACTCTAGATTTCGTTAAATTAGAAAATAACTCTCTAGATACTTTTGTTGCCATTTGGCAATCTGTCCAATTATTTTCAGTTTATACTCAATCTCTTGTGATATTACATATGAAAATAATTTATAGTAGTTTATTAACTTCATAACAACTGTCATCAATGTTATCTCAAATTTGGTAAATTTTAAAAATGAATCGCAATCGCTTCAGTTCTGTCGATGGATAAAATTGATATAAAAATTAAAAACTTTAATAAAAAATAATTTTTCGAATGCCACTCGAGATTTCGATAAATTAGAAAATAATTCTTCAGATTCTTTTTCAAACTTATTGTCATTTGGCAATAGCCACTAGAGCCCTACGGGTTCTCGTGTTTATTACCTGGTAACAAGTTTTCGAAAATCTGTCGAAATATTTTCAAATTATACAAAATTTTTAAACTACGACAAAGCTCTAAAGGTGCTTGAAATAAATATGTAATATAATAATTATTCTCAAAGAAAGCTAATTATTCTCCAGAAAGCTGTCATAAAACGTTGATATTCCATAAATCATAAATTCACAGATATACGAGGGAAAGTCAGTAAGTAGGTCACAAATAGCTATTATAAAAATATTTAGAGAAATAGTTAGCCAAAAACAAGTTTTATTTTTCAACAAAGTCTTCATCAACATTAATACACTTATCCAATCTCTTTATCAATGCCCCAATGCCTGCTGCATAAAAGTCTTTGGGCTGCCGTCCGAACCACATGCGTACCTCTTGTTGAACACCGTTATCATTCTCGAAACGTTTGCCGCCAACATGCTTTTTGAGTGGACCAAACAGGTGATAGTCGTTTGGGGCTAGATCTGAATTTTTATTGCTGTTTTAAGAAGAGGGGGTCTGATACCATTAACAAATCTGTATGTAGTTTTTGTCCATCACATATAGTTTTTGAAAAAAAAATTTTCTTCAAAATTTGAGTAGAATCTGAAAGAAAATCTCAATTCACAAAATTTTCTTCTATCTCTTCAATTATTGTATTTGATAAAACATTAATATTTATAGTGTTCTGATTAAATAATAGTCGCAACAAGGTAAAATAATAGATGGCGCTGGAAGTAGAGCCTATTTTAGCCACACTTTTTATACCGAGTAACATTTTAAATTTTTGATCACCTTTTGCCATGAAATTTGAACGGCATGTCTTAGTTTTACTGTAAAATAACCTCAAGGAGTGCAATGACTTATTTTTCAATTAAGTTTAGACATGGCGTCCAAATTTCATGGCAAAATAACTCGTTATTCAAATCAAATCAAACAAGTATTATCAACTGTTATTATTAACGCTACAGTTTTGTTCAAAACTGTTAAAAAGTGATAAAATGGCTTCAATTTCGTTACGTGCATACTGTATCAACATTCCTGGCAGTTTTTGTTAAATACGTAATTTTTATGTAATTAAAAACCGACGATGAACTTTCACTGAATTTGTAAAAAAAATGCATATACATAATTTTAATGAAGATGTCGCACGATCAGCAAGGTAACTTCCGAAGAACTAATAATAATATATTGAATGCAAGAAAAATATAACACACTTTCGTTGTATTTTTTAACAATAACTTCAACTGTCTTTTTATACATTTTGTTTTTATGGTCAACACGCTTGAATCGTCCACAATCAATCATTAAATCTCAACACTTCCTTTCGACGAAAGCGTTGCGATTAGTCTACATTTGGTAACCTAGACAGTCCAAGCAATTTGACACATTTTTCATGTTTAAGCTTGGTCAAAGCCTTCGTTAAAATATCTGCTGGCATTTCTTCCGATGCGACGTGCTCAAGTCTGATCAGACCAGCTTCAATGATTTCACGAACAAAATGATGGCGAATATCTAAATATGTGCTTCGTCCGTGCATGGAATACTAGCTTCATTGCGAGCTTTTGAGCTCCGCAATTATCGTTTGCCAATCTTACATAATCCACCTTTTCTCCAAGCTCTCGTAGTGTTCGATAAACATGGATGGCTTCTTTTGCAGCTTCGCTGAGAGCCATGTATTCAGCTTCCGTTGAAGATAAAGCAACCGTCTTCTGCTTTTTCGAATCCCACGAAATGCAACTACCGTTCATCGTAACAGCATATCCTGTGAAGGATCTTCTGTCATGAATGGAACCCGCCCCGTCGGCATCCACAAAACCCTCGAAGGTGTTCTGGTTGGACTTATTTGTTATTCCAAGATCTGCTGTTCCCTTCAAGTAACGTAAAACTCGCTTTGTAGCTGTCCAATGGATTTTGCCGAAACATTCGTTGAACTGGCTCAATAGACTCGCGGCATGAGCCACGTCAGGACGTATTGCAACGGATAGATACAACAGTCCTCCGACCAGCTCACGGTAAGGTGGCTTTGGCCCATCTGAAACATTCCAAGAGTTGACTTTTGTTAGTTTTGTACTTACATCGAGAGGTGTCGGTACTGCTTTACATTCGTTCATTCCAAAACGCCGCAAAATTTCACGAATATAGAAGATGTCGCACGATCAGCAAGGAAACTTCCGAAGAACTAATAATAATGTATTGAGTGCAAGAAAAATATAACACACTTTTCGCGGCCTTCCGCGACCTCGTTTCGTCGTAGTAGTTGAATCCGCTTTCTCTGCTGCTGCTGAAGACTTTCGAAGTTCATCATCCTTCGTTTACCGGGTCTTCTTCTTCATCAGTTGTATCTATTACTTCGTCAAACTCTGGCTTGTTGAATTGTCCAGTCAGTTGAATTTCCGTACTCTCTGTTTTACCAATATTTTCGAAAGATTCGAGCTGCTTTTGAGAAAGCAGTTAAAAAGGATCCTCCGAAAACGCTCCGATTTGAGTAGAAAAATTTATCAAAAACCTCACATCGCGCGATATTTCTGTTTTCCTTTCGCTCGGAATCCAAATTCTGTAGCCTTTCGATTCCTCACTGTATCCCACGAAAATGCCTTTTCTTGATTTTGGCGCTAGCTTGTTTCTATTTGGCGTTCTGTCCAAAATTTGAACTTCGCAGCCGAAACGTCGGAAGAGACTAAAATCTGGAGATTTTCCGTTCCATGGGCGTCTTCCGTTTTAATATACTCGTGGGGCACCTGTTTCTGATAAAATTTGCCGCATTCACAGCTTCCACCCAAAAAGATGATGGTAATCTTGATTGAATCAGTAAACACTTTGCCATTTCCATCAACGTTCTATTAAGTTTTACAGAATTTATTTGTTTACAATTATTAAATTCAAGCGTTTTTATCAGATATTAAGTTTGTGTAAGTATTTATAGAAATAGGCGATTTTAAATTACATGTATATAATAAGTAAATTATTTAGAATTTTTGAAATGTAAATACGTAGGATTTAAAGCCAGAATTGTAATAATTAGAATAATCGATTTATCAATGCAATTGACGGCCGGACGTTTGTTGGAAACTGTAACCGAGAGCGCGGAGTTCGGAAATTGAATCAGTGAGGGCGCCGCGTGAGCTATTGTAAATTATAACAACCAGCATAGGTACCATATCCGCCCGCGGACGATTCAGATGGATTCACATTCACATTCACGTTAGGAGCGCTTATCGGATTAGTAAGTAAATATTGCTGGTTTTGCAAAAAAACCATGCAAACAAATAAAAATTCGACTCCCTGAACTCTTTTACGATCAGTATTTGTTTGTACAACTTCATTGAACATTGATTTAATAAACCATTATTTTCTGTCGCATTCTACATAAAAATCTCTTCTTATTTATTCACCTGTTTTACGCACACACATACACGAACACGTACACTGACCACTGACGCGGTAATTTTGAATGCAAGGGCTTGTGAGTGCCATTTACATTCAAAACTTATCACATAACGAATACACTCCACGAAGAAAAATCTAGCCTACAAGATACACTGCAAAAATACATCAGGAGAGGAGCAGGAGCCGTCACCGAAATCAACAAATTAAGAAAGGCAATAACAAATAAGATTTAAACTATAAACAAAATAAAAATAAAAGCTAGAGAAATCGACAAAAATTACCCTGAGAAAAGCAACGAATGCTAAAAGCTGAAAGAGTCTCAAAACACAGCATAAAATTGGCTTCACCCAACTAGGGCCCATAACACTGCATAAAATTGACTCTCAAAACGTGGGGCATATCAGAAAATTTGAAAAATATCCCATAACACTGCAATATGTATATCCGAGTGAATCAGATCTCCTAGATTTGACTCTCTCTCAGATCTTTTGAGAAACGGGAGACGTGACATCTTCCCCTTCATGCATATCTCGAAGACGAAACAAAAATGTTAATATCGTCGATATGCACATCCTTGATTAATCCACTCACGCAAGCTTCTCTGGTTTAAATGTCCAAGACGTATATGCCAATCTTCCAGCGAATTTACTTTTGGTACTCTTGTTGGTTGGTTTACTACTTTGCATTCATCTTCATCTTTACTGCTCCGGAGATAATACAGCCCATTTGTGCGCTCCGCAACGAATGTCACACATCCTTTGCTGTCGATCACCTCAGCTTTCTCCTTTTTGAAAACCACAGTATAACCTTTGTCCACAATTCTACTAACCGACAGAAGATTTGTGCGAAGATCTGGTACGTACAGCAGCATTTTTACACATACATAATATCCATTCACTCTTTTTCCTCGTCTCAGTAGGCCGTGTTCTCGTTTCGTTAAGTCGCTGGCCTGAATTTTGATAGATGCCAGAATCTGACATTAAAAATATTAATGATAATTCCACACCACTAATCTGACTATGTTACCAAATATTATACGAAGGAGCACCGACTATGGCACCGTGAAATATGCACTACAGTCGAGCTGGCAACAACGTCTCTGTCAGTGGACTGAAATTATAACCATGAAATTAAAAATAAACATAATCGTTTCATCTGACGTCTATGTTTCATTGTGATACCAACAAAAATGTCACCCTAACTCGCCTACTGGGACGAGGAAAAAGAGTGAATGGATAATATATGACGTGCATCCACTGTCAATGCACCAGTTATCTCGATTCAAAGTTTCGTCCGTTTGAGAAACTGTATCACAATCGTTCATGTTTGACGCACACTCGTATCAGCGTAGTTTGCTGACTGTCGTTCAGTCTTGCTTGAACTGCATTCCTTTGCTTTATGTCCGAATTTATGACACTTAAAACACTTAATTCTAAATTCTTTCTTCTGAATATCGTCTTTTTGCGTTCCTGTGTTCCTTTTGCCTTCGCCTCTCTTACACACGAACTTTCTAGCAATCATTGTATTTTGATTACTTGTCTTTTGACTGCCTTCTCTTCGGGTCTCATATTCTTCCAATATTTTTACACGTAAGATCTCGGGATTTGGAAGATCGTCGCGCGACGCAATCGCGCATGGAAAGTTTTCAAAACTCTCTGGGAGACTACGTAAAAGCATAACTGTCAAAGGGAGTTTTTGCAATTACGTTTCACGTGCTCGTCATCCTTTAACGTCAACTTTATTAACCCCGGTGTAGGAATTTACGTAATTTACACTTTGAAAGTTTTTGCATCATATTACGTCGACGTAAACGTGAAAGTGAATCAAGAAAGTAAATCATAGTATTTTGTCTTGTCAGATTTGGTTGCAGTCATTGCTATTTAATTTATGTACCAAATCTGAGTTTTGTGACTTTCGATAGCATATTCTAAAGCTTTGAAATGTCAAATTTCCTAAATTAACCGGCCCGTCATTGCATACGTGATGAACTTAAGTTTCACGTAGTCCGTCATACAAAAAACGTTAACGAAAACGTTAAAGCTGAATGTAACTAAGCAACTGGTCATTTACGTATACGTTTCACGTGCCCGTCCGTCCATCATCCTTTAACGTCAACTTTATTAAGGAATTTACGTAATTTACGCTTTGAAAGTTTTTGCATCATATTACGTCGACGTAAACGTGAATGCGAATCAAGACAATAAATCATAGTATTTTGTCTTGTCAGATTTGGTTGCAGTCACTGTCATTTAATTTATGTACCAAATCTGAGTTTTGTGACTTTCGATAACATATTCCGTTGTAATGAACTTAAGTTTCACGTAGTCCGTCATACAAAAAACGTGAACGTAAACGTTAAAGCTGAATGTAATTAAGCAACTGGTCATTTACGTATACGTTTAATATGAAAATGTAATTGCAAAAACTCCCTATTTATTTCGATATTCATTTCGGCCAACTTATCGATAATGTCAAGAAATTCTTGGATCTTTTCTCGTGCGTCGTCACCATCTTGCATTCTGTAGGAGATTAATTGGTTCATCAACGTAGCTTTCCTTGCCGGCCCTTTCGACTGATGAATTCCTTCTAACTTGGTCCAAATTTCTCGGGACGTCTTGTATCCTTTCACTGGTTTGATTTCTGACGGGCCTATTGATAGAATAATGTCCGACTCAGCCTTCAAATCTCCATCAGTCCAGCGCTTCAAAGCTTCAGCCGACGTCGCATTTCCTGCGATTACTTCAGGCTTCAAGGGTGCACCACTGACATATTCCCCTGCGTCATTTTTTATCAAAACCGCTCTCATCTGGATCTTCCAAATATCATAGTTTTATAATAAGTAAGAACAATTTAATTTTCTAACATTATTTATATTTAATTAGATGCATTTTTAAAGTCAAATACAATTTCAAGTTGTTTAAAAATCGTTAAAACACTCTTTATTGTTGTCTGCTGTTGGCCAGTCATTGGTTTCAAACCATGCGCCTTAAATGAAAGCTTTTGAGAGTTTTATTTAATGCAAATCAACCTATGGAGGGGAATTTTCATTAAATAAACGAAACAAGGATTGCATTTTTTTTGTGCCATATTATGAGGAAGTTCCGACTGCTTACTTGTTTGTTAGTAATTTTTGTTTTGTAAATTTTTTTTTAATTAACATCCGTACTTGTCCCAAGCTTACAAGCTTATTGGGGAGGCGTTTTGGCTAGTTACTCTTATTGCCGGCTGCGGCTAAGACCATGCTATTGTTATTTATCCTTCGGTATTCACCTTACGAACTGGGAAAATGGAGAAAACCCAGTTCGAAAGCGCTGGTGTGAATTAGAGACCTGCACGAGTAAGTACAGAATCGTCCGAGTACAGATACGAATACTCGTTTGATGATTACAACGATGCGTATCGCAATACGCATAATCGTATACGTCCGTGACGAGTATAGTAATCGGTAATCGGCATCGTGGCATCGTTATGATTAGTAATTGGCGTCGTGGCATCGTTATGATTAGTAATCGGCATCGTCAGTCAGGAGCAGAGTTGCCAGTTGGTCACTTACAGTAACAAGAGATTTTTTGTTTCTTACATCTGTTAAATTTTCTTCGTCGTTTTGGCGCTTGTAACATCGGTGCTTTTTTAAATTTGAAGGGCTACATCCTTTTCCAAACTTAAATATGTTTTTGCACGCTCCACATATTACCAACGGTTGAACTTGTTGAGTTTCAGTGGTCTCAATTTTTTCAAAATATAACCACACATCTTATTTCAATCATAGAATTAATAAATATCATACAAAGATATGTTTATGATAGTTTAAATGTATACTCAAACAGAAAATGTAGTGTAATTGAAGGCATTATTCCAAAAACCAGACAAGTCCAAAAATGATAATTGGCTGGCTTTTGCAGGAAACAAGCGGGACTTGGCTTGTTTTTATAGAATTGCACATATTTCTCCGTGCAAAACCGTTGGACATGTCTGTTTCATAGCGAAACAAATTATACCACCATACCAGATAGCTATTGTCTGAAATTATATAGAATAGTGACAACTTGTAAACCAGATATTTTGGACTTGTCTGATTTTTGGAATAATGCATTCAATTGTAATTATTAATTTCCATAATAATTACAATAATTCAAACAATAAAAACAACTTATAATATAATACAATAATAACTTATAAATAACAAAATGTAGGAGAAATATTGTTTCATTTCCTGGATGAGTAACGATGCCTGCGATGCGACGATGCCCACGATGCTGTATTTACGATTACATACTCGTATCGCCGCGTAAGGTAATCGGCGATTATTAATCGGATACATTTTTACTTACTCGTGCAGGGCTCTGGTGTGAATCTGAACACAATCCGACACATAAATGCTCCATTTCTCATATAGAACTCCGTACACAATGGAAGGAAATTGGACCCTCACCTACAGTTGCCCGGCCAAGTGTCGAGCTCGTTAAACCTCAGTAAACCTAACTAACTCGGTTATGCAACTACTATTGATTTCACGAATAATTTCATAAAATCTTCATTTTAAATTAATTACAACAAATTTTCTGTGCAAATTATTTTGAGGTTAGCCGATATGCATTTGGTCCAAGTTTTCAACTTATTAATACCTACTAATGCTGCGAGATTTAAAATTCTTAAATTACTCCACATTTGATTTATATGTATGTATGTATACCCTTCGAGCAAACATTTTTAAAGAAAAATGGTCAGGATTTAAACAACTAAATAACAATTTTTTAAATAAATTTTTGTTGTATTTCTCAAAAGCTTCTTGGATAATTTCTTTCAATCAATTTCAAAAATAAGAATAAAACAAGTGATTTTTTATACACTGGTGAACACTTGAATTCCAAGGAAGTTTTATAAACTCTTCAGTATTAGTAAAATTATACAATAAATTAAAACAATTATAAATAATTAAAAAATAAAAAAAGAACAAACATAATATAATAACATATTATGATACCTATATGAAATATGATGAGAAATACTATAGAAAACAGAGAAAAAATAGAAAGTGTTATATCAATTTTTTGTGAACAGAAGTATATAATTTCGGTGGATTTATGGCGAAAGGTTCTATGTGAGCTTTTTTGCCGAAATACGTTTTTTGTGTAAATTTTTTCGTAGCAAAAAGTTCTATCGTGGTTTAAAACATCACAGCCCTATTTGCCACAATGTGATTGTAATCTTACAATGTCAATATATTACAAGTTCAAAATAGAAAGGTATTTTGCATTTTAAAACTTTTTTTGGTCTCTCCTTTGAAATTTCATATTTTGCATATGACACCTTTTGCCATAAAACCACCGATTTATCAAACGCTAGCTATTTTTTTAAGAAATGATTTACTAATAATGTTATGTCTTTACTTGTTATTATTATTATTGTTATGTCTCTCTGTATATACATACATAAATGGTTAGATAATTATTTGTTTATTTCGAAATTAGTTACGCAACGAACCTAGGATAAACTAGCCACAACAATATTTGATTATCCATGAAGTAGAGTTTTAAACGTAGATATAACTAACAAATGGAAAGAAAAGAGAACAAGCAATACCATTATTTTGCGACTAACGTTTTAAAATAATGACGAAATTCGCTAAATAGCAATACTAGATAATTAGACAGGTTTGTATGTCGTATGTAGGGTAAACTTGCCTAATTCGTACCCCTTAAGAACAAATGCCTAAAACTTTACGAAATTTGAAGAAAAATAAACCGCAATAGCAATAATAAACTCTTTGTTAACAAAGTCAATAATTTTACAAGCAAACAAAAATGAAAAATTACGATACGTTTAGCGATGCAAGACCATACAAAAGAGTAGATTCAAACCACAGTATAAAGATTATACAGTAGCGCGACTCTCATGAAAATATTCAGTTCGCGCATAACATCCCGCGCAAGGTCTGAGTCACAATCTCGGGATGCAGAGCTCATTCATTCACGGCTCTGGTACCGAATGGATCTTTATAATTATGTTAATACACATTATTTATGCCTTGTTTTCTTTTTACCACGTCCACTAAACACTACAATCCGGCCCTGGTGCGTGGGCACGTGTAAATTTACAATTTACAACAAAATCGCTCACACGTAAAGCAGAACAAACAGTTCGACACACCCCTTTTATCTACTCGAGGTCAATGAAAATCCAGTAAAGAGATCAAAGTGCCGACAAGCGAGTTGCGCTACTGTATTCTTTATACTGTGTTCAAACCATGTGCGAAGTAATATCTTGCCATTTATGTATTTTTGCTATGTGGGGCCAGTTTGGACAAATCAGTTTTGAACCAATAAAAAATACTCTGTTTTATCGGTAGTGTGGAATTTTGCAATAAAGACGATTACGTCGTGGATTTCTTGAGAAATTATAAAGGCGGATTCTAATTCCGGGACGTGCAAGACATTTCGAATGATTCCAGAGAAGATATAGCCTCAAAATTACCTAATCCAAAGTCAACGCCAGGAACTTCAAAGATGCCCTCAATTTGCAAATTTTATATCAATATTTATGGTTACAACATTCAATAAACCTTTTTCTGATAAATACTGTTGTTGTCCAAATGTACACCACTATGGGGCAGTTTCGGAAAAATGCACCTTCTACGGGAAAAGATAACTGAACAAAACCACTGTATTTTTTTTGTTTAAGATAAGCCCTGAATGTTGGAAATAGACTAATGTATCTGTAAGGCTCGAATTAAAACCTGAATTTTATCTTGACCTTGAAATATTAATTTTTGAAATTACGTGTCCGAACCTGCCCCACTTTCCTCTTGCATTTAAAACCTCGGAAATATGTTTTCTATTTCAGTGCGAATTGATATAGAACTATTTTCAGCTATTGGTACGAAATAGGCACAAACGCCATCGTGAGTTTAAATTTGCCAAGGAAAATTTTAATAACTGGCCGGCGGTTAACAGTACCAAAAATAACATTGCAGATAGGTGTACTTTTGCACAAAAATTTGTTTCATTCTTTATCTTCACTAGAATTGACTGTTATTCACAGTTTCCGCTGCTACAAGCGCTTATCACCATTACGGCTTACGAGAAATCCAAATCTTAATACTTAAAAGTGAATCCGAGATGTCGTAATTATTTCTTGCTTGAAAACCACAAATAAACTATCCATAATGAGTTTTTCTGTAAAAGTTATGTCATGAGCTATGATTGCGACTGTACATTTAACGCATTAAGAGTTTTCAGTAAACGTTATTGTTACTTAAAGTAAACTCTTGTCCGACGAAAATTTGTATGGATAACAATTTATTTTTAATCTTTAATCGGTTGATAGCTCCTGATGATGCTATCAACCTAGAGTGAAACGTTGAGTAACTGTGCGATTTTTAAAGAGTAATTTTTATAAAAGCTGTTAAAATTATGCTAGTGCAATTATTAAATTTTTTCAAACAATTATAGACTCGTTAAATAGAAAATAGTATGTACGAAAAATTGAAATCAGTATCTTAAAATAGTTTTCGAGATATTCCAATTTTAACAATTGGAGTGAGGCAATTTTAGGGACTTACACCTTTAGGAGGGATTTTTGAATTTTGTTCGAATACAAAATGTAACATTCAATATCCTCTTCTTTTTATATAAAAATATAAAATTTATTAAGTTTTGGTGTTTACAAAAATGACTGCTTTCTCATTTGAACTTTCACAAAGTTAATTTCACATTCTAAATGTATCGTGATCATAAAAAATTGAAAATTCCACTTAAAATACAGTCTGTTCAAACTTAAGTCGGCACTATTGCTAACTTTGTTATTATAAAAGCTACAAATTCGGTTAAATTAGCAAACTGGTAGTACTTTTAACGCTGATTACAATGACGCAGTCAAGAAAACAATTGAGCGTCGAGTTTATGAGATAAAGTCAAAAAGGCACTTCTTTTTAAATGGAACGCCCTGTATATTATATTAACAATCGATAGAGAATAAAATTCTTAATTAAAATTTTCCTTCGTCATTTTTTCCTAAATTCATAAATAAGATATCTTCATTTTTACAAAATCATCAAAGGTGCCTGTGCTTTGGAAACAAAACATTTGTAAATCGCCGTAATCAATTTTTTTTGTTGACAGACTATTGTTTTTGAAGTTTGTGGATTATTTGTTAGTAAAAAATTGTTTTACACGCATCCCGAAAAATGAACAAAAATTATGATAATTTTTGAACATTTTTCATGGTTTTTACACGCTGCTAGAAAAATGAACAAAAATTATGACAGTTTTTGTACATTTTTGGTAGTTTTTATATGCGTCTAGAAAAATGATAAAGCATTATGACAATTTTTGTAAATTTTTCCTAGATGCGGGAAAACCAATTTTTAGCAAAAAATAAACCACAAACTTCAAAAACAATAGTCTGTCAACAGAATAATTTGATTACGCCGATTTGCAAATGTTTTGTTTCGCACAAGTACCTTTGATGATTTCGTAAAAATCAAAATATCTTCTATATTTATTTATTTACGGAAAAATGACAAAGGACAATTTTAACTAAGAATTTTATTCTCTATCTATTGGTAAAGTTATATACTGGGTGTTCCATTCAAAAAGTTAATTTTTGACTTTATCTCATAAACATGACTTTCACTTGTTTTTTTTTTTTTGACTGCGTCATTGTAGCCAGCGTAAAAAGTACTACTAGTTTGCTAATTTAACCGACATTGTAGCTTTTATAATAACGATGTTAGTAATAGTGCTGAACTAAGTTTGGACAGGCTATATTTGAAAACTTCAAAACAATTAAAAATTTCTAAAACTAAACATTTGTCGCCTATATTTAGATATTATCTTAAAATCTAGTGAGGAAAATCACAAAGTTTTCTTAACCTAATCTAATTGCACTTTCAACATTACTTGTATTATTTTCTAACTGATAATTTAACCGAAACCTAACGTGTACAGAGTGGATCAATTTCGATGTCTCTTATGGGCATTTCTGTAACTAACGCGTGACCAATATCTTTTCTAATCAAGTGACCTATGGAAAAAATTATGTCCTTGTTTGGTTCATTATTTCAAATGCCACTTGAATTATTTTTATTGCATTCCTATCGTTTTGTATAGGAATGCAATATAAATATGTAATTCAAGTGGCATTTGAAATAATGAACCAAACAAAGACATATGATTTTATTTCCATAAGTCACTTGATTAGAAAAGATATTGATCACCTGTTATAAGAGATAGAAAAAAACTAGTGGCCAAGTCTCGATCTCTTTTTTAGAGATAAAGTCAATAGAGTAAACAAAAATTGGCTATCTTCTTTTGTTTTCGAGTTATAGGCAAAAATTGATATTTTCGACTTTTCGTCAATCGCGCATGTCTCGTTTATTTTTACAGATATTAAAAAACTGTTTTGACATTATTAGGACACTTTTTTGAATACAGTTCAGTGGTGTAGTTCTTTTTTTGATATTTAATTAAATTTTAGAGTTATAACATAAAGTTATAAATGGAAATCATAGTAGGCAATGCCACCATTAAATAGAGATTTTTTTTCTGTTTTAAAAATATATACTTTGTTGGGTTTATTTCTTACAATTAATAGAAAAAAAAAAAACGCCTGTTTTATTATTCTTGATTGCATTCTCTTTTTAGTAGACTGGTTTCAACAAAGGCCGACAATTTTTTTTTTGTTTTTATTAAATATCAACTCTTGTTCAAATATTTTGACAGTTGCAGCCACGTAAAGAGAGAGAAAGATAGAACGAGCATCCATTAAGAGATTACAACAATACCGATACCATGTGGTTTGGATCAAATTCGAAATTATGTAACTTCATTTAATACTTAAGTTTAAAACGCATTTTTTTCGATCAAATATGCATTTCATGGGATAATGAACTAAATTATATGTATAAATTAAAAACATCTTAAAAATAAGAAATTTATTGCAGAAAAAGTTAAAGAATATCGAAATGTAAGTAAATAATAAACACAACGAAACACAAGAAATCGTCCAAAACACGTATAATACGTAATATTCAAAAAAGGACATTCTTAAATGCAAATAATTTTCCCTTTTGTATAATTTTAATAGGCATAAAATTTCTATATAAAAACTGAAGTTAAAGAAAAATAAATAAATATCATCTCCGTACTTATCAGAACGAGTCAGAGATATCCTGAAAATTACCATTTTGACGCCATGGAGGGGGAACTAAATATGATACTAACATATGTTCAAATAAATTTCTGATAAAGGTAGGCCATGGAAGATAATTATTACATTATTTACATTAAAATATTGTCCAGTTCTTGAGAAGTTAAGTAAAATTGAAGTTTAATTGGCCATATCTTACAGCTTGATATGTCACTAACTTCAAAAACTGCTTGGTGTTGTAGATTTTTACACTTTATCAAAAATTTATTTGAACATATGGTAGTTATTAACATAAATTAGATGTATTATTTAGGCAAATGATTTTGAAAACTATTGAGGATGTATTGAGAGGATATTATTGGAAAAGGTTACGAGAATGGATGAAACGTGATCGCAACACCGGCGCGGCGCCTCGCCGCGCCGGTGTGCAGAATTTAAAGTTTACGCTCGCGTTCAATGTATTCAAGTAACGTTTTCCAATTACATGCTTTCAATACATTATAGCTTTCAAAATGTAAATGTATAATGAAAATCACGGAACTTGAGCTCTGCGTAATCAATCGCCGAAGCAAGAACCGACAATTATTTCAATATTATTCCTTTGTTAACGGTGAATGAGAAAAAAGGACGGAGTTATGATTCATAAGTCTGATGATGCAACACCAGACAATGATGTGGAGCTCTTATCTTATGAATAATACTATACACGGTGCTGATAAAGTCCTGCAACAAGCTTATAATTTGTTTAATTAATGTTTTTTCCCAAAATCCTGAAACAGGTAAATTTTTAATTTTAAAAAGACACCTTTTATAGCAAGAAACTTTTCTCGATTGGCATTTGTTTTTCCGCTGTGACGTCATCATTATTTTTTTTAAATGGCAACCCTAACTTTTTATTGCAGATTTTGATAGTCCTTCTTGTCAACAAAATGGCGATGTAAAAATGTTAGTACTTTCCACAACAAATTTTTCGAAAAAATAGACATTACAATTCAAAAATACAATGTTATTTCATTTTATTTTAATGGTAATCTTCAAATTGAAAACAAAAACAAGTAGAAATTAACGAACATATTAAAGCTGTTCTCCAGGAGCCAATTGTTGAGATTTTCATTGCAGTAAAACATAAATTTTTCAAAAAATTCCAGACGATGGTCTGGATCATGTCTATTTTTTCGAAAAATTTGTTGTGGAAAGTACTAACTTTTTTACATCGCCATTTTGTTGACAAGAAGGACTATCAAAATCTGCAATAAAAAGTTAGGGTTGCCATTTAAAAAAATTAATGATGACGTCACAGCGGAAAAACAAATGCCGATCGAGAAAAGATTTTTGCCTAAAAGGTGTCTTTTTAAGATTAAAAATTTACCTGTTTCAGGATTTTGCGAAAAAACATTAAATAAACAAATTATGAGCTTGTTGCGGGACTTTATCAGCACCGTGTATCAGTTGCTGACAGTGGCCCAATAGTTGAGAGAATTTTCTTATTTATGAGAAAAATAAGATAATTACTTAGTGATATTAAGTTAATTTAAATCTAGGAACATTTTTGTTCTTTGGGCTACCATTGATAGTACTATTTTCGTGGTAAAACCAACGTAGGTTTGGCGGGAATGCCGCAAACATAACGTCAAGTGTGCTGTCAGCGTGAAGGCAAACATTTTATCAGGTAAGCTAAGTGTAGAGAGCGGCCGGTGATTCATTCGATGACTGATGCGTTTGTTCTTGTTGAATTACGATTACATAAGTTGAAGACAAGAGGGTTTTGGATCCGGCAGTCGACGTAAAGTAATCGTACGGAACACAAGTGAATTACAAGTGTTATAAAATATTGTTTCAATTAAAGGGTTTACCAATACGGGTTATAGACAATTTTATTTTAATAAAACTCTAAATATTCAAGAAAATTCGGAAATGTTTATTAAATATGAAAATATGAAGCATCTCAATTATGTGCGAAACGCAATGTCGGCCAAATGACCACCATGGCTCCTTTGGCAGGCCACAATCCGCTTGATGAAATCTCCCTCATGATATTTTCGCACGTCTCTCGGATGTGCATTGCCTATCGCGTTCATGTGATTTGACGCCACTCGATTTTTTTTGCAGGGATATGTGAAGAGGAAGGTTTACACTACCCATCCACAGAATATTCAACAACTCAAACTCGAAATTCAACTTGTCATCGGCGAAATTCCGAGAGACATGTGCGGAGAGACATCAAGCGGATTGTGGCCTGCCAAAGGAACCGCGGTGGTCATTTGGCCGACATTGTGTTTCACACAAAATCGAGATGTTTCATATTTTCATATTTAATAAACATTTCCGAATTTCCTTGAACATTTAGAGTTTTATTCCAATAAAATTGTCTATAACCCGTATTGGTAAACCCCTTACAAGTGTTATAAAATATTGTGTGAATTACAAGTATTATACATAGATTGTGAATAAACAGTTTTGCGTTTATATTAGTGCGTTTTAGTGCGACGAATAACTGGCTAGGTCACCACACTAAGAACATGGATGCTTTAATTAAGCAATATAAATAATCTATTTAACGTTTTAAATGTTTTGTCAGTTGTCATGCTTTTAAATTCTTAAATTTTACTAAAAACCACCGCTTAACAAATAAATGTTAAGCAAATAAATGCTTTTTCAGAAAGAATAATGTGTCAGGCTTTCGTGCAATAAAATTCTATGTATCTTGAACCTGATGCTTAGGTGTCAGGCATTGGGACTTGCTTTAAAAAATATAGGAGTTATTTATTTATGAGTATACAAATACACGCCTCTGAGAATGGTTCGCGATTTCTATCAGACACTGGGACATCAGCTTCAGGTCCTAGTAATACAGTATATAAGTTAAATAACAAAATCATTTTAACCTTCCAGCACACGCGCGCGGACTGTCGCTCGGCAAACTCTTATTTATTAATTTTACGAAAGAAATGTTTTTGCTATAACTCACCCATCTCGTGTAGCTGTATGAGTAGGTAAACTTAGGGATAATATATCGTAGTTTTTCAAAAGATGCGTTTGTTTACGTTATTAGAACAAATTGCGGATACTAAGTCCGCAGCGTGTGTTCATTCGTGAAAGTTGTAATGTCACTTGATTGTTTTTTTTTAAGGTTAAGCGATAAAATTTGTTCTTTTACCCCTTTTTAATTAAGCTATTTGTTATTGTGAAAAACATGTATTCATACGAGCAAGAACAAGAAAAAAAGGTTAAAAAAGTTGATGGAAGAGTGTCTAAAAGAAGATGAACCTCAGCAAACTGTGCAGTATGATGATCAGTCAGGTGACGATGAAGTGGAAAGACTAGAAACGAGTGACCATGATAGCGATAGCGATGAAGAAGCTAATGAAGATTCTGGCCCATATTTTCTTGGGAAAGACGGCTCGTCGAAATGGAATAAACATGGTCCTAGAAAGCAAGTGAGAACAAGATCAGAGAATATTATAAAAGATATCCCAGGAGTGAAAACAACAACAAAAAATTTATATCTGTTCTTGAAATTTGGAAATATTTCATTGACATGGATATGATGCATATTATTTTGGAAAACAGTAATAAATATATTACAAGTGTCCAAAATAAGTACTGCAGAGACCGAGATGCTAAGCTTACAGATATTTCTGAAATTCAAGCCCTTATTGGATTGCTTTACTTAGCTGGGACATTAAAATCAAGTCGCTTGAGTGTTGATGAATTATGGAATACTCAAGGAACAGGAGTTGAGCTATTCCGTTTGACGATGGGGAAATACAGGTTCTTGTTTCTTCTTCAGAATTTACGGTTTGATGATTCGGATACTCGATTAGAGAGGAAAAATACGATAAACTTGCACCCATTAGAGACTTGTTTGAAGCATTTGTTTATAAATGTGCAACGGCCTTATACACCCACTGGAAATGTCACTATCGATGAAAAGTTGGAGGCATTTAGAGGGCGTTGTAGTTTTCGACAATATATGCCAAAAAAACCGAACAAATATGGCATAAAAATTTTCGCTCTTGCAGATTCGAAAACATTTATACCTTGAATTTAGAAGTGTATCTTGGGAAACAGCCCGATGGACCTTCTGCTACAGATAATTCCGCATCTGCCGTTGTCAAAAGAATGTGTAAATATGTATAAAGGGAACACATAGAAATGTTACCTGTGATAATTGGTTCACTGGAATTGATTTAGTCAACCATCTTTTTCACGAATATAGACTCACCTTTTTGGGTACTATACGTAAAAATAAGCGAGAATTACCCAAAGAATTTTCTAATCTTGTAAGCAGATCTATTGGTTCAAGCGTGTTTGCGTTTCAAAAATATATTACTTTAGTATCTTACATACCTAAACGGTCAAGAAATGTATTGTTGGTGTCGTGTTTACACCGATAATATATGTAGATCAAGTCACTGGTAAACCAGAAATAATCTTAAACTATAATGCTACAAAAGGCGACGTTGATACCATCGACAAATTATGTGCAACTTATAACTGTGCTCGAAATACTAGGAGATGGCCCATGGTTATCTTTTATTCAATATTGAATGTCGGTGGAATAAATTCTATGGTTTTGTATTTTGCAAATAATTCTGAAATACACATACCCAGAAGGCAATATCTTCGTGAATTATCATTTCATCTTGAAAGCCTCCTTAGAACGAGAGCACAAATACAAAATATACTAAAAACTATAAAAGACAAAATAAGGGAACTCACTGGACAAGAATTACTGGCATCAAATGAAAATGTTACTGCGAAGGGTCGTTGTGCGTATTCTGAGAGCAAAAAGAACAGATCTACAAGAATTTCTTGCAAAAAAATGTGGAAAATTTATGTGTGGTGAACATTCTCTGCACATTTGTATCAAATGTTATGAAGAAAACATCGGTTTTCAATAATATCTTTTATGTCTTAATTATTAAGCAGTACTCTAATCGTAGATGTTAAGTGTATAGAAATTTCGGTTTTCTTATTGTTAAAAATAATATTAAATATATTTTATTTCAAAATTTATGCACATTTTTACTATTTGTTATATTTTAAGCGGAAAAAACACACTCGCGTCTCAAAATTAAATGCGTGTTCTGGAAGGTTAAGAAATCTTTACTGATAAAAGTTATCGGCACCTATTGTTTTTTCTAATAGAATGGAAAATAAAAATATTCTTAATTATTCCGAGTTGGACGGATGCTTCACATTTCGACAGCTGGATTTCCTGCAACAAAAAGTCATTTATTAGATAGTGTAAAGTAGGGGACAGTAAAATACGGCCAAGAATTTGACATGTGCGTATTTCGACAAATTTGGTAAATCAGGCTTTTATTGAAGTAATATTTCTGTCAAAATAAATAAATAAAATTTGTATTTAACGTCAAATTTGAGAAAAAAATTTGGCCCAGAATTTTTAATATGAAGAATCATATTTTAACCTTCCACTGAAACTAAAGATGTAGAAAGAAGAAAAGATCCTGAAGATTTTGAAGAGGAGAAACTTTAAAAAAAAAGAAGAGAAGAAAAAGAGAATCTTTAGAAACTCTAAAGAAAAAAAGCACTAATAACTAAATTCTTAATAACAAAGAAAAGTATTATTGTCAACATCGATCAGTTAAAATACGATTCGAGTCACAAACAGGAATAAATGTCTTAGAAAAATAAAAATAATTGTAAAATAGTTTTTACGCAAAAAATATAATTAAAAATATTAAATAAAAACAAAATCCGGCGCTTTTATTCGGACACCTTTATTAGAGTTTGTCATATTTTTTCAAATATATTTTTATGTATCGAGACATCAAAAATTATTTTCGTCAAGGGCGGTAATGAAATGGAAAGCGACTGTCTTAGCAATTATTGTTTTTAAATAATAATATGCAACTGTCACCGAATGTGTTGTAGTTCTAACTTCATTATTATATCTCTAGAATTAATATTGACTAACTAGAAAAGTAAAATGGAAGAATTATAACATTTTTTCAACAAGAAAAGACAAATTAAAGTAACTATTGGAACTGTCCTCCGCCTTGTTCAATGCATAAATTTACGCGCCTTCTCATGCTAGCAAAAGCATTTCTGGCGTTATGGTTGCACATTTTCAACAATCCTTTGTTCTAGTTCTTGCAAATTCTGTACAGCAGTTTGGAAAATCCTATTTTTTAAGTAAGGAAACACAAAATGACTGTCAAACAAGGTGATCTCTGCGGAAACTCAACTTGTGTATGTAAACTTATCAATCGGTCATCAAAAAACTCGCGGAGAAAAGCTATAGTGTCCCGTGTCGTATGAGCCGTTGCACCGTCCTGTTGAAAATAGCCACGCTCAATTTCACCATGGTGTAATTGTTGAACAAATTCCGTTAAAATATTGTTATTCTCGGTATTGACAGTAAAATTGAAAAAAAATGGGCCCAATTATTCTTCTGCGAGAACCTGCCATCCAGATAGCAATTTTCTGAGCATGTAGTGGAGATTCAACAAAAATGTGCGGATTATCAGTGCTCCATATTCGCGTATTTTGTGAATTAACGTACCCAGAGAGGTGAAACCACGTCTCATCAAAGAAAATGTTGTTTAACAGGTCGTCATTCATTAAATTATTGACAAACCAGTGGCAATAAGCTAGACGTCTGGGGCGATCTGTCTGCAAGAAAACTTCATATGATTGCATCTTATATGGATACATGTCCAAGTTCTTCTTCACAATCGTCTGGCAAATTCCATATGAAAGTTCAATTTCTTGAGACAGACGTTTTATAGGTTTTCTAGAATCTTCTTCCATACGCTGACGAACGTCATTAACAACTTTTTATGAATCACAGACCCAGTTTCTCGAAACATATTGCTGTGATATGCCGTCACTTTGGTCGACAATTTACTTGCTGTATGATCTCAGGGTATTTTGGACAATTCTTTGCTTTTATTATTTTCTTACTTTATTGATTTTCCTCTCGGAGGCTCTTCTTTGATGATGAATTTTGCAGTATATCTCGTAGACCAATTTCTTTGTTGTGGAGTGTATTTTATGTGATAATTTTTGGGTGTAGATGGCACTCGCGAGCCCTCACATAAATAAATAAATACAGTACCGCAATCCATATGCTTAATGTGTAAGACAAAGAAACCACGTTTTTGCACTAAAATGGCCGACTTTTCTAGTGATTTTCTTTCCGGCAAGTTTAATTAAACTTAACACCTGTTAAATAAAAGGTTAAAATGCCCAAGTGTGTCGTCGTTAGCGTTAGACATTTAAATTTCCCGCCAATATTTTGCACTAAAATGGCGACTGATTGCGGTACTGTAATTATTTAGTGACGGTATTCATATTCAGAAATATCTAATGTCAGAGTTGAGTGTGTGTGTGTATAATAAAGAATGTCGTAGAAGAAAACGTAAAACACAGTTTTTTGTACCACTTAAAATAATTAATTTTCATAAACTAATTATTCGCCTGAAGAAGTTCGGATTTTTTAAAGGAAATTTATAACATTCGGTCAGGTTTTTCACAAAACCTTCCCACTAAAGTTTTACTCACTTGTCTTCCGTACTATTGATCTAGCAAAGGTTGTATTGTTTCCTGGCTAGTGCATATCGGATTCTGCGCGGCGGCGGTTTTTAAAGCGTGACGAGCCATAACTTCACGCGATAACTAACACAGCGCCCTCATTGTTTATTCTCCGAACTTCTTACTATATCCTACAGTTTCCTTTATCACGTTTAATTATTATTGTATTATATAAATTATCTTAACATTTACAATTATAAACGTAATTCCTACGTATTTACACTTTAAAAAATCTAAATAATTTATCTATAATAAATAGTTAATTTTAAATTGGTTATTTCTAAAAATATTTACTTAAAATTAGGAGATTTGAAAGAACAAACTCGAATTAAAGAATTCCTTAAACAAATCTTCTAAAATACGCTTAATACACTACACTTTTAATTAATTTTTTTATTTTCAATTTTTTTTCTTATGTTAAAGATATTTTCAAAGAAATACGTATTGTTCATTAACACCGCAATATGAACACAATTTATAAGGCACCCACAAAAATCCTTCGGTATTGAAAATCATTCAAACATAAACGCTGACTGTATTACCAAATTCGATTAACAAGCACACCTGTTTGGAAATAGGATTCAATCATGTAATCTTTTGTTCTGTGGCGAAAACCATAAAGCAAAAACTTAAAAACACAAATTGCAAAACCAATAAACTCAAGAAACTATTAACAGCAAGTAAAACTAAGAAACTAAAGAAATAACAGCAAGTAAACTTTTTCAAAACTGCTTGACTAATTTTGACAATCAAAAAATGATTGATACAATGCACGAACCTAGCTCCGACTGTAATTTTAAAATCCATGACCAATGACCATGACCCTTGACCAAAATAATTTTTGATGTCATAGCACTTACCTCTTTGAATATAGAGGGGAGGAAGGAGTATTTCGTATAAAAACTAGTCCACGATGGGTTTTGCATATGGCGGACAAATATTTCCGGTTAGCAGTAGCGTACCTGTTATCCTTCATTGGCGAGTTTTTAATTCAGCATTTTGCTGTAATAGGTGTAGACAGTGATATAAAAGACTGAATAGAAATTCATCTGCGTTAGATTACAATCGATTTAGGCGATGTAGGAAATGGCAGTAATAACTTTTGTCACTACATTTCCATCTCGTTATAACTACGCCTATGACTGACTGTTGTTGCATTTATAACCTATAATGTAAATAACTTTATTCTAAAGAAATACACATTTTGGAAGAAAAGTAGGTTCCTAATTGTAATACTTACTAATGAAACGTTATTCCTAAAAAACTGTTATTACACCGTTAAATACAGGGTGTTAATAAAAAAACTGTACACCGTTCGGCAGGTGATAGGAGAGGTCAAAACAAGAAAAAAATTCCAATAAACCCATGTCCAATTCTCAATACAGGGTGTCCACGCCATGTGTTCACTCTTCTAGAATTTTTATTTTCTACATAAAATTCGGGAGCGATAAATTAAATAAAAAGCTGAATTTTCCGACATACCACTGTCCACCGTAGAACTTCCGGTTTCGCCGGAAGTGATATCAATTTTCTTATTTTAAATGGAACGCCGTATATTTTTACATATTTGGAACCTACAGATCATTGTAGATCCGAATATGTATCACTTGGTAATTCTGGTTTCTATGACAAAATTTTTTTTTTGTTTTTCAGTATGCAAAGCTATGTATGGTGTATTTTCGTTCTAATGGGACCAAGTAATTTGAGAGAGCAACGTCTTTGGTTGCACTTTGGTTTATTAACATTTTTACAGCATGTGAAATTTTCATTAGATCGTAAATTATTTTTTTTTAACGGAACTTATTTAAAAGGCACTGTTTATGCCAGAGAAATTAATACAGAAGATGAACTTTGGCAGAGAGTTGTAAACGCTTGTCAGCAACTGAAAAATCAAGTTGCTTTCAATCAAGTGCGCGAGTCTTCGACGACGATTGCAACTTTGTTTACAACAGCAAGGACGACAGTTCGAACATCTTCTGCGATAATTTTAGTGTGTTAAATTCGTTATTGATTGTTTGATTCTTTTTTAATTAAACCATACTTCAAATGCCATTGAATATTGAACCTGGGTTTATTACAATTTTTTTTGTTTTGTTCTCTGCTCTCACGTGCTAAAGTGTGTAAAGTTTTTATATTAACACTTGTATACCGGTGATGGCTTATTTTTTCAGCTAAGCTGCCACATGCCATCCCAAATTTCATTGCAAGAGTGGATAAAGAGTTTAAAAAAATAGCCCTCTATTTGGTATCGGCGTATTAAAAAAAATGTTTTATTAAACTGCACTAAAAAACGTTAAGAAAAATAATTTAGTTAATAAATCAAAATGCAACCAAAGAAGTTGGTTTCTCGAATTACTTGGTCGCATTAGAACGAAAATACACTATACATAGCTTTGCATACTGAAAAACAAAAAAAAAATTTTCTCGTTATCATGGAAGCCAAAATTACCAAGTGATACATATTCGGACTCACAATGATCTGTAGATTCCAAATATGTAAAAATATACAGAGCGTTCCATTTAAAATAAGAAAAATTTTGTGCAAATCGGTTCTGATTACAGCAGATTCCTCGAGCATGCTCTGTACAGCTGTTTCAGGCCTAGTTGGGCCTTCGTCAGCAGAGCCGTAGCTCGAGAAATCCACTGCAAACCAAACCGATTCGTCCAGGTTATTCGCCCTTGCGATGTGAAAGTAATAAACAACTTAAGTAGCGACATCTTGCAATCGCTTTTTGACCTAACATCGCAGTAATCAATACCGATTTGCACAAAATTTTTCTAAATTCTCATATGCTTTGACAGCAAGCATGGCCGCCTCGCATGGGATGACTTATTAGGTAGCGAACTAACTTCAATTTGTCAATCCTACTGCGATGTTAGGTCAAAAAGCGATTGCAAGATGTCGCTACTTAAGTTGTTTAAAATAAAAAAGTTGATATCACTTCCGGCGAAACCGGAAGTCTTGCGGTGGCCAGTGGTATGTCGGAAAATTCAGCTTTTTATTTAATTTATCGCTCTAGAATTTTATGTAAAAAATAAAAATTCTAGAAGAGTGAACACGTGGCGTGGACACCCTGTATTGAAAATTGGATATGGGTTTATTAGAACTTTTTTCTTGTTTTGACCTCTATCACCTGCCAAACGGTGTACAGTTTTTTTATTAACAGCCTGTAGAATAATTCGTGTTTGCATTCAAATAATATAATCATCAATGACCGGTAAAATGGGTTTACAAGATGGCACTTCCGTCTAGCGTTCTTTTAATGATGAAAATAATAAATGCTCCTTCCTCCCCTCTATATTCAAAGTACTTACCTTAATATCATCAACATTTTTCCTATACTGTAGATATTTAGTAGGTATTTACTTACCTAAATATTTTCTTTGTCAGCTATTGGGATATAGAATATCCACTACTGGGTCAAAATCTGTCAACTTCTGGTACATCTACACTTTTTTCGTTTAAAATATAATTTAAATTATATCGATATATGTATGTCTTAGCTGTTTACAAAGTTTATCATAATTAGCTTTTCATAAGGTTTTAATATAGGCAAGAAATAGCTTAAACGTGTTTTAAATAAGACACTGATAGAATAGAGTATCTGGAATATCACCTTAAGACTTTAGCTACTGGTACATTTACGTATATGCCTAAATAATACCTCTAATTTATGTTAATAACTAGTAACATATTTATTTTTTATAAATTTCGTCTCCACGGTACAGCGTGCAAAATGACTTGATTCGATTACTATTTTTATCCGTTACTATTTTCATTCGATTATTATTTTTATTCGAATACTATTTTATTCAACTACTATTTTCACTCAAATACCATTTTATTCGAATATTACTTTCATTCGAATACTATTTTTATTCGAATATTATTTTCACCCGAATACTATTATTATTCGAATACTATTTTATTCGACTACTATTTTCGCCCATTACTAGACTCGATATGTCGATAAATTCGCATTGCAGAACAAAAGTTTTGTAATAATTTTGATGAATTCAGCTTCCCTGAATAGCTAAAATAGAAGTAACGCATGAATTAATGTTAAGAGTCCGTGTCTCAATCTTCTGACCATCTCTGGCGGGGCAGCGGTAAGGGACGAAATACAAAGGCGGAGCCAGAGGTGGGACCCAATAAGGAATCGTGTCTTGTCGTTGAAGATCGCACGTTGTACAAAATTTCAGCAGCTCGCGAAAATTTTAAATTTAAAAATTACCATAATAATGTTTCATTTATACAGCTTCTTTAATTTTAGTAATTTAAGCCTTTGAATATACATAAAGTTCGTTAAATGGATCTTTTTACGCACGTCATCGATTTTTTTCCGTATTAAACACATCAATACTTTCAAGTAATAAATCGTAAGTTTTACTTTACAAACATTCATGTAAAGACGTTCCTTTTTCATTCTGAACGAATGATGTACTTATCTAGATACAATAGCTACAGTTTGTTAAAAGGATCTTTTTACGCATGTCGTTGACAAGCGGCACTAGTACTTAAAACCAATTTTTATATGTAGCTATTGTATCTAGGTACATCACACGTTCAGATTGAAAAATGGACGCCTTTATACGAATGCTTGTAAAGTAAATCTTACGTTTTATTACTTGGCTCGAAAGTATTGATGTGTTTCATACGCATAAAATCAATGACGTGCGTAAAAAGATCCATTTAACAAACTGTACATATAAACATTGGTTTTACTAGTGTCGTTTGTCAATGACGTGCTTAAAAATCCATTTAACAAACTGTAAATTAATTGTATCTACGACCACTACTGTAAATGACGAATTACGTACAACACATAAATTAAGTAAGCGGGTGTTTACAAACGTCGTGCGTAAAGTAACAAAAACGCATCTACTTTACGCACGTTTATAGTTAGATCTACGTAGCCGCATCACATTAGATTGACAGTCGTCGAAATTGCAAGTGTCATTGCTGATTATTTTGAACTTGAATAATAAGGTAATTTTTGTGGTCGTAGATAATAGTATATTACATAACGAGAGTTGTAAATAGCATATTACGCACGGTGGAAAAATTACGCATGAGCCGCGCAGCGGCGAATGCAAGTAATTCCACAAGTGCGTAATTGCTTTACAACTCGAGTTTTGTACTATACTTTATCTACTGTAAATGACGAATTATATACAACGCATAAATTAACTAAGCCGGTGTTTACAAACGTCGCACAGTGGTCCAGAATGAATTTCTAGCGCGTCAAAAAGGGAAAAACTTCAAATATTTGAATAAATGTAAAAATAAAGACATCTTTCTTTTAATGACATTTCGTGTCGGTTTCATTTGTTTAGCAAACTTATGATATTATTTACGCTTTTGTGGCACTGTCAAATCACCAAATTGCATGTTCATGACGTACACGGATCCAATGAGTTTTCCAGTTGCGACGACATCACCTTCATGTCGAATACTGACACCATCACTGTCGAAAGTGATTTCATTGTTGTGCTCAGCGGCCTGCCGAACAGAGAACAGTTGATGACGGGCATCTGGCACGTACCAAACGTCATCTAAAGAAGCATAATACCATTTGTCTTCTATTAGTACATCAACATTTACACTACCGGATCCATAAGCAAGAATAGACTCATTGCCTGCTGTTTGCACGCGTTGCGGAATCGGGAATTTTTCGAAAGTAGCGAAGTGCTGCTTATTCGCCGATATGTGTGTCGTACCAGAGTCCGAGATCCAGGAATCAGCCGTGATTGCATCTGCACCAACTACTAAACCGGTAGCAAAGAACGTACCTGGTTTGCTGTTTTTCTTCGAACTGGAATCGGAGCTACTGTTGTTTTTGTTTGCGATCGTTACCTTTTGCTCAGCAGCGATGCGTTTTCTGCAATTTGCAATGATGTGACCAACTTTCTTGCAATACAAACAGGAACGACATTCTTTCTTCTTGGAAGCCTCTGCTTTTGTTTTATTTCGGTTCCGTTCATCTGTTTTTGGTTTTACATAGAAAGCACCAGTCATCTGTGACTTCCCATGTGTCACTACCGAATTCTCGATCGAACGCAAGTTTTCGATGAGAAGTTTTGTTGTCTGCTCAGTCTCCGGGACGCGATACCATGTCGAACGGTAGTACTGGTATTCGGGACCAAGTGTTTTGAAAATGCGGTGATGAAGCAACGAAAGTGGTAGAGTTGCATTCGGATTATTTTTTTCGCAACTCATCACACAAATCATCAAACAGATTTGCTAATCGAGACGTGTGTTTAGTAACAGATGTAGCCTCGTCCTTGGAAGTCTCAAAGAAACTGTCAAATAACGTATACAGCCGTTGCAGAGAGGATTGCTCAAACACTGAGACGAGTGTATCCCAAATTTCTTTGGCATCGGTTTTCTTACGAACATGGATAGCAGGTTCCCCGTCGAGTGCTGTTCCAATTATTCGAGCCGCACGGGCATTGTCGCGCTGCCAGCGTCGGTATGCATCAGACGGTTCTGCGTCGTTCACTGGAGACGCCGGACACCTTCGTGTACCGTCGACGATTGAAAAGAGGCACTGTTCCTTTAAACAAAGTTTAATTTGCCATTTCCACGTTTCCCACTGATTTTCGTTCACTAATTTACGAATACTTGCTGTGGCACGGCTATTATCGTCAACTTGTTGTTGCACGTCGTCCGTCATCTTGTCGTTTTTTTTTTTTTTTTTTTTTTTTTTTAATTATTCCGATTAATCACTTCAAACGCAGTTTTCAAGCGTACGTAGACCCATAACCTGATGTGGTTACTTACGGAATTGTCGTGAACAATAAACACCGAAATATAAAACTGTATTTATATTAATAAATAAGAAACGATTAACAAAACGAGATGATGTACACGTTGACAGATTGACAACAACTGAACAACTGAACTGCCTAACTACGACACTGTTCGGTGGGTACAGTTTATTCACTTTATTAAGGCTGTTTTACATTATACTTTTTTCGTCTAGAAACTTGAACAAGTTTGAATACTAGAATCTAGTATCTAAATTCAAGGTTGTTTTAAATATTAGTTCATAAGCCGATCGCTGACGTCGCAGTGGGGAAAATTTAAACGTGGAACAAAACTGCCAACATACATAATTAAAAAGAAGTTAAATGCTCAAAAATGAATTTTTATAAAAGAAACCAAACCAGATATCAGAAAATTTCAAAAATTCTACATATTTATTATTTGCAAAAACAAAATACGAAACCTAGAATTTGGCGTCAGGACTGGTTATTGCGGAGGTACTTCGAGGTTATATTTTCAATCACAGTTATGTTTATCTTTTAGTGTGTTGGTAATACTGCGACGTGTACTTTATGCGCAAGTCTAGTTTGTAAACTTTGACGAAAAATAGGTTGAGAACTAGTTTGGAAATAAGTTTCTAGTATGAAAACTTGGATGACTTTTTCTGATTTACATTATTCAAGTTAGTTCTAGTATTGAACTTGTCAAAGTTTCTAGACGAAAAAAGTATAATGTAAAACAGCCTTTAGTATGGAGGTAATCTAAGAACCTTATGTCCATGCTCTTTCAAAATGTTGTCAGTTACGTAGCGATTATTACTGTCAGTTCTAAAAGGTTTTACTAAATCCCATATTTGTTTTTTTTTGTAATTTTGCCCTCAATTTTGACATTGTGGTTAATCAACCATTCTTGCATTTGGTTTTTATTGCAAGAAAATGTGGGTGGTTTGTCCAATTGCACCGAATGATACGGTGCATTGTCCATCACCACTACACATTTACGTTGTAACTTGGCTAATGCAGGAATAAGCTGATTAACCACCCAATTTTGAAAAAAATTCCCATTCATATTTTTATGGTAGTCCCTGTCATTGTTCGTTGCGTCGAAACAAGTCACACCCTTCTAAAAAGCCCAGTTTCGGATTTGATAAATCCAAGTTTCATCTAGGTACACGAATAGTATGTTTTCACTAGAATTTTGAAACTGTAAAAATTTGCTCAAAAAAGTAATTTTGCTTGCAACGACGTGTTTCTGTTCACATAAAATTTTGCGTCCGTTAACATTCTTGTGCTTATAACCCATAGATTTAATAATTTTAAATAAAGTTGATCTGCTCCCATTAAATCCTAATGTCTCGCGTGCGTCTGTAATTTGTTCAAAGTGAAATAAATATTCATTTTTCATTTTCCAAATTAGTCGCTGCAAATTTTTTCTAAACATGTAATTTAAAAATTTGTCCGCAGCAGTACGTTTGCCAGAAGAAGAACTTTTCAATTCGTCTCGTTTTTTCCTCAACATATCCCTTATACACTTTTGTGACACCTACAATAAGTACACTGACGTGCAATAAAATCGCGCACACCTTCAAAATCAAGTAACAGAGTTTTTACGTATTTTCGGCTTTGTAAATCGGTATTTTGTGAATTTTGACATACTATCAAAAATGTAGGTTATAAACTGAGAATTTAAGATCCTCGTTAGGATTTATTTAAGCATGAATTTGTTATTAAAGTATCAGGAAACAAACGTAACAGAGGTGCATTTATTTTTATAAAATAGAATTTATGAATAAAGGAAATATTTTATCACTTCTCTATCAGCTTCTAATACTCGATTCAATCTTCCAGGCATAATATGAAATAAGTTTCACCAATAATTTTCATCCTGGCTTAATTCTTCCTTATCATGATTCAAGTAAAATAGAAAGCGTAACAGCTTCTGTTCTTCCATTAATACTATTTTTTGGCACTTGTCGAATTCTTTGAATCAGAATTTATAATCCTTCGACCAGCAGTTGACCATAATGTCGGAAGGTTTGTCTCAAATAACGAGATCTCCTATTGTTTGAGATAGATTTTACCTCAAATGATTAAAGAGGGCTTCATCTTGTTCATGAGTTGAATTTTTTTAACGTCCCCAAGCTGCTTCTCTACTTACACTTTCTTTCTCTATCTACATCTTCTCTGTTCGTGTAAGAGTGCTTTTATTTAGACCATCATTATCCGCCACTGGTCTTATTCGACACGCATTTTCTAAGAGAGTATTAAAATTGATTCTGTTTGTGTCAGTTCGGCATTTTTATTGTTTGACACTGACAGATTATAAATTAAGACCGACTTATTACAACAAAAATTGGGTGTACGCGATTTTTTTGCACGCCGCCGTATTTCTAAATGAAAAGTACGCTTACAAATTTTAAATATTGTACTCACTGCAAAAATTTCCTCTAATCTTTCAATAATTTCCATTTTCCCCAAATCTGGTACCTTATGCCCGTTTTAGGCGGTCATATACATATATGATACATATTTGTATCAAATATGGTATCAAATTTATTACGAAGTGAGTGAGAAGTGCCAATTCAACCAATCAACATTCACTGTGGTAGCTTATCTCTCTCACTTAGTAATAAATTTCATAAAAAAATATGACCGCCTAAAACAGGCATTGCAAATGTTTTTTGTATAGCAATTTTCATCTCGCGTTTAATAATTTTCACCATTTTGGCATAAAGTAATTAATTATTTACATAACAAATTGACTTGTAGAATTAACATACTAGATAAAAACGGATATTTCTTAAAGTTGAGAGTTGACAACACCGGTTGATCTATCTGATTTGAAGTGTCACATTTTGGCATATGTTAAAATGACATGAAATTAATTTGTCTAATTTTACTATAATAGCCAACCTAATAAAATAAAATCACCACCTATTTGATGGTAAATAACTCTTTTTTTAATTAGATAAAATAGCTATCTGGTTTTCTGTTAATATGGTTTTAAGAAGATCCATAGCTGACTCATTTTTCTTGTTTTGAGTAATTTTTAAATACTTTTTTTTTATAATAATATAACTGATTGTTAAGAAGTTTAACTTTCCTTTTAGAATTTTGTCTGAGAAACATATTGTAATGATTTGCCGACAGCAGCCGGCGTCCGTCTGTCTCTCGCGTCATCGTCGACACGCCTTAGACCAGAAACTTCAGGCGCACCGATATCACGTCAGCGGTGGAATCAGCCCCAGACATTCCGTCGCATACTCGAATATGCGAGAAAAACAACCCCGACTTATAAAGCACACGGCCGGTGAATGAAGGACAATTCGGCATTAGACAGTTTCGCATTAAAGTTCCGCGTTAGATTTTCGCTCGGCTGTTAAAATAAATTAGCTTGTAAATAAATGTTAGTGTTAATTAGATTACTTTTAAATAAATTAGTTTATTAACTATTTCGTGTTTTGTTTTAAAATAAGAATTAATAAAACCTTTAAAATCATTACATTGGTGCCAGGTGTGAGGTTCGTGAAAATAAATAAACAACTAAATTGAATTAAATTTAAATAAATTAATAAACAAAGTGTAGTGTAAAAAAAACAACAATGGCTACAAAGAAAGTGTTGTTAAGAGAGTTAAGAGTGACCGAATTAAAAGCCGAATTAGAAGAGCGCGAATTGGAAATCTCTGGAAAGAAATCGATTTTGCAAGAGAGACTACACCAAGCGCTACTAGAAGCAGGGGAGGATCCAGAAACCTTTCTTTTTGAAATCTCGGGCGGTCCTGCAGATTTAAGTAAGGTATTAGAATTGCAAAATAAATTGATGGAACAATCTGGAAATTTGGAAGATAAATTAAAAGAGCAATCTGGAAACTTAGAAGCTAAATTGCTGGAACAATCCAGAAATCTAGATGAGAAGTTTCGAGAACAATCCGGAAATTTGAAAGACGATCTTAGAAACTTGAAAGACGACCTAAGTAAATTAATGGAATATTCTAGAAACACGGAAGAAAATGTGAAAATTTTAGAAGAAAAACTTGAAAATAAATTAATACAACAATCGACAAATCTGGAAGCTAAATTTCTAGAACAATCAAAAGGGCTTGAAGATAAACTAGTTGTAAAAATATCGGAGGAGACAAGAAATCTGCAGGAAAATGTCGAAGAAATACTATTCCAGCAGGATAATAAAATTAAGAATCTCGAGCAAATCATGGCAGGGTTGCGAATGTTCGGGGATCCGTCACCAGCAGGAATACCAGAAAATAACGAGGCCCAAACTGTGGTAGGACCAGCGGAAATTTCTAACTTGAAAATAAAACCACCGACGTTCGATGGGAAGTCATCTTGGCCTAATTATTTCAAACAGTTCGAAGCGGCAGCAAAGGCGAACGGATGGACGGCCAGTGAAAAAGCCACTTCGTTAAATGTGGCCTTGAGGGGGACGCTAGCGATGTGCTACAAATGATGCCAGCAGATGAACAAGAAGACTTCCACAAGCTGGTGAACAGGCTGGAGATGCGTTATGGCCAGGCGCATCTGACCGACGTGTACCATGCGCAGCTGAGAAACCGTTGCCAGAAATCCGGAGAGAGTCTTCAGGAATTCGAGGCTGATGTAGCGCGCCTAGCCCGGTTGGCATATCCTACAGCGCCTGATGAATTCCTGCAATGTTTGACGATGCAGACCTTCGTAGATGGAATCCGTGACCCGGACAACCAGCAGGCATTGAGAAAGGCCCACCCTAAGACGTCCAAGAATGCATTGGCCTACGCTTTGGAATACGAGGCGGCGAAGCGAGTCTCAAGAGGACATGTCAAGGTACGAGCTGCATGGACTCCCAAGAAGAGGAACCCGCCAGCGTCAAGGTGCGATCTGCTGCAGAAGAACAGCACAAGGAGTGTGCCACCGCGGAGGATATACGCCGCATTGTGGAACAACTCCTGAAGCAGAAGAATCCGCTGGTGTGTTGGAATTGCCAGGAAGAGGGACATGTTCGCAGGCGGTGTCCCAAGGCCAGGCAGGAACCTCCACGAAGGAAGCCACAGGGAAACTAAGCCGGGTCGGTGCAGAGGGGCAAACGTCGACCCGTATTCAAAGGCCCCCAAAGACAAGAGCCAGGAAAGTAATAGCCCTGCGGCGATTAACCAGCAGTGTCTTCGTGGATGCCACCATTGATCACATCCCTCACACCATGTTATTGGATACGGGTGCGACGAAGACTATCTTGAGGCCCGACGTTATCAAGTCATCAAGATGCACCGAGCCGACTAAATGGAGACTGAGGACAGCAACCGGAACATCAACCACTGTCCATGGTGAAGTAGAGGTGACCATTACCATTGGTTCGACTCCCATTAAACACCGTGCGCTGGTAGCAGAAATAGAGGATGAGGCGATTCTGGGCATGGACATCATGTGTGCCCATGGGTTCCAATTGGATCTGAAGCGTGGCGTGATGGCGGTTAACAACGAGGAGTTGGTTCTACATCAACGAGAAGACGTGGCCGCTCGAGTTGTTCTCGCAGAAGATGTTGTATTGTCCAGCAGAACAGAGGTTATAGTCGATGCAAACCTGAATGGCGCTTTCCAAGATGGGCAAGTTTTTATGGTCGAACCTAATACTGACGATCAGAAGATTGGAAAAGGAGTTCTCGTTGGAAAAATGTTGTTGACAGCAAAGAAGGAAATACCAGTCCGCCTAATGAATGTGAACTGTTTCCCTGCCAACATCAAGAAGGGTACGATCTTGGGAAGCTGTGCCATGGTATCCTCCATCTCCCGCCAACTAGAAGCAAACGTGCAAGAAAGGAAGGTCCCGAAGAAGCTGTTGGAAATGGTCATGTCAACAGCCCAGGAATTGACTCCAGAACAAAGGACAAAAGCGAAGAACCTGATATGTCGCTATCAAGATGTGTTCGAGGTAGAAAATGTATCTAAGGGAAGAACCGACATCGTCAAACACAAGATAGAGACAGGAGAAGAAAGACCCATCCGTCAAGCTCCAAGGAGGTTACCATTGGCATAGCGTGAAGAAGAAGAACGCATTATTCGCGAGATGGAAAAAGGCAATGTGATTGAGCCATCAAGCAGCCCATGGGCGTCACCGGTGGTGCCTGTGAAGAAGAAGGATGGATCCACACGGTTCTGCGTAGACTATCGATTGCTCAACAACGTCACCAAAAAGGATAGCTATCCTCTGCCACGGATTGATGACACCCTGGACACCCTGGCTGGTTCAAAGATCTTCTCGACCTTGGATCTAAAGAGCGGTTATTGGCAAGTGGAACTAGCGCCCGAAGATCGCGAAAAGACGGCGTTTTCCCGTGGTATGGGTCTATGGCAATTCACAGTGATGCCGTTCGGGTTATGTAATGCCCCAGCGACATTCGAGAGGCTAATGGAGACGGTTCTGAAGGGTCTGTCCTGGACAACGTGCATGGTATACCTGGACGACATAATTGTGGTGGGAAAAACTTACGACGACCATCTGAAGAACCTGGAAGGAGTGTTCCAGCGGCTTCGCGGAGCTGGACTAAAGCTTAGTCTCAAGAAGTGCCACCTGTTCCGGAAGGAAGTGAATTATCTTGGTCATATTGTTAATGGGAATGGAATCGCCGTGGACCCAGTAAAGATTCAGGTCGTGAAGGACTGGCCAACTCCCAAGAATAAACACCAGATAAGGAGTTTCCTAGGCCTATGCACTTACTATCGTTGCTATGTTCCCGGATTTGCAGACATTGCTAAACCGTTGACAAAACTCACCGAAGAAGGTCGTCCGTTTGAATGGGACCAACACTGCCAAATTAGTTTTGAGCAACTCAAACAGTACTTGATAAGTGCTCCAATTCTGAGCTACCCTCTCCCAAAAGGCAAGTTCGTCGTAGACACAGATGCTAGCAATGTTGGTATCGGTGGCGTACTCTCTCAGATACAAGATGGACAAGAGAAGGTGATCGGCTATTTCAGTAAAGTCCTGTCAAAGCCGGAACGAAATTATTGCGTTACTAGAAGGGAATTGCTAGCCGTGGTAAAGACGATAGAACATTTCTACAAGTACTTATATGGCAGACACTTTCTCCTGAGGATGGACCATGCCGCTTTAAAATGGCTCCTCCGATTCAAAAATCCTGAAGGACAAGTCGCGCGATGGATTGAACGACTTCAGGAATACGATTTTGAAATCCAGCATCGGGCCGGAACTAACCATAGAAATGCCGATGCTCTGTCGAGAAGACCTTGTGCTGAAGACTGTAAGCATTGTAGTCGTCTGGAGGAGAAAGTAGCCACTACTGCGAGGACGGCCGTTATAGACGACAAATGGCAAGATGAAGAATTGCGACGAGACCAGGAGAACGATCAGGATTTGAAATTGGTTCTGGAATGGAAAAGTAGGGAGGCAAGGTCTACTTGGGAAGAGATAGCACCATGTGCACCATCCGTAAAATCGTACTGGGCGCAGTGGGACTCCATAGTGCTGGATCATGGTCTTCTGAAACGAACCATCGAGAACCAGGAAGGCACGGAACAAAAGACACAGTTACTGATCCCCAAGAATAGGGTGCCGGAAGTTCTGAGGGAGCTTCACGATGGAACTTCGGGAGGGCATCTGGGAATCAAGAAGACTATGGAAAAGGTGCGCGAACGGTTCTACTGGGTGAACTGCAAGGAAGACATAAAGGACTGGTGCAGGAAGTGCGTAGTCTGCGCAGCCAGTAACGGCCCCCACAAACGAGGCAAGGCTCCCATGAAACAGTATAACATGGGAAGTCCTTTTGAGAGAGTGGCCATAGATGTAGCCGGCCCATTTCCACAAACGAATAGTGGAAATAATTACATCGTCGTGGTAGTGGACTACTTTAGCAAGTGAGTTGAAGCATACGCCCTACCAAACCAAGAGGCGATAACTATTGCTGAAGTCCTTGTCCGAGAATGGATCAGTCGGTATGGCGTGCCCATGGAGCTGCATTCAGATCAAGGAAGGAACTTTGAATCGGCTTTATTCAAGAACGTGTGTACTCTGCTCGGCGTCCGGAAAACTAGAACCACTGCACTTCACCCGCAGTCGGACGGAATGGTGGAAAGATTCAACAGAACCATCAACCGACATTTGTCCAAGGTAGTCTCCGATCATCAGAGAGACTGGGACACATACATTCCCCTTTTTCTACTGGCATACCGTTCGTCCGTTCATGAGACAACAGGAGAGATACCGGCAAAAGTGATATTTGAGCGAGAGCCAAGATTGCCCTGCGACCTGAAGTTCGGCGTGAAGCCTGGTGAGGTCCCTACCGACGAAGACTACGTGAACGGTTTACGCAAGAAAATGGACGACATTCACAATCAAGTGCGTCACAATATACAGACGGCCAGCGACCGAATGAAGGAGCATTATGACATCAATGCTCAGAATGGGGGATACCGACCTGGAGCACTGGTGTGGCTTTACAATCCTCAAAGACGTCGAGGTCTATCCCCAAAATTGCAGACGTCTTGGGAAGGTCCTTATAGGGTGACGAAACGAATCAACGATGTCATCTACCGCATTAGAAAGTTTCCGCATGGCAAACCCAAAGTTATCCACTTCAACCGAATGGCTCCTTACAACGGAGAAGAAAATGAAGAGACAGTACAACGGACGCAAGGTTCCGAAGTAAACTTCGAAACCTTCATGTTTCATCACGCCACAGGAAGTAAGGCGCGATTCGGAGTGACCACAGAGAGACAGCAAGACCTTTTTCAAGCGTCCCCGGAGTACAGTCTGGCCCACTGTGTGGCAGAAGACCTAAGGATGTCCAAGGGGATAGCCCAAGTCTTTCGGAAGAAATTTGGTCAGGTCGAGGAACTCCTAAGACAGCACCCTATGGTGGGCAAGAGCCTGCAGATCATCCACACGGAGGCGGAACAAAGACGACACGTGTACTACTTAGTCACCAAGAAGACATCGAGCGGTAAGCCTGACTATCGCAATATTTGGAGAGCTTTATGGAGCCGAAGAGACAGCTGGTGGAAGACAAGGAGACGAAATTAGCCATTCCCAAGATAGGCTGCGGACTAGATGGGCTGGATTGGAGGGTCGTTCACAGCATGATAGAAGTCATCTTCAACGGAACAGGAATTGAAGTTCTAGTCTGCAGTCATCACCCACAGGCCACTGTCGGCAGTAAGAAAACCGTGGACTGCTATTTCTTCCAGACCGGAAGTTGTAAAAAGGGTCCAGCATGCCGATTTCGACATCCTCCTTCAAGGCTATCGCGAGGAACGTTCCGAGACGAAACGTTTTTAAGAGGGGGGCAGTGTAATGATTTGCCGACAGCAGCCGGCGTCCGTCTGTCTCTCGCGTCTTCGTCGACGCGCCTTAGACCAGAAACTTCAGGCGCACCGATATCACGTCAGCGGTGGAATCAGCCCCAGACATTCCGTCGCATACTCGAATGTGCGAAAAAACAACCCGACTTATAAAGCACACGGCCGGTGAATGAAGGACAATTCGGCATTAGACAGTTTCGCATTAAAGTTCCGCGTTAGATTTTCGCTCGGCTGTTAAAATAAATTAGCTTGTAAATAAATGTTAGTGTTAATTAGATTACTTTTAAATAAATTAGTTTATTAACTATTTCGTGTTTTGTTTTAAAATAAGAATTAATAGAACCTTTAAAATCATTACAATATAATTATTATTAAGGGTATTATATTTTTTCAGTAATTCACTGTACGAAAGTGTTCCCTTTTCTGTCGATACTAATTGAATTTCGTCAACAGTTTCAGACACAGACAGTTTTACCTCATCATCTGCCCTAGAAGTGAAAGTTTGAATGTTTATCATATTATTAACTACCTCTTTCTGTTTTCCTTTTAATAGTTTTTCATCTCTTTGAGATTCCAGCTTCGCGTCTGATAAATTTAAAGTAGGTACTGCAATTTTTTTTCAAAATTCTTTTAACAGGTGATCCTGTAAGCATTTACAAAGTAAACATCGTTTGTTTTAAAAAGTATTTCTCTTTCACCCAATAATTCATTTCGCAAGTCTCGTTCATAGTCAACATTCGTGAAATGCACGGAACAAATCTGGCTATTATGTATTTGGATTCCACTCACTTCTTATTGTTGACGAAATAAAATCTTTTTCTTTCGGAAAATTATGATAAATAATATTTACGCCTTTAGCTTTCGTTGAAACGCATTTGTTATTACAGTCAAATACTGCACATCTTCGTCCAGGCATAATTTGTCGTCTAATATGTAACTTAAAAATATATTTAGATAGACTTAGATTCTTGTCCGATGAAAATTGTATAACAAATTCTTATAACGTACACTTAAGAGTCCGCTAAAAGAATTAAAATTAAAAATATACATACTCGCTCATTAACTGCAACAACGTCATAACTCAAAAAAGTTTAAACGGAATTTAAGTGCGATTTACTAACATTCGAATACTAAATACTTTTTGGCAACCTTGTTAGTATATTTAGAAAGAGCAATCAAAATATACTAACAAGGTTGCTAAAAAGTATTTAGTATTCGAATGTTAGTAAATCGCACTTAAATTCCGTTTATTCCGTAATAAACTTTTTTAAGTTATGACGTTGTTGCAGTTAATGAGCGAATTATAACATTACCGAAGCTAGATTTTAATTTAGCAGTTTTAGTTACCTATTATTGATATATACGAAATTATATTTTGCACAAGTCATAAAACAACTTAGGCAAAAACAACTCATAAAATACAAAAGTCAAGAAGAACTGGCGAATTCAAAATTTGGTCACGACACCTGCAGGTATTTTATGGAACTAACGTTTTATCAATGTGCTGTGACCTGTGACAATTAAACGGTGTTTGAAAGAAATTATGAAATTGCTGAAATTTGAAATACAAAAATAATTTGTTAAGAGTTTGAAATTCTCTGTTGTGCAGATTTCAAACAATGTTTGTTTTTCGTAAAACGCCACCATCGGAAATTTAAGTAAGCGACGCCCGTTAGTGACATCACGTGTGGAGGGGAACGGGCTTACATTGCAGCATAGGGAATGAACCATCCTATAAAGAGTTTAGTATCCTTGGATTACACCTACTTAAAGGCAGTACCAAAAATGTCGCACTTACACATTTACAGGTTAGCCCCTGAAACTACAGAGCTGTGTTCATAAAAGACACTCTAGAGTTACTCTTGGTTAATATTGCAGTCTCTCTCGTATAAATGAATTTATGTATTCTGTTTCTTATCTACGAATCATAAAAAACTAAATCAGGCGTGGTTTCCATAGCAACAAACACATTTTCTGCACCCTACTTAAAAGTGCGGCGTAAAAAGTGTTCCCGCTGTCATGGTAATAATATAAACACAAGACTTCTTGAAACAGATAAGCGAGACGTAAAATAAGCAAATAATCATGATTAAGAGAGATACGATTACACGCCCAACGTGCACTCCAAGGTATATTTTATGAACGCAACCCAGCAGTGGAGGTGGTTACTTCCTTACAACTTCATTGTCCGGAAGTTCAATGCGAACAGTTAAATTTACGCTATCCAGAATTATACTCATCTTTCAAGGTAAGCGTCTATGAGGAAAATTTAAAAAAAATTAATGATCCACAATTCTGGCCAGCTGGCTGCAGAATCAATTGGTTTTTTTCGTCTAGTCAAGAATAAGGTGACATAAACAATTGATGGAATTTAAGCAACAATAATTTCGAATCGGAAATAGTTTGTGCATCTAATTTTTCTGAGATCTGTATAAACATTCTAAATGTCAATGTCAAAAAGCGATTGCAAGATGTCGCTACTTAAATTGTTTATTAATTTTATAGTAAAAAAGCTGGAAACCTATGGTATAAAAGGTTCCGCCTCCGACTTAATTAGATCCTACTTAACCAATAGACGTGTTTGTGTGAGACTGGAGGGAACTTTTTCGAAGTATTGTGACTCGAGTATAGGTGTTCCGCAGGGTTCCGTTTTTGGACAACTTCTGTTCTTACTGTTCATAAATGATTTGGTCGATTATATTAAAGAAGGAGAAGTCACACTTTTCGCTGATGATGTATCGGTGGTGGTCTCTGCGTGGAATCTTGAGGAATTAAGATTTAAGCTAAACTGTGTAACAAGTCAATTTAGTAACTGGTGTTCAAAAAATAACCTGATATTTAATCCAGATAAAAGTGTGTGTATTCTTTTTCGTTGCAAACAAAATAACAATAGTGTAATGTTTTCTATAGATAATTCCATAGTACGTTCGACCACTACCACTAAATTCCTGGGCATTCAGCTGAATGAATTTTTTAACAGGGAATTCCATCTGGATTATGTATCAAAGAAACTAAACAGCGGCTTCTACTCTATTCTACAATTGAAAAATGTTGTGTCTAGAGACTGTTTGATAAACATGTACTATGGCATTAATTTACGCGCATTTGTCTTATAATGTAATTTTATGGGGTAATGCTGTAGACTGGATTACAATATTTGTAGCACAGAAACGCATTTTAAGACTCATATTCAATGTAAAACCGGCCGAAACTTGTAGGACCGCATTTAAACAACATGCGATCTTAACATTCCTATGTACGGTGGCGTGCAAAAAAATCGCGTACACCCAGTTTTTGCTGTAGTCGGTCTTAATTTATAATCTGTCAGTGTTAAACAATAAAAATGCCGAACTGACACAAACAGAATCAATTTTAATACTCTCTTAGAAAATGCATGACGAATAAGAGCAGTGGCGGATAATTATGGTCTAAATAAAAGCACTCTTACACGAACAGAGAAGATGTAGATAGAGGAAGAATGTGTAAGTAGAAAAGCAGCTTTGGGACGTTAAAAAAATTCAACTCGTGAGCAAGATGAAGCCCTCTTTAATCATTTGAGGTAAAATCGATCTCAAACAATAGGAGATCTCGTTATTTGTGACAAACCTTCCGGCATTATGGTCAACTGCAGGTCGAAGGATTATAAATTCTGATTCAAAGAATTCGACAAGTGCCAAAAAAAATAGTATTGATGGAAGATCAGAAGCTGTCACGCTTTCTATTTTACTTGGATCATGATAAGGAAGAATTAAGCCAGGATGAAAATTATTGGCGAAATCCTATTTCATTTATGCCTGATAGATCTAGTATTAGAAGCTGATGGAGAAGAGATAAAATATTTAAGTTTATATTTCTTATTCATAAATTCTATTTTATAAAAATAAATGCACCTCTGTTACGTTTGTTTCCCGATACTTTAATAACAAATTCATACTTAAATAAATCGTAACAAGAATATTAAATTCTCAGTTTATAACCTACATTTTTGATAGTATGTCAAAATTCACAAAATACCGATTTACAAAGCCAAAAATAGGTAAAAACTCTGTTACTTGATTTTGAAGGTGTACGCGATTTTATTGCATGCCAGTGTATCTAAACTGTTTTTTATATGCTAAGAAGAACATTTATAATTTTTTTTACGAATTCTCGCTTTCACGACTATGGGTAGGTTCCACTTAACGATTAAAATGATAAAAGTAGCGGTGGCATTGTTCCACATAACGCTCACAACGATCAGAACAATAATAATAGACACCTGGGTGCGAGGCTAGGAAAGCGATCACATCGCCCACAAAATGAACCTGGGTCGGCGTAAGACATCACACGTGACGGCGCGAATTTAATAGTAGATTATACCACGAGTCAATAATGATAGCTATTATTCCCGAGGAAAAGTATTTATGAACCGAGCGCGCAGCGCGAGGGAGTAACACTCCGAGGGAATAGTAGCCATTATTGCGAGTAGTATACTCTACTTTATCTACGACTGGAGGTGTACAAGTAAAAGACTCTTCATTTTCATCCATTTCAGTACAAATTCACAAACACTACGCGTTTAACAATGACAGTTTGGAGTTTGTGTATTTTGTTGCCATGGTATTATTTGATTAGAGAAATTTTGTAATTGGTGAGCAAGAGGGAATAATGACTATTAATCCCTCGTCATTATTCCCTAATAGAATATTGCATGGCATTATTGTTCACAAACCACACATACCGGGTGGAAAGTTTCAAACCCGAACATAGGAAACTTGCATTGTTTATGGAGATTGCTGCTAGCCGTTTAAACGTACAAAAATGATAATAGGCTTAAAAGAGAGAAAATTATGATCAATATTACCTTGCAAAAATTATTGTTAAATGTTAATAATTTCGTGAAAATTAAATTTTCAAATTTCATCTGAAAAATTTAGTTTCCTTGGTATGTCAGATTTGAAACCTTCAATTATTTTTTATTAATTGAAAATAATTTACACGTCACTCCGTCACTCAAAATGTATGATGAATAATTTACACATTGAAACTTTATTAAACGTTCTTAATACAATACATTTTACAGCAGGTATTCAAATAAGACACCGTTTTGCAATAAACAATATCCTAATCGATAGAGAAAACTTTTCATGTCTTGAATTTCACGGAAAATAAATTTCTCTATCCGAAGCCCAACATCACTGTAAAAGATTTCTAAAATAAAAGTCCTTCCTTGTGTGTAATTATTTATGATACATTTTGAGTGAGGGAGAAATTATTTTCAATCAATAGAAAATAATTAAATTTTTCAAACATGACATACTGGTAACTAGATTTTTCAGATGAAATTTAAAAATTTTATTTTCACGAAATTATTAACATTTAGCAAAAATCTTAGTATGGTAATTAATGGTCATAATTTTCTCTTTCCTTTAAGACCATAACCATTTTTGTATCTTTAAATGTCGAGCAGCAATCTCCATAAACGTACTTGTCAATGCAAGTTTCCTATGTTCGGGTTTGAAACTTTCCACCCGGTATAATACTTCCATTATATTTTAGTCGTAGATAAAATATGTAATTGAAAAGTTAACCTAGCATTTTGTATTTTGGACGCAGTTAAACTTAATTACTGTTTTCCATTTTACCGTAGCAATATTCTCTTGAAAACATAAACACAACAGAATCTCTGAACAAGTTCGTGAGAAGGGCACGCAAAAGCCGTTCCACTTCTCTCGCCGTTAAGATCAAATAATACAAGTGAAACGACGTTACGTACTCTACAGAACATAATCATTGTGATCCTTAAGTGGAACCTACCCTTAGAGACTCGTCATGGCAGTCGATTGTATGTAGTGGCACATAATCTACCTAAATATGAAAAGTCCCCAGTTTACGCCGGGATAAAAATGTTTAATAAACTTCCTCAAAGTGTAACTTCATTCTTCATTATCCTTAATAAACTTCAAAAATAAGATAAAACATATTTTGCTGGATAGGTGCTACCACTCCTATGGGTTATGTTATGGGTTTAAGCTTCGCTTAAAGTTAAATTCGAATTGTACAACTGGGCCTTAACCGACGATTTGTACCTATTGTCATAACTACCATTAGTACCTTAACTACTGACTCTGAATATATTATGCACTGAGATTAATGTGTTACATTTTTATTCTAGTTTTCCCTTCACCTTCTGTATTAGTGACAACGCGCGCAAGCTGAACTTCATTTAAGTAGACCATTATTCAAAGCAGCAAATTAAATGCGGTAAAATATGACAGCTCCAATAATTTACTACTTTGACAGATCGAAAGCCAATTTAGGGGCAAGACTTCTATGGAAAAATCCCCAGAAGAATGAAATAAAAAAAAATAATTCTGATGTAATAAATAGGATTATTCCCCATTGAAGGCCAATACAAAAAAAGAATGAGTCAATTTTTTTGTCCGCAAGTTTACAATCCAAGGGCCTTCGGTCCGAGGAGTGCACGCCAACCTAGGGCATATAATTTTAACGCATGTGGTGCCTTCAATGTTTAATGTCTGCTAGATTTGTGTTTCGTTAGATTAATAATAATCTTTAGGGCATTAATTTGAAATAACGCCCTAGGGCAGGCATGCGTGCCCAAAAAAAATTTTTACTAGCACGCGAACTACAGCGTAATATAATTTTATAAATTATTAATTGTTTTCGTTACAATATGTTAAAAGCAAATTTTTTTTCTACTTCGCACATCAGCAATTGGACAAATATTATTTGTAAATTGTTGGCACGCAAAATAAAAAGGTTCGCCACCACGGCCCTAGGACATTACTTCCATGCTAACGTGACTTAAAACTGATCCATTATTATTATTATTATAATTTAGTCGGACATTAATACTTTTCTGAAGTCATCGCCTTCTATTTTCAAAGTTACCTTGTACACATATACATATTTGTATCCTATTTGTATGCTCACTGACAAGTCAAATGTTCTCACTAAACACTCTGTATTAGTATATTAGTGTATGTAGAACCTATTTTATTTATTTTTATCTGTGATGGTTGCCCAACGGGGTCCTAAGTCAAAGACTTGTCAGGACCTCAGGAGCGGGAGTGTATTTGAGTGTGTGTAAAGTGTTCCATGGCTTTGTTACTTTCAAACCTCCTCGCCGTTTAAGGGGAAGCAGTGTCGAATTTTATCCCCAACACTGAAGGGTGTCTGAAGTCAATCACCTCCGAGAAAAATCCCGAGCGCGGTTCGAACCGAAGACCATGCGGTTGCAAGGTCGGTCCCTTACCACTTGGACCGGCGAAGCATGGCTTGGCTATGTTTCCATGGCCAGCTCCATTAACATTCACTGACGTGTACCGTGAATTTTTTATAACACGCGTTTTTTTAAAAATGCCATAAAGGTTGGCCATGAAAATTAAAACTCATGTCGTAGCTTGGCATGTAACACATGCCAAATCTGAAAATTTAGAGTAAATGAATGGAACTAAGACATGAATTTTCTTTTCCACAGCCACCCCTTATGGCATTTTTAAAAAAACACATAGTATCTTTGAACATACATAAATATTCCTATGTTTTAAAAAAACATGTCAATGCATTGCAGGATATGGAAGTAATCTCCTAGCAATTTAAAAAAAAATAAATGTGCTGTCAGTGTTAATTATGAAATGTCATGATTTAAATCCCGAAATCTTACGAAAATCTTTGCAAGCATAAGATAATTGCTTAGCACATTGTTTAAAACGTGAAGGAGAATATTTCGAACGTTTATTACAGTGTTTTTAGTAATAAAATAAATCTTAAAATTACTTTATTGAAATTCGTTTTCTTTCATCATATGTAGCTGGTATACCCTTGCAATGCATTGACTCGTTTTTTTTTTAAACTGAATATAGGAATATTTACATTGTATGTTCAAAGTTAAAAAAAAAAAACTCATGGTATAATGTTTAGATAAGAGTTGAGCCATGTGGATCCAATATCAAAAACCATTTGATTTTTTAAGTTATTTTCTCCTGTCATTCTTTATTTATTAATGACAAATAAATTGATCGTATTATTTAAGAACTTATACTGTGTGTTTTTTTTTTAAATGCCGTAAGGGTGGCTATATTCATGTACTATCGATATCATAAAAAACTAGGACAACTTTTCAATCCAGTAGCCATGCGTTTCCATTATTTTATTATATTGAATGTTACTTTGCTGTCAAGTCAGTACTGTGTTTTAGTTAACGCTGAAATTCTCAGAAATGTATCCAACTGTGACACTATTTTCTATGCAAACAGCTATCCTAGCTTTTAAAACCATATTTACTGTAGAAATGATTGACAATTTCAAATAATTTTAAATTTGTGGTCGGGAGCAGTTTTACACAGCTTAAAAAATCTTGTCCTAGTTTTTTATGATAGCAATAGTACTTTAAATTATCAGTTTTGGCATGTTAGATGCCAAGCTACGACATGAGTTTTAATTTTCATGGCCAACCTTTATGGCATTTTTAAAAAAGTACACCGTATTTGTAACGAGTGTTCAATTGAAAAAACGGTCTAGGTAGCTATGAAATTATTCTGAACGTATAGCGTAGGGTTCTTCATACGACTAGTGTCACCTGCATTTCTAATCTCACTTTAACTCAAAGAAAACATTTCAAAAATTAACATTTATTACTGTAACTTACAAAACTTTTTACAACAATTATAATAAATGCTGAAAGTCTGTACCTTCTTCTTGAAAACATTTCAAGGTTCTATGCTTAATTGCGTTCATCAGGTTTTTTTAAGACACGAGGAGATTCCTTCAGTTCTTGAATTTTATTAGCAATCCGCTGTCTTAGGTCATTTAAATCAGCAACTGATGTGGTAAATATGGAGTTCTCTATGTAAAGCCACAAGAAAAACCACAAACGGTTAAATCACAGGACTTCAGAGGTCAAGGAATTACAGTGTTCCGACTAATAATTCTGTCCAAAAACTTCTTCAAAGCACCATGCCACTGAATACGTCCAATTTCCATCAATTTTTGCAAGAAATTTACAAAATACTTGCCAAAACATTCCAAAAAACTTTGAACAGCTTTCAAGTTTTGTTGACACATGATTAACCGCCGTCAATTTGTCAAAGTTGAAATATAAATTAAGTTAATCATGACCTACGTTCCTAACAACAAAAGCATGTGACAGCCTTCTTGACCGTTTTTTTTTTTTATTGAACGCTTAGTTTATAATGAAAAAGGATACGTAAGAAACATGTAATGCAATATTACAATATAATTTAAAAAGGTAATTCAAACGATTTTGATGTCAAATTTCACATTGCAACATTTTACCACTGCACGTTTTACTGATTTCTTTACATCTTTTACACTGATTCCTTTCCAAAGATTGTGTGTAACGTTTATACTGTAAAATCTTATTCTGAAAATTGCATGTAATATGCAAAATACCTAGCTGTTTATTATAGTTTCCTGTTTGTGATAATTTGGAGTGGATTAATTGATGAAATTTGACAGCTTTAAATGAAAAAATTATTATTTTTAGAAATTTAGTTTTTAAGGAAATTACTTTCAGTATCACTGCAAATAGTGTTGGAATTACGTCTTGTTTAAGAATTCTTCGTCTAAATCGGACAACTATTACATGCTGAAATTGTCAAATACACAATTGACATCCTCCATTATAGGTACTTACAAAATTTTACCGTTTCTTATTTCAAATACTTTTTAATTTTGAATGTTTTTAAAAATGTACGAAACGAAAAGCCCCGATTTGTACTTTTCTTACAATTAAATGCTGAAATACTTAAGCATAATGTCAAAACTAAATTGTCAAATTATATAAAATCATATACTTACTCCTTGAAACTGGTTCCAACCAATTAAAATGTGCATCATACATGGCCCAACTCTTATCTAACTTATATACAGGAACTCTAGTTTGAAACATATTTAGAGTTCCTCCCAGGCCGATAGAAGTCACTATTTAGAAACAAAGTAATCTGTAATGTTTGCACCACAGTTTGCACGTACTATCGCTGACACTATAAACAGAACGAGAAGCAATAAAACTGTGCGAAACTCGACCTTATTGCACCGGCATGATGTGAGCCTTACGCTCAGGTCATAAAATGTGTTAATCTAGGATGCCAGGTATAAATCTTGGACAGGAAAAATACGCTTTAGGAAACGGGTATTAAAATTGAATATTGAATTAGCAAATATAAATTTGGGGTCTCATGTTCGTATCTTTTATTTCTGCATATTCAGTCAAACACAAATAATTTCGGTTTCAACAATTCCTTTTTTGTAAATAAATATTTCTAGGATTTATTTTTTATAATAAATTTACTTTTTACTATTATTGTACTATTATTTTTTCTCGGATAAGTAAACTACGATCAAATTCTTTTGTTACACTAAAATTAGCATACATATGTGTGAGAATTCCTTATATAGTGCTTACTTTATTTTTTTTCTGAGAAAGATTGGGTAAAAACGAATTGTATTACATGTTATATAAAGAAAGTTATTTTGAAATGTTTTTCTTTCTAAACAAAAGAACAATATTGAAATTAGAAATTAAAAATTATATTCCACAGCTTAACGTATGAAACTACTGAACATGTCTCTGAAATTACTTGTTTTTATTCAGCAGATCAAATAAACATTATTATTATTATTATAACGATAAGAAGTTTTATTTTCCACTGGAAGTGCGTCGCCAAGAACCAGCAACTCCATTTTTAATGGAGTAAAAAATTTGTCAGTATGAACAAAATTTCAAAATCTCAACTAAATGTTGGATAAGTGGATAGTTATTTCTTTTCCATGTTTTACTGATTATTGTTATTGATGTTTAATAAATTTTACAATAATAATCATTTGTATTTAACAATTGTTTACTAGTTTTTTTGTCTGTTCTGATTGTTGCTGTTTTTTAAATATTTGTATAACTGAGATTAATTAATATTACCTACAGTATCTTCGCAAAGACTTTCAAAATTTAGTAGCTTAATATTTTAATTTAGCTTTATTCATTTTGACAAAACGTCTGTAAATTCTTTAAACAAATATAGTTTTACTGGATAAAAATTTGTTTTCTTCTCCACATAATACTTACAGGCTATCCTAATTTTTGCAAAATGCTTAATATGCATTAAATAAATCAAAATGGAGTGCCGTTTCAGAAACTAACTATAAATATTATTTCTAAGTATATATTTAACTGGAAAATAGTATAGTCACTGGCTTACTAATCATTATAACATTGGTTTTAATTATTTAAATTCTTAAAATTAGCTCCGAAATGTTTAAGCTTATAGTATTATGCTGGCTAACATAATTTGTCCATTTCATTACTGACTGAATATAAACGAATTCTTATATATTTATGAAATATTAATAAATTAATTGAAAATGACTTTATTATTTAAAACGAATAATTATAATATTAACATCAGAAAATTAATTCTAACAGGATTCTAATATAGGAAAACAACTGATTTGCTTATTTTAATTTCAAATGAGCAAACCAGAAGAGAATACTCCAGATGTTTACCCCTGCACCGGCAGGTAATGCAATAAAATGTGCTATAAGGCTCAATTTCGCTAGGTCGTAAGAGGCATTAGTACCAAGCAAATTTTCAATCGTTCTGTTTATAGTGTCAGCGATAGTACTGTTACCACGGTTACCTTTTTATTTAAATTTTGATTTAAAGCGCCTGTCAGAAGTGAAAGTGTTAATTCAGTTTCTTCTTATTTATTTATTATTATTGATTGCTTTATTGCGGATTTCTGTTCACGTATTCTATTCATTTTTTCTGTTTATAGTGTTTTTTTTTTTCTGGATTACAAGGTAAGATTTCTATGTAAAAATATAGTCCGCTTAGAAGATTTCCGGAATTTTTAAGTTTCTGTCAATATATTGCTTATACATTTTTATTCTGGATATCTTAAGAGGGCATTATTTTTGTCAAAATCAGATTGTAAATTTCAGTTGAGACGATGGCAAGTGTCTCTGCAACTTATGTTGTTCTAATTGAAAGAAATGTTTCTTAAATGTGTATACTTTTTCTGAATCTTGTAATTTTGTCTTGTATTTGTAAATAACGAAATAAAGACAATTTTAACCATATCTTTGATTTTTATTGCTGAAGATATTAAATATTTCTGATTATATAGAAATGTTCACATGTAAAATACAGGGATGGGCAAAATTCTGGAACCATGCTAATATCGTCTGTACCGTTAGTTCAATTTTTGTGAAAATTTGCATTAATATACAAGACTTTCTGGCGGATCTGATTAGCAAATACTCGTTCGACTGAGACTTCCGGGTTAACCGGAAATGACATCAACTTTTGTTTTTTAAATGAAACATCCTGTATATTTTTTAAGGCTTCGAAAGAGCTCTCTCTCAGGAATTTAATGATATAAAAAATTAATTCCTGCGATGTTAAACTACCACAATAGACAATTTTTAAAATTTTTCTGTAGGTATTTTTTTTTATCATGTGAGCCATGAAGTAAAATTGGAAAATAGAAACTAAAATTGAATAATATTGACAGAGTCAATGTTAATTAACTCAATATGGCTCAATTAACAGAAAAAGAGCGAATACAAATACTGATGATGATCGGTTTTGGTGACCGCATAAGAACACAGCAAGAAGTTTGCAATCTGTTTAATAACTTGCATCCAGATCGCAACCCTATATCTCGAAGTGTTGTAAGCAAAACTCTGAGAAGTTATAATTTAACAGGAAGTGTTAGAAATTTAAGTAAAAGCGGACGATCGAATACTGCAACTAATAACACTGTTGTTGAGGATATTGCTCTCGAATTGGAAGAATTACCTCAAACATCAACCACAGTTCTGGCGTTAAATCATGATGTAAGTCGCAGATCGGTTTCGAGAGTACTAAAACGGGAACACTATTATCCTTATAAACTGCAATTGGTACAGGAGCTAGTAGATGATGATAATGACCGCAGGATTGAATTTTGTGAACGAATTATGGAAGAATGTAATAACAATGAAAATTTGTAAATAATTTATTATTTTCCGATGAAGCTACATGTTGTTTAAACGGAACGGTAAATCGCCATAATTATAGATATTGGTCTAATACCAATTCTCATTGGATTCAAGAGGCCCATACTCAACGCCCGCAAAAAGTAAACGTCTGGGCTGGAATTCTGAGAAACCGAATTATTGGTCCATTTTTTATTGAAGGGACAATAACAGGTCAGAAGTATATTTGATTAGAACAGATTCCGCATTATTTCAATGAACTTGCGAGAAAAGTTATGTATTCGTGTAAAGTACCTTCTTGCGAGAACGACGCTTTTAAAAATTGTGAAAATAAAAAATTCTTCAAATTTCCCGTGGATCCTGAAAGGAGAAATTTGTGCAAACAATTTTGTAACATCGAAGAGAATTTGGACAAAGTTCTTAACTACCGTGTGTGTGAGGATCATTATAAAGTTAATCTAAAGTTAAATATTGGTATTCTGATAGTGTGGTTAACATTTTCATCGTTCTAATCAGTGCAAAGAAAATTGTTAACCTATTTTGACAGTATTGTATATTACAGAATTCTAGGAATAATAAAGTTATTATACACACATCGAAATAATCTAGGGGACAAGCACTAAATCATACATTGCGCTGCGAGAAAGCGTCCGTTTTGTGAACGTATGTAAAAAATTGTTAACTGACGCAAAAGTCTTTATTCTGAAATAAAAATTAACAAGCAAAAAATCCTAAATTCCGAAAAAAACAAAAATTGTGTTCTGTATGGTTTTTTATTTTGTGTAAAATAAAAAAGACAAGTCATCAGTACAATGTAGGCCCTCCACGACTATTGATTACTACTCTACATCTGTTTAGCATACTCAGAATTAAATTGTCTATTTCTTGCTGCTGTATGGTATTTCACTCTTCTCTAAGGCCGCAGTCCCATTGCAACAACCACGTTCGTGCACAATCGTGTGCAAGTGAACACGATCGAGTAAAAATTATCTATGCAGTCTCACTGACATCGATCAGTATAGAGTAACAACGGCGCTCTGAACAATTTATTTGAATTTACCGCTCTTCGTGTTTCAATCGTGTACAGTCTCCAACGATTTTTTTCTATTTAGTTATTTTATTTCGTTACTAATCCACTATATATTGTTTATGAATACAATCGAATATAACATTCGCGTAGTTGTAGTTCGATAATTTTCAAACAAACACCTTGGAATCCCGCAACGCATGCGCAGAGGTATCAAGTACTGTCGAGCGTCGACTAAAATTTAGAACAGTTTTAAAAATTAAACTGGTCAATGGCACGCGATCGTGTTCGATCGTGCTTGGTTGTAACAATGGGACCGGGCGCATTTAAAGGTACCGGTTTAAAGTTTAATCGCTCGTCCATGATCGTTCACACTCGATCAGTGGGACTGCCACCTAAGGCATTCAATAGCCCGCCATACACACAGCGTCTTATGGAAGGTTTTGGTACGTGGCACACTAAGTACTCGTTCCAAATTCCCAGCGCGCCGAGTACGCTATTGCCCACAAACTACCAAAAACAAATTAACATATTCAGATAATAAATTTGGACAGAATTTGCAGATTCTGACTGCGTATTCGGAGCGCTAAGATGTTCTCCCTAAACACACGAGCAAGTCTGCGTGCCTTATATGTCACGAACCAAGAGCGATGGATAAATCCTTATGTGTATGGCGGGCTAATGAGTTGATGTCTTGTTTGCAACAAAACATTTTGGCGCAAAACACGTCTGCCGAGTATATCCCTTAATGGGCATACACACGGTCAGGCAAGCCTTCGCGCTTGCTTGAGAGGCAAGTCTGCGAGCAAGTGTGATAGATTCATTTAGGCCAGGAACGCACCATCAGTTCAGCGTACACACATTCGCACTTACCTCCGAGCCTCAAAACGTTCAGTTAGGCGCGAAGGCATACTTGACCGTGTGTATGCCCATTTAGGTGTTCAATCGGGTTTAAATCGGGTGATTGTGCAGGCCACGCAGTGTTGATTTGATTTTGTTCAAGAAATACACGCACTAACCTAGCCGTATGTGGATGGGCATTATCACGCATAAGTTGCAAGTTTTCTCCGATTTCCTGTGCATACGGCAAGACAACAGGTTGGAGAATATTTCACGATAGGTGGCACCGGCCAAATTGCCTTCCACAGAAATGAGCTACGTCCTTTCGCCGATACTAATACCTCCCCAAACCATGACTATCCCTGCGTGGTAGCTGTGTATTTCTTGTGCGGTTGCATTACGAGATCGTCTCCATATTCTTGTTTTTCTCGTGTCCGGTGGTAAACCAAAGCGAGATTCATCTGTGAACAAGACTGGGACCCATTCTTAGCGTTGCCAGTTCAGGTGTTCTTGTGCCCACTGTAACCGCTGTCCGCGATTTCCACGTGATAAAACGGGGACCCTCTAGAGACGTCGAGCATAGAGACCAGCTTCATAGAGTCTGTTGCGCACAGTTTGATCACTCACTAACACATTATGCGTATTATGTACCTAAGTGAACGATCAATTCTGAAGTAGTTAAGCTGCGGTTTCTGAGGGCTTAAAAATCTATCCTGAACTCCAGTAGTTGCCCTTGTACGCCCTGTATGTTGTTCACACACATTACCAGTTTGTTGATACCTCAGCCATAAACGATTAATAACATTTTTATTAGTGTTAAGAGCTTCGGCAACTGCTCTTCGAGTTGCGCCACCTTCGAGCATGCCAATGGCACATAATTGTGTATGGCGATCTAAATGATGTATTTCCATCTCGAATCAATTAAAGACTGCATAAAATTTACAAAACTCAACAACAGAAACAATATAATGCCAGATAAGTTTTTGTGTATTCTACAAGAAAACGATGTTTCCATTTTTGTGATAATTTTTCACACAAAATTGTGGCCACATATTGATAAACACGTGCACAGTCATCTACAATACAATTGTTGTTACTTTTGCGGATATATATAATTTTTCTACTTGTCCCTTAGATTATTCTGATGTGTTTAGTTAATTTTTAAATTTCGCGGCATAGTTTGTATCTCAAATAGGGGTGTGTATTCTAACTAACTAATTCCCTGCCTCAAAACTGAGGACGCAACTGTTTTAATGGACCGCGTTAGTGATGACGTCAAAATAGACACGAAATTCGAATTCGAGTCATTCCTACTTTGATGTGAAATAAATTGCACCTTACAGCAAAGGCAATAAAGGTCACTTTACAAGGATCACTTTTTGAGTGGCTCATATGCAAGTATTAGAAATATTTAAGACATGAAGTGTCCCAAACTGAATAACTTGAAGTTTTAACTAAACACCTGAATTGAAATCATCCGTCTAAAGCTGCGGTTTGTTAGGACAGTGCGCGGCGCACGACGCAAACGTAAAGCAGACGCGCCAAGAAAAGTGCATTTAAGTTTTGCGCCAGCATGTTTTGTTAGAAAATGTCGCAAAGTAAAGCAGACACGCTAAGCAGAATGCATTTGCATTTGAAGAGTATAGATAAATGACAATCTGTCGTGAGTCGAGCTCGACGTTTGCGTCGAAATCTGTTGCACTCAGGTTTCGACGCAAACTCACAGCGCGTGAGTTGAGCAGAACGTTTTCGCTCAGCTTCACGTACTCTAACAATCCACCTTTATTTAAATCAAAGCCCTAGGTCTCAGCGCACGTATGTCGCGCTCGACTTACTGTGAGTTTTGCGCCGCGCACTGTCCTAACAAACCATAGCTTAAGGTATCCAGTTTGTTAAATGGACCTTTTTACGCACGTCATTGAAATTTATCCATATGAAACAAATCAATACTATTTAGTCAAATCAAGTACTGTTTAAATAGTAACTGTAAAAAAAGGTTATGCAACCGTTATGTTTTTGCGAATTTAAACGTTTTCCTGGCATTTTATCAAACAAAATTTTCTAATTATTGTATTCTAAATGTTTTTAAATAGAGATATATTAAAACTAAATGAGGTTGTAAGGCAAAATTCAATTTGAAAGAAGGCAAAACATCAAATTAAGCAAATGTCAGATTTACATTTGACATAACTTGATTACCGCAGTATTTTATAATCTTTCCTTATCTGCCACTTGCAAACCATATGTCTTATGTTAAAGAAATTCGCATAAAGGCGATCCTTTTTCAATCCGAACGATTGATGTAGATAGCTACACATACAAATTGTTTTTACTAGTGTCGTTTGATAATGACGTGCGTAAAAAGATCCATTTAACAAACATGTGTTTAGCAGGGAATACACGATCCCACATGTCTTAACACATGTACGCGCGTACATGTTCGCCGAGCATCAACGTGCGTGTGTTGGCCCGAAAAACGCTTCGAACATGTACGCACATACAAAAAGTCCGTCGAACTTGTTTTCTGGTTTTCCTGAAAACAAGTGCGTGCGTTGATGTTTGCACGTACATGTTCGACCGTGTGGTTGCCAAACGCACATGTTCGCCACGGACTTATTCAATGCAGTACGTCGACGTCGTGCATAAGCTTTTCCACAGCACCTCAAGACAGCCAATTTATGATTTTTAATAAATAACTTTTCGGCAATGTGTGGTGGCAGATCCTCCAATTGGAACTATTAAACTGGGGATTTATTACACCTTTATCACTTTCAGATAGCTGACGGCTATTATTAGGTGCACGCCACTGCCACCAAAAATGACTCTTCAAATATCGTCTTGGTTGATAACTGGACTGTGATGTCTTAAGACATGTTCGATCGTGTGTATTTGACGTTGATGTTCGGCGAACATGTACGCGCGTACATGTGTTAAGACATGTTGGATCGTGTATTCCCTACTTTTAAGGCGAAACAAAAATGTTGCAGCACTATTGTCGTACAACATTCGCACGGGCTACTGCTATTCGAATACATAACCTCTTATTGTCACTTGCTTCTGTTGCGTATGTTCGATAGTTACCTGTGTTTACTGTTTTTGTGATCGTTGGTGTTTGTTCTGTTTTCTGTTTATCTGATTTGGTTCGTCGGTGCTTGCTCTGATTCTTTATGTTCATAACTTTACGTTATGTACGATAACAAAAAGTGTTACATCAATTTCATTTCACTATAAATAAATATTTTTGATACCTTAGACTTAGACGGATGATTTCGAGTCAGGTGTTTAGCTAAAACTTCAAGTTATTCATTTTAGGACACTTCATGTCTTAAATATTTCTAATACTTGCGTACGAGCGACTCAAAAAGTGACCCTTGTACTGTTACCTTTATTGCCTTATGCTCTAAGATGCAATTTATTTCATACCAATATGAGAATGACTCGGATTCGAATTTCATGTCTCCTGTGACGTCATACTAATACGGTCCATTGTCAGCCATTACTATGGTAATACGAGCCCTGCGTCAAAAGTATTCGGCTACCTTCCTTTGATAAAGAAAGAGACAGTTAATAAATTACTCAGTGGTAGATTATTTTTCTAGAATAATAATAATAAACAAATATAAATTTATATAATTTTAAATAAAATTTTGATATTTAAATTCTAATAAAGATTTTATTTTCAAAAACAGCTATACCAGCTAAGCGAATACTTTTGACGTAGGGCTCGTAGTGTCCCTTCCCGTCACTAGTAGCATTCCTTTCACAAACTAGAACAGTTTTGAACAGCTCAAGTGCACCAAGCCCTTGTCCCATTCACTAATGTAGGTGGAAGTGCGCCGTGCACTAGAACAGTTCACACGAGATTCCCCTCACCCCTCATGCATCATCTTATGAGGTGGTGCTCGACGCATTGTGAGGTTATGTTGATGTCATTTGAATTTTGTGTTCATTTCAGAACAGTACAGAACAGCTCAGTGCGTACGTTGCAAGGAGCTTGAAGCTCGTGAAAGGAATGCTACTAATGCCATTCACTTGGTTTCTTCGTCAGAGCAGACCGCCCAGGCCGTGTTCTCGATTTGTACTACTAAAATCATAACCATGAAATTAAAAATAAACATAACCGTTTCAACTGACGCCTATATTTCATTGTGATACCAACAAGAATGTCACCCTAACTCGCCTACTCTGACAAGGAAACCGAGTGAACGGATAATATGAACTGCTATAACTTAAACTGCTAGAGTGCAAAGAGATCGTGAATAGATTAAAATAAGTGGGCTCGTTTCACTTCAAAACTCAGAGTTACTCAGCGTCACTCAGTAACCTTGAAAATGTGTGTTTTTTAACCGGTTCGCTGTTGAGATTTTGTGAGAAATTGTATTTCCCCGCACCCCGCACTGATCAAATACATAATAAATAGGTGAGAATGCACGCGTAAAAAAAAATATGTAATATTTAGCGGAATGTCTAATTTGATATTTACTGATCTGAGTCGAATGTAAAACGAACACACCTAATAAATGTCATTAATACTTTTTTAACTTACAAGTAAACAAAAGTAAACTAACATTTTATTTCGTTCAATGTTTGTCTCTAATAATTACAAATGTGTTGCAAGTCGGTTTTCATTGCAGTGGATCCCCAGATTATCCTTCGGACAGCTGTTTCGGCCCTATTTGGAGCCTCGTCAGCAGAAGAGTATCTCGAGAATCCCACTGCAATCTCACCGACCTGCCCTAGTTATCTTGGAATCGAGCACATTAATAACCAATAGTTTAGAATGTGACATCTTGCGGCCGATTTTTGACCTAAAATTGTGTGAGAAATGACAAACAGCAACCAGTTTGCTGTCTAATAAGTAGAAAGTCTACGTTTAGCTGAGTTTTTTTATGTGCGGTAGTTGACCAAGTAGAGACGGCATATTTCTTCCGCGACCTTTGATGCAGTAACATATTGTTCGACTCTGAGCACCTGCAGCGACGTCGAGCTCGCCCACTGTTATCTATGCATCGTACTGTGTTACGACCCCACTCTTTCGAAGCGTACGCTCATGGTAAATCAACCCGAGCTAAACATAGACTATCTACTAATAAGTCATCGCACACAAAGCGGCCAAGTATTGCTTTTACAGCAAAATTGAAAATTTAGAAATTTGTTGCAATATGGTTTTGATTGCAATGGATTCCTCGAGCATCCCCTGGACAGCTGTTTCAGCCCTATTGGTGTCTTGTCAGCAGATATTATGACCTAAATTGTTGGTTACTTACTAATGTAAAGGGTTTTCAAATAAAAAACTTCTCAGGCAGGCCATGAAAACATTTGATGCAATGTAATTTTAATGGAGTAATAGAAAGTCATGGTCTGCCTGAGAAGTTTTTTATTTGAAAGCCCGATACTATCGACATCATAAAAAAACTAGGAAAACTTTTAAATCCATTAGCCATGCGTTTCTATTATTTTATTATACAGTGTGGTGATAAAGTAACGCACCAAGCGCAAAAACACCCTTAGCGTTGACATTTACGAAAAACGCTCGGACAGGTCGATTTTATTTTTAAAAAAGACATCTTTTACAACCAATTTTAATTTTATGTCAGTTACCACTTTTGCGCCATGACATCATCGACATTTTTTTTTAATGACAACCTACTTTTTTGAAAATGTCATTTGAAAGCATCCATTTTTCTGAGTACAAAAATGTTAATGAATCACTAATGCATAAGAAAATTTTTAAGAAAAAATTATTGAAAAATGGAGATGTGATTTTTAATCTTTAATCTTCAATTTAAAATAATACTTTCTTATAAAAACATAACAAAACAACTTAATAAAATTACAATAAATATTGAAAATGTCCTCCACCAACCACTTAACAGTGACCAGCTCGTGTGTAAAAGCTCTTAATGACTCTTGCGATAGTTTCACGCCTAATGTTATTCATTTCCGCTCACCTGACTTAACTCCCCTAGATTTTTTTTTGTGGGGTTTTCTAAAAGGTCGAGTTTACGTGAACAAACCTCAAAATTTGGAAGGACGGAAATGAATAACACTAGCCGTGAAACCATCGCAAAAATAATTAACAACGTTTACATACCAGCTGGTCACTGACAAGTGGAGGACATTTCCAACATTTATTGTAATTTTATTAAGTTGTTTTGTCATGTTTTTTCAAGAAAGTATTATTTTAGGTTGAAATTTTATTAAAATTAAAAATTACATCTCCATTTTTCAATAATTTTTTTTTTTTAATTTTCTTATGCATTAGTGATTCATTAACATTTTTGTACTCAGAAAAATGGGTGCTTTCAAATGACATTTTCAAAAAAGTAGGTTGTCATTAAAAAAAAATGTCGATGACGTCACGGCGCAAAAGTGATAACTGACTTAAAAAGATGTCTTTTTTAAAAATAAAATCGACCTGTCCGAGCGCTTTTCGAAAAAGTTAACGTTGAGGGTGTTTTTTCGCTTGGTGTGTTACTTTATCACCACACTGTATATTAAGGTCAAGTAATAACTTGGCACTTTACTGAGAGATGAATAAACCGGGCCTTAATCTTACTTCATTATCAAGTCAGTAAGAGCATTTTTGTTAATACCCAAATTCTGAGCAATTTGTCTAACTGTGACACCCTCTCCTATGTAAGCAATTATTATCCTAGCTTTTAAAACAACATTTACTTTAGGCATGACTGACGGTGATAATTTCTTTTAAATATATGGTCGGGAGCAGTTTTACACAGTTAAAAAAGTCTTGTCCTAGTTTTTATGGAAGCAATGGTACTCTATTCCGAGATAACTAGGACAGGTCGGTGAGATTGCAGTGGAGTTCTCGAGCTACTCTTCTGCTGCACTTATCATTGTTACAGTAACAATGAGGTGATCAAGTAAGGAATAAATTCATTATTTCCTGAATGCTCAATGTACACGAAAAATGCCGGGACAAATCTATTTTAGATTTTTGTTCCGGATCTGATGGTTAGGTAAAATTTTTATTTTGATTGCTATTTGTCACTGGCGACGTCATTGAATTTTTTTTAAATGAAATGTCCACATTTTAATCAATTAATTTGAAGGTTCATAATTTACTCTTTTTGATAGTAATAAGTATACGATTTTTGACATTTAAATATTGAAAAATGGTCTAGAGAGGAATTTAATCTTGATCATTCAGGAAGCCATGGAATACGTTTTTAGTGCGTATGTAAATCATAAATGGCATTAAAAAAAGCGAAAATACTGATAAAAGCTAAATTGTCACTTTAAACTGTAATAAATGAAAAACAGAAAAAAAAAACTTGTCGATATGAAGGAAGAAGGAAATCATAGTGTCTCAGATGTTCAAACTGTCTACCATTTTCTAATTGACAATTGACTACCCGATTAAAAAAATCGTCCTGCACAAGATTTATAATGTCTGGAGTAATCAAGCGGATTTCTTGTTTTATTCTGTCTTTCAGATCTTTCATATTATTCGGTCTATTTACATAAACGAAACTTGATTACTTCCTATGGGGGCTATGATCTAAAAGACAAAATAACATAAGAAATCAGCTTTATAAATTTTGTGCTAGACTTTTTTAATCGGGTAGGAGTCTTGCACAACATTTTTAAAGCTGATTTCTTATGTTATTTTGTCTTTTAGATCATAGCCCCCATAGGAAGTAATCAAGTTTCGTTTATGTAAGCAGACCGAGTAATCTGAATGATATAAAAGACAGAATAAGACAAGAAATCCGCTTGATTACTCCAGTCATTATAAATCTTGTGTAGGATGAATTTTTTAATCGGGTAGGATATTGTCAATTAGAAAATGGTATACAGCTTGAACATCTGTTATATGAGATACTATGATTTTCTTCTTCCTACATATCGACAAGTTTCCTTATTTTTCTTCAATTTTTCATTTAATACAGTTTAAAGTGACATTCTTAGCTTTTATTAGAATTTTCGCTTTTTTAATGCCATTTATATGTGCAGTGAGAACGTATTCCATGGCTTCCTGTGTGATCAAGATTAAATTCTTCTTTTGATCATTTCTCAAAATTTAAATGTCAAAAATCGTATACTGTCGAAAACAGTAATTCACGAGCCTTCAAATTAAAGCTCTGTTCCAACCACACTTTGTGACGGTTTCGAAACCGTCACAAGGCGTGGTTGGAACAGTGGTGGAATAAAATGTAGTCATTTCATTTGAAAAAGAATTTCAGTGACATCATCAGTGCCAAATAAAAACTTTACCTAGACCACCAGATCCGCAACAAAAATCTAAAATTGACCTATACCGGTGTTTTTCGTGTACATTGATGAATTTAGACATGAATTTATTCCTTACTTTATCATCTCACTATATTTATTACATTAATTATAAACGTTTTTATAATAATTTTTAACAATAAATTTTAAAAAAAGGGAAAATAAAAAAGAATGCGGGATTGCTGAGTTTTGATAACTTGGGGGTACAAAAGTGGAAAATAAAGTTATCTAAAAAATAATTGACACAGAAATTAATGCTATTTAAGTGTTTTCACATTACCTAATGCTAATTACTAAATTTTTAACGTTATATTTTTTTATATCACAAAATCTTTTAAGCGGACACTAAATAAACATGAAGGAAGATTGTAGACTAAATACATGCAATTTTATCAGTAACGGAATGGGAATATTTTTTCCTTAACCAAACGTGAATTATATACAGCGAATTTTTTTTAAGTGTGCCCATAGGGATTTACATGCTAAAAATTTTAAAAACATTTAAAAAACAAAAGTTGATATCATTTCCGGTTAAACCGGAAGTCTGATTCGAATAAACAAATGTTAGTTAGATCCGCCTTAAAATCTTGTATACTACTACAAATTTTCAGAGAAATCGAATTAACGGTACAGACGATATTAGCTTAGTTCCAGACATTTGCCAAACCCTGTATTTTGATTTTTAACATTTTTACATCATTTCAAATTTTCAGTGGGTGGTAACTCATTTTTTTTAAATGAAACCTCATATGTTTCTTAGCCTAGTTTAACAGATTTTTTTTTCCTGAGTACGCTAATACCAAATTCATTTTATTTTCTTTGAAAATCATTTAAAGCAGAGCATGATTTATTGAGGCTTTACGCCCGCTCTGTTTTAAATGACTTTCAAAGAAAGTATGAAGCATTTGGTTTCGACCCACAGAAAATTTAAAATGCTGTAAAAATGTTAAAAATAAAAAAGCAATCAAAGCAGTGATTTTCTAGAAATACTTAATCGTATTAGAACGAAAATACACGATTCGTAGCTTTCTAGATTGAAAAACAAAAAAGTTTTTTTTATCGTTGTGATGGAAATCAAAATTACCTAATGATACATATTCGCACTCGCAATGATCTGCAGATTCGAAATATGTAAAAATATATAGGCGAAACCGGAAGTCCTACCTCTGTAGTACGTCAGAAAATTAATTTTTTTGTTCAATTTATCCTTTTCAAATTTAATGTAAATCAATTAAAAAAATTAAAATTCTAGAAGGGTGAACACATGGCGTGGGACACAACGTTAAAAATTTAATAATTAACATTAGGTAATACGAAATAATTATTAAGGTACCAAGGGCGTTATAAGGTTTATAACGCCTGAGGTCGGCAGTGTACAACCCGAGGGCCTTCGGCCCTAGGGGTATACGCCAACCGAGGGCGTATAATTTTACCGCCCTTGGTGCCTTTAACGTTTAATATCCGACTAGTTTTGTATTTCGCTAGATTTGTAATAATTTAATTAAAACCATCAAAACACTAGAAATCTTAGATTTTTTTGACATGCCGTATCTAAGTATCATATTGTTACGTTTTTAGGGTTAATTTTTATTTTAAAACAAAACACGATATACTTAATAATTAACTAATTTATTTACAAAGTTACATTATAATTTATTTTAATAGCCGAGCGATCAGTTTTAATCTCCAAAGCGAACTGCTCATTCCCCGATCGCTTGCTTTTATAATCCGGGTTCATTTACGCGGAGCTTCATCGAAGGCGTAGAATGTCTGTTCCAATTTATTCTGCCGCCGGAACTCTCTCGAAGCGACGGCTGTTTCTACGGAAGTTTCCAGACTATGTCGCGCCAGGCTGTGATGTATGTAGCATGCGTCAAGTGGTGTTGAATTATCAAAATATTTTTTTTATTATACCTGCATCAACATCCCTGTTTTTAAAACTAAAAAGCGTGCGAAAAAGAGCGATTAAAACACGCCATGTTTTAAAGTTGCCTAGGAAACAACACATACAATCTCCATGTTAACGATTCAAAATGCGATCCACAGGCAACTTTACAAAATGAATTTAAATTTTAATATCGTTCTGATTTTCACATTTTAGCGCAGGTATAATAAAAAATATCGTATAATACACGTGCATAAGAGCCTTTAAAGCACTTGCGCCGTTAAAAGCGCTCCACTTTCTTATGCACTTGTATTATAAGATACTAGTTTGTCAATGTGACTTTTCGTTTAAGTGCTGTAAGTTAGTTAATTAGAATGGAAAAAGAAGGGTTTAATCTCTCAGAAGAACTACTGCTGAAGGCTGCAAAGGCAGCGGAAGCCCTTGTACTCAAAAAAAAGAAAATAAAAAAACTGTGCGAGAAAGAGTATTTCCCTTTTCAAGAATGGTTGCGTTAATAAAGATTACTTACAATTTATATTGTTACTTTCCATAATAGAGTGCCTTGAAAGTTTATAATGCCCTGCCTGGCACTTTTTTAAGACAACGCCCTAGGGCATTATTTCAATGCTAACGTGACTTAAAATTGATCCATTATTTTTTTAAAATAGTCTAGTCGGACATTAAACTTAAATAGCACTTAATTTCTATGTCAATTCCTTTTATTTGGATTGCTAAATTTACGGAGCTAAGTCCCGGACCGTATTCATAAAAGCTCTAAATGGTATGATTTATGAATGATTTCATTTATCTAGGTAAATGAAATGCCAAATCAGTAATATTCATAAATCAAAAACGCGGCAAATGTTCTATTAATTTGTGCAGAGTGACGCAAAAGTTCTGGAATTTTATTTACATTTTCATGAAATTTTGATCGAGAATCGCCCAATACACTAGGTCTTTCATATATAATATAGCCACTTTTTGGAATAACCTCCCACTGCACTTCAAATGGCTAGAATTTACATTATTCAGAAGGAAATATCGCAGCAAATTACTCTATGAGCAATCAATACAGGTCTAAATTCTTCCAATTTGTTTCTCTACGTAATTTTCTCTCTCTTTCTCTCTCTTTCTTCTTCTTTTCTTCTTCTTCTTTTTCTCTCTCTCACGCACACACATTCTTCACCATTATGTCTATTATTTATACCCTAGGTCCAGGTGGAAGATCAGATAGTGCTGTTTGGCCAATCTGAACCTGCACCTAATTAACAGTATAAGGAGCCGTTACATTTGTTTTGTTTTATACCATGCATGTTTACTGTTAATAAAGGCATATTATTATTATTATTATTATAATGTTTTTTCAATTGTTTTACAAAGCCCTAATTTTTAAAAAAGTTTTTCTGAGTAACCATTGTAAATTATAAGCTCAAATTTTCAGTACGCATTCATGAGACAATTATGTAGGTCTCACGTTGACATTTAAAAAAAAAAAATTTTTTTGAAAAATTCAAATCGATATCTCAAAACCTATACAAAATTTTGAGAAAAACGAAAACGTGAGACCTAGATATGATATTCTACAGCATATTTTAAAAAAATCAGTTCTGTGAATTTAATAATAGCTGAGAAAGACAGCTTCAAAATTTTCGGGAAATGTCGTTGTAATACAACGCCTCTAATGGAGAGCTGTCTAAACTACAAATATCGTAGCTAATGTGCCCCAAATACGAAATTTGTAGTTTAGACAGCTCTCCGTTAGAGGCGCTGTATTACAACGACGATATTTCCCGAAAATTTTGAAGCCGTTTTTCTCAGCTATTATTAAATTCACAGAACTGATTTTTTTTAAATGTGCTGTAGAACATCAAAAATTAGCGCTTTGTAAAAGGCCTCTTAAGCGAACTATGGAACATCAAAATGAACCTGTCACAATTATAGAGTTGTACAGGAAAGGAATGAAGACGATCAACATTGTCGTACGACGGATTTTAAGAAATCTACTTGTTTACGACACTGAAACGATTCAGGGAGACTGGTGGAACTGCGGATCGTCCGTTGCTACTACAGCAACCACGCCAGAGAACGTCATCAAGCTTCGTGGTCGAATTCGTCGCGAAAAACTGCACATCTCGACATCAGTAAGGACCAACGTCTGCAGGATGTTCAAAACGAAGCTCAAAATGCATAGTTACAAGATTGATCGCGCTCACTTCGTCAACGACGCGATGAAGCTGAAATGATTGGAGAAATCTCGCCGAATGCTTCGTCTGGTCACTTGGAAAACATCCCTTCACCTATCAGAAGAGCCCCTCCACAATAGCCAGAACCATCGCCAATTACTCAAGAAGGGCCAGAAAAAGTCTGCAGCTGCAAATATTATCGCTCGCAGCCATTTTCCGGCTTCTGTGATGGTTTGAGCAGGCATGTGTGCAACGGGGAAGGCGCCGCTAATCTTGATTGATAGAAACGTAAGAATCAATGACCCCAACTATCAACAGCAAGTTCTCCGAGACGTACCGGAGCCATGGGCGGAGAACGATTCACAGGACGGCGCCGACGCATTCGGCTCAATCAACCATCGCCATCTGCGAGGACCTGTTTCCCGGATTTTGGAGCAAAGATACTTGGCGTCCAAACTCTCCAGATTTCAACCCGATGGACTACTCCGTATGGTCCATCTTGGAGCAGAAAATGTCAGGAAGGCGCTACAATCTTGTGGAAGCGTTGAAAGCGGCGTTGATGTGCGCCTGTATGTGTATTGAGTCAATTTTGAACATTTGTTGTAATTTTTTCGTTTATTTAATAATAGTAATTTAATTTTTTAATATTGTTTTAATAAAAGTGTTTTATTCTTTGAACTTGTTGTTAGTTTGTTGATTTACATGGCTGGTATAGAATGTCGAAATATTTAAAAAAAACTGCGGGAACTTTTGCGATAGCCTCTAACCCCCTATTCTGTAACTCATAACAGCATCATTAGGTGGTATATTTTGACCAATCAGTGCTTAGATACAACGCATTTCAATGTACTGATTGGTCAAAATATGTCACTTAACGATTATCGGTATCTAACGATGTCGTTATGAGTTACAGAATAGGGGAGTAAATAATTTGATTTACATTTATAAATTAGACGACGTTTTGGCAATAGGTACTGCAAAAATGCGTCAGTTTTATTTTTGCCAAGAGTGACAGGTAGAGACGAATAAAAAAGTATGTAATAATTAGAAAAAGGTGTGGGGTGTACATAAGTACATACATTGAATTGAAGAGTACTCTTATCCAATTTATAGGCTCGTAAGTATTCGTATACTTTAAGGTATAACAATTAATTGCTTAAGTCTGCAACACTGATAGAGATGTCTTGCCCGAACTCCATTCTTAATTTCTGTTTTCTGATTTGATACAGAAAGAAGAATTTTATTGAAATAAAAGTCTGGTGCGAATCGTTAAAAAAAAGACTGAAGCATGAACTGAGATAACCCACAACATGAGGAAAATTTGCTGTTTATAAAATTTCGAACATGTGTGCAAGATTTGATTATCCGAAGTCATCATCATTACTCTTCGACTCACCGCAGCAATTTGTAATGTTGACTTTTTAATTATTCGGTACACAGTTGATTGTGAGATATTTTTGTAATCTCCAGTACAATTTTGAAAAGCACTGGTGATATAAAATCGTACAGTTAACATAAGTTGGGAAAAGGAATCAAATTAACTTATTGCGGTTACTCATAGGACTTATGCGATGGTCAAAATTATGTAAAATTTCCATCACAATTTATTTACGAAACCGAAACCGCTTTTTAAAATCTATGTCGGCGTTTCTCGATATGGTAAATTACATACAGTGACCGGCAGAAAGTTGGACACATATGTAAATATTTTTTATTATTGATTTCTCAGAAAAATTTATTCTTTATGAAAGCCCCTACATCTTTCCAAACTCAAAATGCACATATCAAAATTTTTATACCTCATGTCATATACCGAGGGAATAAAAATATTTGAAATCGATATAAGAGTAAGGTACCTTTATTTTTCAAAACACGGAAATATTATTTGGAAAAGTTATTCAGAATTATTATGAGAAAAAAAGAAATTTTATATATTTTTCAATTTTTCTCAAATCAGCGTGTGTATCGTAGAACTTTTAATGTGAAGAACTGGACGCTTGTTCAAGTGTGACATGAATCTACTGTGGCATTTGTTTTTCGCTCATCTATCAACTAGAAATTATGATCAATAACATTGATAGCATAAAAATTCCACTTTTTTGTGTCAAAAACATTTTTTTTTCATCCTAGACAGCTATGTTTTCATATTTAAGATCTCAGAATAATTCTTAATAACTATTCCAAATAATATATTTCGCGTACCTGGAAAAATAAAGTACCTTACTCTTATGTCGATTTAAAATATTTTTGATTTATTATTAATTTCTCAGAAAAGTTTCTTCTTTGTGAAAGTTCCTGCGTCTTCCTAAACTCAAGATGCACTTATCAAAATTTTTCGTTTACCTATTAGCAATCACGCGTGGTCATTGAACCATCAGTCAAAAAATGTTAAATATTTTAGATTGAATCAACTCAATATTTTGTTTGAGGCAAGCATACAATGAAGACATCTTTCTAGTTGCTTTAATGCCCAAGAAGATTAATACAAGAACTTTAAATTGTTAAAATTGCTAAATATTTTATTTGTCTGAACGCTGTTAGGGAATTAAAATTATATTTTTGATATATTTAAAGTAATTTTTCAGTACGGCTAATAAAAGCGTAGAGTCAATTCAATCTAGACTATCGTTTAGGGAAACATCAATTAAATGTTCACCTCTTTGCGATACTGCCAAAGTAAGATAACCCCTTCAACCTTTGTTGAGGTGACAAGAGGAGCTGAATAAACCTCAACGAACTTTATAATGTCGGACGTATTCGAAATATGAATGACTTATCCATTTAAGAAACGATGTCGAACAACAAGGTTATGCTGGGACAGGCAGTAAATATACGTGAAGTTTTAGCAGACGCCATCTGGAACTCGATAGCTTATTAATATGGGAATGAACCCTCGCTTTTACTTGACTTAACATTTATTACGTTAAATAAAAAATCAAAAAGACATATAAAAGCAACAGCACTTTACGATCATTTTGAAATTTCAACTTTTTGATTTAACATATTAAGCACTTTCGTTTTAAGGAAAACATTTACATCGTCCACTCAAACGTAATAGTTTAACATTTTTTTAGTGTTACGATGTTCAGTTAAGAATATTACCGTTGAAACAAGTACATTTTATTTAAGTCAACGCACAAAAAGTTAACATTCAAAAAGTTGTTGACTTAACTATTTCATTTTTCTCAGTGTAGACAACAACGCACCATATAAAACCGTTTTATTAAGGTGTGGTTATTTTCAACATACAGTTTCGGTCGGTAAATTAACAGAAGTCACTAAATGGAGCAATATTTTTATCTGTTACAAACATTGTGATTGTTGGTGTTGGCATACCTTTGGTACGTATAAGTAATTTCACTCTCACTCTATACTGGGTGTCTCCAAACATATGTCTTTAAAAAAGCAAAATTTGTTATACAACAATAGGGAAAAAGTAAATAATAACTCCGGTAAAAATCAGTTTTGCTTTTCAAAGAAATTGTTCTAGTTACGCTGGTTGACGATTTAAATAGATTTAAATGTCTCAGCTGCACAGAATTGGTGTTTTTTGTGGCCATAAACGAATAAATGCCGAGACGTGTCTGTTGGGGTAGGTCATGTTTGTCCTTAAAAAAGATCGTTTTCAACAAAATATTAATTTACTCTTAGTTGGTTAAATAAATATAAATATTTTATTTGCTACTGTTTAAAGGATCAAGTGTTATGTCTTTCTATAAGAAAATACACAGGATGTTTCATTAAAAAAATCCTGTTGTATGCTGCAATCTTTTACGTAACACTCTGTATGTATCAAAATAATTTTAGGTTATAGTGCCTCATTAGGTAGAATGTCCTTGTAAAAGAAAAAAATTCTATCTTGTTCTATAAATGAGCTATGGAAGAAGGGGCGCTTAAAAATTCACCTGTATATAAATTTCCCACATAATTACCGCTTGTTCGCGGAGACGATACATGACAAGTTCGTAACCAGTACGAGATAAATAATCCTACACTGTTAGGCGCATGTGCGATTCGGGACCGATCAGGAATTGACAAATCTCCGCAAACATATTTGCTTGTCAGAGACAACCCGGACCTATCTTTTAGAAATACATAATATTTAAAGAATACCTTAAACACAAGATTTGTTTGTTTCAAATTTGCTTATTTTTAATGCATAAGTATTTAATTCATGTTAAATTTATAAATATATCGAAGGTTTTTATATAATTGAATTAAAAATATTACTCGACCTTCTATTATTAATTATTATTAAAACGTATGCAAGCAAAGTAATAGATTTAATCAGTTTTGTAGAAAGGAGTAGGTAATAGAATCATCTTGTCATCAGCGTGTAATAGAAATGTTACATTTGCAATAGCGAATGGAAGCAGCAACAAGTTCAAAAACCAGTTGTCAAGAAAAGTTTTCACTGCGCATGCATGTACAGGGTAGGCCAAATTGGCACTTTTAATGGGAAATTCTTATTTCTAGGCGATTTAGATAAAACCTGACCTCGGTGCTTGGAGCTGGATTTTTATTAGAAAATGAATGGTGAAGCTCTTTTGTTTATGAAAATTTCTGATTTCTATAAAAACTTTCTTAAGGCACTTTTTGGCGTTGAATTCATTGCTCTTAATTACAATTTTCTGAAGCTCATATTTTTCGAGATATAATCAAAATTTCCGAAATTTTATATGGAACACCCTGTATATTTTTGAAAAGGGAATAAAATTACCTTTACAAAAATATAATATACTTGATATATTAATCAAAGCATTTGCGAGATATAAGATTTTCAAAATTTTTGCAATATTTCAGTAGGCTATGACTAGACTGCGGAAGTTTAGGCAGTAACGAATTTACATTTAGGCCCAGTTTTACAATCATGGAATAAGGACGGAATAACTGTTCGCAGAATATCTTTTAATGTTCTTACGTCACGTTATTCTAAGAATAATACTTATCCGACGATTGTAAAATCGGGCCTTAGGTACCTGAAATGCCTAAACTTCCGCAGTCTAGCTATGACTTATGAAACAATTGACTTTCTCTTGCATTGTCATAGTAGACTACTGTCAACGTTCAACGCATTTTTTTAAAGCGATTGTGAGATTTCTTAAATTATTTCCCTAAAAAATCAATGCAAAATATACGAAAATTATGAGAAGTACGCTAAGTTAAAATGCTTTATAGAAGTAGATGAAAATATAAACGCAACTTGCAATTTCTACCAAGAAAATTATCCTGAAATAAGGTAAGTATTTGGAGACACATTCTTCCGCCTAAAAAATAATTTAGTAAATTTTGAATCATTTTAAGGCGGAAGAAAATACCTCTAAAGGGTTGCCATCATTTTTACGTGGAAGAAAATGTATGTAAAGAGTTGCCTACTTTCAGGGTATCATCCCTGGTAGAGATTGCAAGTTGCGTCTATATTTTCACCTACTTACCTACTTCTATAAACCATTTTAACATATCGTACTTCTCATAATTTTCGTACATTTTGCATTGATTTTTTAGGAAAATAATTTAAGAAATCTCACAAATGGTTTAAAGAATGCGTTGAACGCTGACAGTAGTCTGCTGTGACAATGCAAAAGAAAGTCAATTGTTTCAATAATAAATCACAGTCTAGTGAAATATTCTGAAATATTTCGAAAAGCTTGTATCTCGCAAATGCTTCAATTAATATATCAAGTATATAATATTTTTGTAAAGGTAATTTTGTGCTTTTTTTTAATGTAAAATATACAGATGTTCCGTATAAAAATTTTGCTTATATCTCGAAAACTATACTCTTCAGAAAATTGTAATTAAAAGCAAAAAGTGCCTTAAGAAAGTTTTCACAGAAATCAGAAATTTTCATAAACAAAAGAGCTACGACAGTTTTTAGAAATTGCAGAATTTTGAAAAACACCTTGTATCTCCAAAATGATACAAGATATCAAAATGTGGTCTTCACCATTAATTAATTAATTTTGTCTTAAAAATCGAGCTTCAGACGCAGAGGTCAGTTTTTGTCTAACTCTTCTAAAAACAGGTGTTTTCTATTAAATTAAAAGTGTCAAATTTGGCCCACCCTGTACAAATAATCCTTGCTACAATCTTCGGATCGCTCTGATGCGTTATGAACTAGTCATGTACTCATCCTAGTATCACTGCGAGCGACAAATTTGTTGTCAAAATCAAGGATTTCTTATTCCGCGAACGCCAATAATCGTAGAGCGCATGCGCATTTGTCAAGGACTACTTATACTTGGGCAACTCAACCGACGGAGTGGTAACGACATGGAAAGACGTATTTACAGCAAAGAGAAACAAAACCGTGTACGCAGTAATTATTTCGCTGGCCAGATTTGGCCCGTGGGACGGAAGTTGCCCACCGTTAGTCTATTGTAAATCGGGTTCACAGAAACGACAATCACGTGTGGGTAGAGTGCGGCTATCTGGATCGGTTTTTAGTAAATATCGTTAAAAATGAAACTCTTAATTCTTTTTTATTTTTAAATTATTATAGATAAATGTGTTACACTTTCTTTAGTTAAATGAGATGAAATTAATAATATACTTTAAGTTAATGAAAAGTTACTGCAACATTTCCGGAACATTTCAAACTGGACCACATAACCCAACGTCAAGGTTAACTGAACCACAATAGCGGGTTAAATGAACCACTCGATTTTAAGTCACAAAATTTAGAAAAAAGTAAAAAAAAATGTAGCTAGATTAAAACAACCAACTCGAGGCAATTTCAAAACTGATTATCTACAAAAAATACATAATTATAACATCTGTAATTAAGGCAAGTTACTAAGGCCGGATTTCAAAATGAAACTAGACTTTAGGGCAAGCTTATAAGGTTTCAGTAAATTTTAGTAGCTCTATTAGCCATTTGAATGCAAGGGTTAGTAGCGCTACTAAAATTAACTGTAACTTTATGAGCTTGGTCTCTTTGTTATCCTGCACTAGTGTACACCAATGTATATTTTTTTGCAAAATGCGCTTAATGCAACCCAAAATATTTGTGTTGTATGTCAATATGAATGAGTATGACTCATATTGACACATTACCAAAGAATTTAGGCTTCATTAAAACATATTTCGTAAAAAAAGTATTCACTAGTGTGCACCAGTGCAGGATAACAAACAGATTTTTAATATCACATTAGCCTGCACTATTTGTATACGTGAAAAGTGAAATTAATTTTAAATCCTCATTAGTTCGATTATAAAATCGTAAAAATTATTTATGTGCAGGTTAAGTGGATCATGTTCAAATAACACTGCCTCACTGTTCAGATAACCTCGTGCCGACAATTTATATATTCCCTTTGAAATGTATATGTTTTTTTTTTTACAAAATCAACAATCTTTCAACAATAATTTCATAGTTTCCACTGAACACTGGCAAATTTACTTTCTCGCTCGCAAATGAGTCAACCGTTTCCAGTTTTTAAATTGCTGCTAATACAGAAATTGTAATTACTCGAATATTAACTATTCGAAGTGTAAGAGATCGGCAATGTCGTAAATCAGTAAGCCAAATACGTAAAATTAAATTTGATACAACTTCACCAAAGCGACGACGGAAACAGGTTCACATAAAAAAATTATGTAAACAAACGCCTTGCTTCGCTAATATGAGTCAGGGCTGGTCTTTTGAAATGAGACTAGATTCGGAGGATTCCCGACTGCATATAGCGTTGCCAAGCAGTCGCTGACTGATTCATCAAAGAAACCAGATTAAATAGAACGATCCAGGGATGGAATGTCTGGTTCTCAGAATGGTATAAAAATAAACAGAGCTATACGATAGAGATCACATAGTCAGCAGTCGTGTGATCGTGTACATCGTCTCCAGAGTCCGAAGGCGAAATTAACATTCACAGAATGTTACAGTGTGTGAACAAACCCCGAAAAATCCGAAAAATGTAAGATAAATACTAATTTAATTTCCAATTTTTATGTTATTAAAACTAACAATTGCTTTAATTGATTTACGAAATGCTATCTCTTCTCTCGTTTTAAAACCACTTTGAAGTTGTTTTGCAATTTGTTGTATCATGTTGTTCTGAAGTTATCTGTAATTTTGCATTTGTCTAAAAGGTGTCCTTTAATAATTGGGTTACATTATTATATGCAATTAATTTTGTATCTTGTTTAATTTGTTTCAAATACTATTTAATAATAATACATGACCGAGTTATTGTGTACTGTTTAGAATCTCGTTTCATGCTAAATTCTTTAATTCCAGTAATTGTTTTTACTCATTCTGAATATATACTTTTATATAAATTTTTATCTTTTTTTTTTAATTAAATATCATTTTAAAAGAAACAACGTAATTTTCCGTCAATGCCGAAAAATATATGTAGTGGCGGGCAAGGGCTGAAATCCCATTCCGTATAAAGGGCGCGCTAATAGCAATAACTAGATGGCTTAGTTAACCCAGCCTGTTCAGTTAGCTCCACTTTACCCTACATCACGCAATTTGATAGCTGCATGCGTTGGGTGGCTGGGGTATAGTCCAGGATCGTCTCTGCGAACAAAGCTGATGAAACATCTCCATCGAGGCAGTTTCTCTGCCGAACCGCGCTCGAAAACATCCTTCTTAAGACATTTCAAATTTGAACTCATCGGTCCATAGTCCTTTTTTCACTGTTCAAGCATCCAATCCTTATGGTGACATGTTGAATTTAAGCGATTTTGTTTATTTTTTCTTTGCAAAAACAGTTAGGCAGTTCCTTTATGTGGTCTGGTTTCTTGAAGTCTGCGTAGCCCGTTCTTTTGGTAAACGCAAACTAAAGTTTGCTCACAGATCTTAACCACATAAACATGAAATGGTAACTGATAAATCAAACTAATAATAAAAGTAACAAGCACGCCAGAATACGTCTCAACATCTTATAGTCCGGCCACGGAAATACTGTTTCCGTGTTCGAGCGTTGTTGACTACACACGAGTTAACTCGTATTTCCATTCCCATTTGTCGTTGATCGGTCACAAGATAACTTGTGTGTTCACTTACATTAATTTAAGTAGTTTTAAGGTCTGAAAGGGATGTAGAGTTTTAGCGTTCTAGACGGTAATCTTAGTTAAAAAGATAAAATAATTGCCTTTTTTTAATATTCAAGTGCATAAAAGCAGTAGGCCGTAGGGCGAGTTCTGGCTCGAAATAGCCGGTCAGCGTTAACAATTTGTTATTTTTTCTACCTAACACTAGGACCCGTCTCCGAGAAAAGCACCGGAGGCACCGCAGCCATTAGGCTTATTGTGCTCACCCTGGTACTATTGTTTCAACCAGTCGTTCAGGCAAGTTCCCTCTACCAATCGGTACAGATCTTTCACTGGTTGCGTACTGATTTCATCGGGGGTCATTATATGGTGTCCGGTGATCATTATATTGTTGTCTCTGGTTCTCCATTGCAGAGTCTGCAATTTAAGTCATCATTAAATTTACCGATCCACAAGTGCTCCTTAACAGTCAGGTGTCCTGTTAGTAATCTTGTGGTGATCTTGAGTTGCGACTGCTGAGACCCAGCAGTGCAGCAGTTCTCTTGTTGCAAGGACCTCTAAGGATGGTTTTGCTATGTCGATGTCCTGGTCTGCTTATCAAGTATCTATTATGTTCTTCGCTTATCCAGTCACTAAAAAGGCCCCCAATGGCGCTTTTACTTATTCCTAGGGCTATTCCTAGCTAATTCATCGGCCTGATCGTTGCCGTAAATGCCCCTGTGTCCTGGAATCCACAATAGCTCACAACAACAGTTCGTTGTTTACAATATAATACTTGTCATGGCGTAAACCCGTTGTGCGCTTTTCGAGTACTGTAGATTTATTTCATTGATTCGTAATGACGGTTTTGACCAATTAATTATAACTATGTATTAGCCCTAATAAATTATTTCTTCCAATAAAGAGCTATGTATTATTATATATTAGTGCATATTTAATTTCATTTGCAAAAAAAAAATGTTTGTTCAAGCTATGAATCAAAATAGAGGTGGGTAAATACTTATGAGCGGTAGTATAGCAACAGAAGCAGTCAAACGGGATGGATTACTATTTAGTAGCATTTTGTGAAGATGTTCTATATACCTATAGAGTTACAAACAAAGGCATGATAGAAAAATGTAGTAAGATGTCTGTCATAGTATATTAATTAGGGTTTCTGATTTCTCGACCTTTTAGATTTCTCGGGACTCGAGAATTTTCATTTGTTTGTTCCCGGGAATTCCCGGGAAGTTGAGAAATATTTTTAAAAAATCAAAAGTCGTTAATTAAAGGTAAATAATTAATTAGTACACAAGAATATCATTTAAATCAACTTTAATATTTAGAATTCGACCTTTAAGTATACAAAAATCAGCCTGATATTCATACTTATCACTCTCTTTGTCTTTGACCTAGGGTTTTGGTAAACATGAAATTTACTTTTAAAAACCTCTTAGTTTTATCTTTTAAGTAGAAACATTTTTGGTAATTTAACAAAACAATAATTCTAATAATAAACATTAGAAAACTAACAAAAGCAATTAAAAAAAAGCAAGAATCCCTCTGGAGGACGGCCGTGGAAGCCTTCAAGAAAAAATAAAAATCCCTCTCTTTCATAATATAAAAACAAAAAACAAATGTCTTCTGAAAAACAGTGGCTAATGCACAAAATAAAATTAAACAATCTTAAAATAGTAACAGTTTATTTCGAGATTAACGTGTGGCCAATTGTTGGCCCAAAATTTCATTGTAATCAAATCCGACTTGCAACAAATTTTTAAATTTCTTAAAATAATAGTTCGAAAAATGGAAGCTTTAAATACTTTATCAGACAACTGATTTCTGACTTTGGGAACAATGTTATATTATACAGTGCGGGACAAAATTATAACCGCACTTAGAGTTTAGTCCCACCAAAAGAAGCAGATTTTCCAAATTTTCTCTCAATTTTTCATTTATTTCTGTAGTTGTGTTTGTTAACGTTGTAATGATAAGCTCTCTTAAAACTTTTTTTCAACAAAAAGTTCACAGCTAAATTCTCTCAACATAAGGCAAATTATGACAATAATTTTAGTGCGGTTATAATTTTGTCCCGCACTGTATATACCGTTTGAAGACTCATTTTAGCCAAAAGTAATTTCGAGAATAGTACAAAGACCATGTGTATACGATTGGTCGAAAGAGACGGATATAGGGTGCGTACCGTGTTTTCTTCAATACAGGGTATTTCAGTGAAGATGTACCAAACTCGGTATGTTGGTAGATATCGTGAAAAGAAATAAAAGTTTCCTATAATATATTTTTTTTAAATGAATAAGTTTTGAGATAATCGAAGGGAAAGGAGAATCGTATATTT